>JACRUU010000028.1:18096966-18114466 GCA_030449085.1 Kryptopterus vitreolus
GCAAAGGAATGGAAGCACACAGTAAAACTTGCCTTCCAACTCATTTCAAGACCAACCCACAAATGTGTCATATTGGTGCTCATCATTCGCATCCAGACACACAGCAGTATCATACCAACCCAAGATTAGGTCTTCTTGGTCCTTCACACAAAGCAGTAGCAGCAGTTCCAGGCACCGATACATCCTAGGTCAGGGTGTGGCATGTACTGCGGAGCCTAGCCTAATAATCAACAGCCAGGTCCTGCCATACACTTGCGAAGAAGCAAATATTGTATGATCCTTGAGTAGTTAGTTTGTGGCACAATAGTATAGGGATAGCACAACTAAAAGCATCATGCCTGCCTCAGTAGTGACTGCAATCACCTGAAAATCAACTTCAGATCAACAACTCTCAGTCACGTCTCCGTGTCCACTAACGCTTAAGGTGTGTTATTGTGTTATTCTGCAATGAGGTGGTTGCACTTTCATAAATCATCATCGATGCTTTTGCTGGCTGATTCTTAGAGAACTCTTCCATCTAATTATGTCAAAAACAGATATTGCCACCCAGCACAGAAAAGAACTGAGAGTAGTGAGAAAAAGAGAGAGCCGAACAAGACAGAGCTGTTTATGTCTGTTTGTGTCTATGTGTGCAATGAGCGTGTATGTATGTGTGTGTGTATATGTGTGTGTGCTTTGGTTGCCTGTACCCAGCTGTAACGATCAGGACTTTCACACACTCATCATATAATCGATGAGTTCTGCCTGTCATTTCTGATCAGTGTGACCTTACTCCATTAGTTCTGGCTATTCTCAGTGGTGACTTGTGATTGGTCAAGTGTTTGATCACATGACTGATAGTTTTCTACCTATTGTGAGATGGTGTGTGAAATGTACTAAATATGGATTCTAAATTCAAATTTGACAACAAACAGCAACCCTATCTATCTATCTATCTATCTATCTATCTATCTATCTATCTATCTATCATCACTACATTATGATATTAATGAGGGCAGACTAAGACTATCATCAAAATTAGTTTGGAGAAAAACAAATATCATTTATAATAGAAATATAATATACTAAATATATGCAATTAATGCAGCTGTTTAAACTTCAAGTGCTGCATAGAGGTGGTGGAACCAGTTGAGAGAGAGAGAGAGAGAGAGAGAAAAATATACTCTCCCTAATCCAAAAAAAAAAAAAACAAAAAAAACCAGAAAAATATAAAGAAAAAAAAAAGCATAATCAGACAAGAAATAAAATAAAATCATATTGGAGAAGATAACATGGGAGAGGATCAAATTGCACTTATTGAACTGGTGTATTATTAAACAGTTGTATTGTGTGTTAAGATTGTATTATGGTGAGGCACTAAAAAAATGAGAAACACTGCTGAATGTAAAGTTAAATATAGAATGATGTGAACATTGTAACATCTACTAGATAAGCATTTGACAGGAGTAATAGTGAGGTATAATATCCATCTTGTGCACCTGAAGTATTTTTTCCAGTTTGCTGTTAGAATCTTATGATAATGTTGGGGTCACCTGGAACATTCTGTTTACTGTGAAGTGTCCTTTCTCTGGGTCACTTGATTGATTGCCATCGACAGGATTGACACTCAATCTGTAGACATACTCTTCAGCCAGGCATCCTGAGAGCATTTGCCAGCAGTGCATCTACTCTCCCAGCAACAATATCTTCATTTAAGGACATCCTGAAAAACTTTTGCACGCATTATTTTCCTTTTACAAGTTTTATTTTAGATGCTGGCTGCTGACTGGACTTCCTGTCTTGCTTCCTGTTTTCAGGAGCACTGCTGCATATAGACGCTGTGGCGAAAAGCTTTGCATACGTATTACTCAGTTCCTCCTGTTACGATCGAGAGTAGGGCTCGAACCCAGGGTGGTGTGGTGCTTAGCAGACACCCTAGCAGTCTGCCATGGGGACGAGGTGAACCCAGGATACAGAGACACACTCGGCAAATACATGTTGTCTTTAATGAATCAAAAAAAAATACAGGAACTCAAAAAAACACGAACAAGGAAGAAACAAAAGAACAAGAACTTTTATAACCAAGGTTCTTCCAAGAACTCGGGAATACAAAAACAAAAAGGGCAAAACAAAAATAATAATAATAAACAAACACCTAACAGGGATCTAAATAGAATTAGGGAAACACTAGAGAGAACACTAGAGAGGGGGAGAACGGGAGAGGACACTAGAGAGGGGGAGATACACAAGAGAACACGAGCGGACACTAGAGAGGGAGAGAGAGCACGAGCGGACAGTAGAGAGGGTAAGAGAACACGAGCGGACAGTAGAGAGGGTTAGAGAACACGAGCGGACAGTAGAGAGGGTTAGAGAACGCGAGAGGGGGAGAAACCGAAACACGAGAAGACACTAGAGAAGAGTAGAACGCTAGAGAAGGGGAGAGAACATGGCTAGGGACAGGGCTCAAGAGAGAACAGGCCAGAACACAGGGAACAAAAGAAATAAATAAAGGCAAGAATCCAACAGCAGAACACAATACTCAAAACTGCTATCAAGGAAATATGGCTAACCAAAAAAGGGAAAATCAGGGAAGACAAAGTAAAACACAGGTAAAGCAGACAAAAGCAAAATGAACAAAGTGACCCACCATAACCCAATGAAATAACAAAACAAGCAGCACATCACACAACAAAAACCGCCAATGAACCAACACAAGCAAAAGGAAAGGTGGGAAACTTAAAACAAAAGGCAACGAGGAGCAGGTGGGAAAAATTAGGGGGTAGGGGACAGGGAATAGGGCAAAGGGGTAAAGGGCTCAATGGAGACCCCTAGTGGTCCAGGCAGCCCAGGTCCAGAGTCTGACAGCCTCCTATGCTAAAGCACGACCAGTGAAAGCTTGTGTAAATTGTTGCGGCGAGGAGGCAGATGGTGTGGTCCAGTGTGCAGTGATCATGGCCGTAGGCGTCATTACCCCCGGGACACGTCACGCTGTTTTATGAAAGTGAAGTGTGCTGTAAATGTTTTCTATAATAGCTCACAGCAGGGAGATGTCAACACTCTCATCACAGAAGAAAGTGTTTCGGCATCTCCACTGACCAAGGCACAGAGAATGCAAAATACTGAAACACAGAGACAAGAAGACAGCAAACTGTTGAGATGCCGACATACTAAGACAACGAGGCAGCGAGATGCAGACAGAGAGACACTATGAAGTATCAGAGTGCCTCTCTGCATCGCTCAGTATATCAGTAGATATACCGAGACAGATATAGACACAAATGCTGAGACAATGAAATACTGAGACAGCAAAAAAGTGTAGAGATGCTGATGACACATCAAAATGCAGAGATGGGAAAACACTGCAATACTGAAACAGCAATAGAGACAAATGCTGAGACAATGAGACCCTGAGACATTGAGATGCCGAGACTGCAATACCAGTGTACTAAAATAGCCATAGAGGCAAACGCAGGGACAAAGAAACACTGAGACAGTGAAATGCAGAGGCAATGTTTTACTGAGACTGTGAGATCCTGAGACAGCAGGAAAATTAAGATACTGAGACAGTGATATGCAAAACAAAGAGAATGCTGATATGCTGTGACAGGCATAGAGACACATTTTGGGATATTGAAGCATTCACACAGCGAGACACCCAGACAGCAAGACACCAATTTTCTGACAGGCTGATAGACTGAGATACTGATAGAGCAAGACCCTCAGACGCTGGAAATTTGAAATGGGGAGACATTGAGATTTTAAGGCACTGACAGTGGGAGATACAGACACAGAGAGACGCTGCAATACTGAAACAAACACTGAGACAGTCTGATGCTGAGACCCTAAAATAATTGGCCAGTTAGACCCTGAGACGGTAAGATACTAAAAGTTTGACATGATGAGACATTGAGGCACTGAGATGCAGAGGCTGGGAAACACTGTAATACTGATATAATAAAACAGCCATGCAGTGAAATTGACTGAAACACTGAGATGGTGAGCTGCTGAGACACTTTTTCTGAAACATGGCGGTGGTAAAACAATGAGACCCAGAGACGGTGAGTCACTGAGATGCTGACATTCTAAGAAAGAAGACATAAAGATTCTAGTGAGACATGAAACATCATGTAGGATTGTAACCATGACAACAATAATTACTAATGGTTTAAGGTAATGTTTACTTTTTCAGTCCTGCATTTATACAAATTTGATTATTTACAGAGCGAAGAAGCATTTGTTTGAAGGCAAAAGTGCATAAAAGCTTTAATAAACTGTGACAAGAAAAGAGTGAGATAATGTCCTGAGTGCCGTAACTATAGCAACAATCCTACAACATGAGTTTCTTTATTTTTGTTTGTGTGTGTGGGATGAAATAAGGTTAATTGACAAGATAACCTTGGGTTTTTTTTTGTTGTTTTTTGCAATCCCAGAGTCCTTCAGGTGCTTTGTTTGCAAAAACAAAGTGGACTATGGGTTTTCACTGAGGAGAGACTTCCATTTAACCACATTGCCATAAAACCCCAAGATTTCTGAATCTTAGCCATAACGTTTTTGGTCACCTCTTTTGCCAAGTACCTTCTCCCTCACTTGCTCAGTTTGCCTTGGAACCCAGCTCTTGGAAGAGTCCTAATTATGAATTATCGTATTGTAGTATCAGGCTGCAAGGGAAGTCTGAATACTTTCTGAATGCTTTGTACATTGCACACTATATTGGAGAATATAGTATATATAGGAGTCATAAACCCATTAATAAACCCTTCGCGATTCAGTGTCATTCAGTGTTTCTTTGTCTATTTTTTTCAGTGTATGATTCTGTGTTGTCATTGTATCCTTGTGCATTATATCATTTTAAACTACTGAGGTACCTCTGTTTGTGGGTGTAATTTGCTGCTGATAGTGTCATGATGATGTTATCTCTATGTTATTTATGAATCTCGCATGGCTCTGTAGAAGAGAATACTCCTAATAACCACCATGTCACAAAATATTTTCGTCACATGTATCTGTTACTTATTTTGCATCAATAATACAAACCATAACACTATAACAAACAATAACACAAACCATTTCTTCTTCCAGATTACTTTAAACTAGGGGGGCAATTATTTGTTCCAAAGGGCCACATGGGAGACCTGAGGTGTGTAGGAGGGCCGTGCCAACTATAACTTGAACTTAATTTTCGATATTGTGAATTGTTGATGGGGGGTGGCATTGCACTCTCTTACGAAGATTGTTTGTCCTGTCCCTCTCTCTCCTCATGTGCTGTGCTGAGTTTGGCCATAATTTTTCTCGCTGCGCAAGTGTGGCTATGTGGTTACGCTTTATTCTGATACGGCAGGCATTTTCGCCGCGATTTGATTTGGACGGTTCTGTATCAATCTTCAGACAGCCAGACTGAAAGATCCAACAGGCTGGATGTGGCCCGCAGGCCGTAGTTTGCCGACCTCTGCTTTAAACCATCAATCACTTCACACTTAGCACAGTTACACAGTCTGCCTGTTCTTTAATACTTATTTAAGCATTTTTTTTTTGTGTATATATATATATATATATATATATATATATATATATATATATATATATATATATATATATATATATATATATAACTGAACTAAAACTAAATAGAGGACTCAGTTTCTATTGTCAGGACTGAGTGTGGAGTATTTAGTTGGAATGATCAGTTTATTATCAAGTGATTGTCTCTGTGTGGAAACGTCAGTCATCCTTGTTTTCGCTTCATGATGAAGCAAATACGCTATTATGCTTTGTGTGTGTGAATTAATGAGGTAGAACTGATCAGTGATTATTAATCAAATGTGTTTATGATGTAAAGTTATTGTGGGTGAATTGTGTTTCTGTTTGGAAGCATTGCAATGAAGTTTTCATTCTTCTCTCTCTTCACGCCTGTATGGATTGATTAGTGGAAAATTTCATTTCTCCACTGCGAAATGCTCTTTCACATCTCACAGCTCAACAAACAAAATGCTTTATCGATTGACACAGCGAAAAAAAATCTCAATTTCTTTGCAAGGCATCAGTAACCTGACCATGCTTCTGTGCAAGCCTGAAATGGACTTCCTGTTTATTTCTTTTTATACAATTCAAATTGTTCAGGAATGATCCAGAAACCTCTCTCATTAAATTTGACATAATTCTCAGCTTTCCGCTCGTGTAGATGTGCAGATGTGCATGCACGGTGTGTTTGTATGTTGTATTTGTGGGTTGTGGGTATGTATTTGTATGTGTTGTCATGTCTGTCTGAAGTGTGTGTGTGTGTGTTTGTGTCATGTGTATGCCATTTGTCTGTATTTGACTGGATCTCGTGAGTGCGACATCCATACAAATACTCACAAATGTGACACTCATTCCTGACCATACATCAGAAGAGCACAGTGTGTTTGTGTGTTGGCATGTGAAGCTGTGGGCCAGAATTTCACACACAGTGTAAATCTTCGTGTATTTGTTTGTACACTGCATTTCTCACCATGGTACCAGAATATATTTGCTTCTATATTATGGTCCATATCATCATCACCTGCTGTGCAGTTTAGCAGAATAAATCAGCATATAGAGCCTTTGATATGTCACATCAGAATATTTCTCCAGGTTCTGTTATAATGTGCTTTATTAGAGCTTCTACAAAATAAAATGTTATTTCTTCAGTAAATGTCCTATAAACTGGCCGAGGATGAAGTGTTGAGTACATGTATGCAAAAATTATTTTATTCATTCACACTTATCACAGCTCAGCTCAGTGTTATAAAATTATGATATTGTCACCAATAAAGCTTTCCGTTCATTTAAACACCGGCACTGTGAGACTCTGAAGCGATCTACACAGTATGAACAGATACACATATACTGCAGCAATCATTCGAAAGAATTCATAATTAATGTAAAGGTAATTAAGTAAAGGTGAACATTTTGCTTTTTTGTTTGATCAGTAATTTTACAGAAAACGCAGTTGCAATTCATTTGAAATGTTCGTTAATCTCACCACAGCCACAGTGCCGTCATGTTTCTATCATCGCTTCAGTGGTGTCATTTTTATTTTTGTCATTAAACCTACTGAGGCGTGTACAATCTTCTATGCCCGTGTCTAACATTTTCCTCTTTTTCATGCCTTTTCTTTCATTTCTTTTGTTCTATTTTGGTCAAATAATGAATCATACAGGTGATTATCAGGGGAGGAGTGAGAGGAAAGGAGATGACATTTACATCCATTATTCTCACCTTTGTGTTTGTGTGGCATGTTGGCAGCTCGTCATTCATCTCAGTCCAGCGCTTCCAATTCATTCTTCCTCCTTTTTATCCCCATTTCCCTCTCTCTCACACACACTCTCTTTCTCTCACACACTCTCTATAGTCCCACGAGTTTGTTCAGCACCTCAAAGCCAGTGTGTTGTGCAGAGAAAAAAAACAAAAAAGAGAATTCTGATCTAATTGAATAAACTGCTCAGTCAGTCTCATCTGAGTATCAATAATAAAATACAGCCAGAGTTGTATTTAACATGGTCTTACTGTGTTATGCATTTCATTTAATTTCATTATTTATTGTGCAGCATCAGTCTTTCACCTACTTTAAATTAAAAACATATATGAATTCAAAAGTCATACAAATAATAAAGTATTTTATCCATCTCTCTGTTTCTTTTTCTACATCTCTCTGCCTTTACTTGCACTCTCTATGTGTTTCATATTTGCAAATAACATGCATGTCATTTCCTCTTGTCTCTTTATCTGCTAAATTTTAATAGAGTAATGAATCCTGCTCCCTTAAGACCTTAGTTACATTTCATATGAAAATGTAGTGGCAAAGAACACACTTCCTGATTATGGGGCATTACACTTGACATACGTAGAAGCTTAAAGATAAACATCAGATTTCAGAATCATACAGAAATGCTAAATGTTATTTCTTCACCTTGAAAGTATTATTTCAAGTAATACTTGAAAAAAAATTACCTACATAATGTTGCAAACAGTTTTTTTTTTACCCTTTTAAACTGTCCAACTAAAACAGTAGTGATTGTACTGTTCCCGCAATGAAAGCAGGAACTCTTCTCTGGGAAAAGTCAAATCAAGGCCACGGATAATTCTGCGCTGTTAGACAGTGGCTCTGTTAAAACACAGAACCTGCAGTGAAAAACAGTCTCAGTGTCAAAAACAGGTATCACTATCGCAGATCTCCAACCACTTCAGCAGATGACTATTCAGGAGAGACACTGAGAGGGAGGCACAATGGGTCAGATGGGCTCTCCACTTTCTGATCCACTTTTAGTCTTCTTCAGTTTCTAATACAGAATGTGCGCACTTGGTATTTTTGTTGTTGAGTTAAGGACATCCTTGGTCTGAGAGAAGTTGGCATGAGCAGTTGTCATCTCAGTTGGAGTTGTGTGCAAGAAATAGGGAGCTGCATTAGCAATTAAATAGCTGTAACTGACGGAAATAAACATGGAGAATAACACAGTCAGACTTTTCTAAATATTTTCCTATATTTTCTATTGGGCACAGCTCTATCCCTGCACAGTTGTGTGCCTTTACCCTGTCTCACATGGCCCAATATAGTGATAGCACTAACACAAAATATTCTGTTAAACCACAAAACCTAGAGAGAGAGAGAGAGAGAGAGAGATTATGTGTTCTTTTCATGCAGTAGTTTAAAATGGTTTACACTGGACCTATTTATATATATATATATATATATATATATATATATATATATATATATATATATATAGCCTCACTCACCTTGCCTCCTAAATGTACTACATGCGCTGTCCCTCTAATAAACTCTAACCCTGTCCATCCTCTCTATTAAATTCTCCATATCTTCAACTCCTCCACCTCAAGATCGACAATCACAACATCATCCGCAAACATCATAGTCCACGCAGCCTCCTGCCTGACATCATCTGTCTGTCTTCATGGCAAACAGAAAAGGGCTCTTTGTGGATCCTTGATGCAGTCCCACCTCCAGTTTGAACCAGTCGGTCCTTCTTACTGCACACTTTGTCACAGTGCTGCCACTCTCTCTCCCAAACCTGGCCTCCTCAGACAATACTACAACTCTTTCCCATAGCTTCATGGTATGGCTCATCAATGTTATTCCAGCACATGTACCAGCACATTCCTTCTCCATTTTTCAGGCAAAATCTCATTAAACAATCTGTTTAAAACCTCCATCATCATCTCTCCTAAACAGCTCCACACTTTTACATAAAATGTCACTTCATCCTCTTAATGGCTGCTCTCACTTCCTCTGTACTAATCCTATGCACTTCTTGCTTCACCATCTGCACATCATCCACCCTTCTCTCTCTCTCACTCTCATTTTTCTCATTCATCAGCCTCTCAAAATACTCCCTCCACCTTCTCAACACACTCTGCTCTCTAATCAACACATTTCCATCTGCATCCTTTATTGCACTTGCAGAACATACTTCACAGCTCGGTCCCTCTGCCTGGCCAACCGATACAAATCCTTTTCTCCTTCATTACTGCCCAACTTCACATACAGCTCCCCATACACCTTTTCCTTAGCTTTAGCCACACTAATCTCCCATGCTGCCTCATCTCCTTATACTCCTGTATACTTTTCTCATCTCTCTGCCAATCTCACTTCTCTTTCTCCAACCCTTTTCTCCTAATATTTTCCTGCACTTCCTCATTTCACCACCAATTCTCTTTATATTCCTTTCTTTTTCCATATGGCATACTGAATACCTTCATAGCTGTTTCCCTTATCACTTCTGCAGTAGTTATTCAATCATCCAACATCTTTTCACCACTATTGAGCCCCTGTTTGACCTCTTCCCTGAATCTCACACTACTGTGTTCCTCCTTCAGTTTCCACCATTTGATTCTATTTTCAGTTCTCAATGTCCTCCTCTTTTTCTTCACCTACAAAGCCATCCTACAGAGCACCATCTGATGTTGTCTAGTTATACATTCCCCTGCCACTATCTTACAGTCTCCAATTTCTTTCAAGATGCATCTCCTGCAAAGAATATAGTCTACCTGTGTGCACCGTCCTCCACTCTTATGCATCACCCTATTCTTCTCCTGCTTCTTAAAATACATATTTAACACTGTCATTTCAATCCTTCTGCATTTCCAATCCAAATCTACCACCATCTGCCCTTCCACATTCTTCTCTTTAAGACCAGATCTACCCACCATCTCCTCATCACATCTGTTCCCTTCAAGAACATGCCCATTGAAGCTCTTACCAGAAGTCAATCATTCTTAGCTACACTCTCCACACAATGTGTAAGTATCACAATGTGTAAGTATCATACACATCAGAATTCTGATAAATAAAACATTCAGATCAGCTATGGGGCTTTTTAAAGTTCACAAATAACTAATATTTGCTTAAAGAGAAATGAAAATGTATTATTATTTATAACATATAGTATTACAGTATACAGTATAACAATATTATTATTAATAATATGAGTGACATGAACACGGACTGTAACATCATCATGTCAACTGCTCTTGGGCCGGATATATTAGAAGAAAGTAAATATTTTGTTCTCAGAGGTGATGTTCCCATGTGTGAAGCTGTGCTACTCTTTAAATTAATCTTCATTTTATTTTAATATCCCACAAGTTATGCAGGTGGATTAATAGAGAAGCATGCTCAGCTGTCTAAGGTTCCTAATTCTGCCAAATTAGACCATAATGCAGTTTTAACAGCAAGCCATCAATTACAACCTCAGAAAACATTTCTTATAAACATTCTGTGTGAAATTGTCTTCAGATTTGCTTTTTTTGCAGTTTTTCAGCTATAAAATGCCACCTGACTAAAATCCCTAAACTAATTCCCTCAGCATACTAATCAATAAGCTCCATTTATTATAGACATGCCTGTAATGAGGCTGTAACACATCTATTTAACACATCACAACTGCTCTGACAGCAAGCACACACAAACACACACCCACAGAAGCAGTGTTTACAACCATGTTAATTTGATATGAACAGCCAGAAAGACAAATGTAAAGATAAAGTATATATAATTCTTATATAAGTATAATTATTTCTTTAGGCCACCACTGCTTTTGCATCAATCTGTAAATGGATTTGTTTCCTATCTTGCATGTAATACATCTTCCTCACATTCAGTATGTGAGTGAGTGAACGAGTGTTATGAGTTTGCAGGGACATCTTTTGGATTACTTATATAAAATACAATAAAATGTATATTACAATAAGGATACTTAACAATCCTTATTCCTCTCTCCGTGTCACCCCTTCACTCCTCTCTCTCTCTTTCCAAATACCATTTACATACATTTACAGCATTTGGCAGGTGACCTTATACAGAGTGATTTACAAGTGAGCAATTGAGGGTTAAGGGCCTTGCTCAAGGGCCCACTTGAGGCAGCTTGGTGTTAGTGGGATGGGAACCTGTGATCTTCCAGTCCAAAGGCCAATGCCTTAACCACTGAGCTCCCACCTCCCACACTATGACCACTATGTGCAGCTGAAGGTGGTTTGACATGTATCTATTACTGCATGAGTCAAGTCAAGTCACTTTTAGTAATAGAGATTGTGCTAAAGCAGCTGTACAATAATAAATTACACACAGAAACAAAACTTAACAAAATTCTAAACAATTAAGTGTCCCCAACAATGACATAACAATACTGAACTGTAATGAATGGACATTTGTTGGAAGTTTGGTTTCTCTCAAATTTTCTTCCTCATGCCATCTCAGGCAGTTTTTCCTTGTCCCTCTTGCCACTTACTTGCACATTAGGCATAAACGTAATACGGTAAAGACCAAACATACAGATTGGTTTATTAGCAATTAAGACAATATCCATTGTTTAAACTTGCATTGTACAGCAGAAGCTCTGTTTATGAATGCATCAGTATGTAAGTAATTCAGTTTACAATCTAGGATTCATAAAAAAAAAGGATCAGTTTTGGAGTAAAATTTCAGTTTACAAGAGATACAAAATCCACGGGCTGAAATTTAAGGAAAGATTTCTTGGCCACCAACACTGTTCTGCTCAGTCTCACAGTCAGTTAGCCGCATTACCCTCTCAGTTCCTGATGAGTTCATAGTAATTGTCTTAGCATTGTCTTAGCATTGTCTCTAACACTGTTTTTGAACAGTATCGCGTACACTGTGTTGTGCAAACTTTGTCATAGTGCATCTTGTGTTTTACATTCTTACAGAGCAGTATTATTATTATTTGCGAAAAAACTGAACTTTATGAACGCCATTGTAGTGCATTTACTGGTCTGCACTGGAAGAAGAGGCAAACAACAGGTCACTGTGGTGAGCATTATTTACTTTCAATTTAAAGGACCCACTTGTGGCTCGCTTTCCTCTGGAGTCTTTCCCGCAGATCGGCACACTTCCCTCACATCTGCTTGGGTGTCCTAGCGGAACAGCATGACATTTTGTCACGTGCTGCCCGAGTGCCCTCACCGATAGACACTATTTTTATCTGTTCTTATCCACTCTCTGCCCGGTTGCTCTCTCTCTGAGGCTGATGACTCTCATCAGGTGCAGGTGTTTCTTACCACTCCGCCCTTCACTCTTGTCCTGCTGGCATAGCCATTATCCACTCTTCTCAAAGGTAAAGTTCCCAATAAAGAATGTTTTCTTCTTGAAGGCGCAATTATTAAATGCTTTTATTAAAAAATATTAGTGCATATTAGTGGTGTTATTATTTTTGCTTGTTTTGAACAAATTATCCGAATGTACATTATTTTTACGGGGTAATACGTTTCAGCCTACAAGTTTTTTGGCCACTCGTAAACCAAGTTTACTTGCAGAGTCTTATTTGCAGAGTCAGCCTCAGCTCTAAGGACATGTCTAATTTCTAAGAAAAACACAACATCAGGACATGTCAGTGTGATGATAAAGATCCGGAGGTGGCTTTCATGAAGATAAGTGACATATTGACCACACACACACACACACACACACACAATCAGGCACTGATGGACATTCACTAAAAGGCAGAGTGTACGACCTGCTTTTCCGTCTCTGACATCAATCAGACTCGCTGCTCTGACCTTCAGCACCCGCAGTCACTTCCCATCAAATGATCTGCAAATAATCACAAGTAGAGATACAAATAGAGATACTTGCATTCCATCACATATCCACAGCACGCAGCACGATTTCAGCTCACTCATGCAGTCCCACAGCGCATTTACACGCATTTACATTCGCTCATTTACCATCCGAATTTTTTTTCCAGTTTTACAGCTTCACAAGATAGAATTCAATCTGAGCTGAAGGTCATAAAGGAGCAATTCAGCACAAAATGTTCTCCAAAAATGTCCTGAAAAGACCATCAATCATACAAAACTCTGAGATTTGCTTCTGGCATTAGCATCCTCTTTTCTTTTAGCACTATATATAGTAGGAGTTCTGTATTTTATCAAAATTGATTAGAGGTAGGACAAGCAAACTTCAATAGGATTTGCAACATTTACATTTGAATGAAATCAGGGATAATTTTTAATAAGGTAGAAATTGTCCATACATATACAGAAGGTCTAATATTCAATAATTATATTCTATAAATATCTTTCTATTGCTCTGTAAATAAACACAAAGCACTTCAATAACATTGTGGTCGGTCAACAGAGTTAAACACTGCCTCATTAACCTCAGATTCACTCGAGAGTGAAGTCTATCTGCTCAAACCTCATGCTATTACTGTAGATGTGTGATTTTTCTCATTAATCTTTGATCAGAATTTACTTGTTATTAGTTTAGTTATCTAATATGAGCAGTGCTAAGGTGAGCAAACATTACCAGGCAGCATTGAAATTATACTGCATACACTGTCATACATACAGGTATACAGGATCATGGCAGAGCAGTTGAAGTTTACGTGCTGATTGCTGACAGTTGTAAAAAAAAAAAACCTGATATTTTTTATGAAACATATGATGACAAAGTGGAGATGTAAATCACAATTCAGTAACTTACAGAAAACTGGCTTTAGTGTGAAATTTATCAATTAAATTAAAACTTCATGAAACACTTGGTTTACTGTATAACTACTGTACATATGACTTAATTAATTTATATTTATTAAATTAAATTTATATTATAATTATCTATTATATACACACATACATATATATATATATATATATATATATATATATATATATATATATATATATATATATATATATATATATATATATATATATATATATATATATATGTGTGTGTGTGTGTGTGTGTGTGTATATATACGATATATCTTATATATAAGAGAATAATTTCCATGTCTGATTTTTAAAGCCCATATAAATAGTAATCATTAACATATGACAAGATCAGACATGGAAATGATACTATTAAATGTTGAGCAGTGGAGTAGTAGTCATGGGCCAAATAGTCCACATCCATAAAGGGGTCATCAGTATGCAGGCTGCCGGCCTCTTTTCCCAAACTCCAGCCTGGGACAGTGAAGTTGTTTCAGTGAAAAGCAGCAGGACAGCTCTATTCTTCAGACGCCTGTACTTTGGAAATGTCGGCTACACACTCTTGCCTTGTTTGTAACTGTAAAACTGTCTCGTCGTATATTAACTACCAACCTCTTTGTGTTTCTTTGTCTTTGGTAAAAGTGTGGAAACTTGTTACATTTAGCAGACAATGTACATTGCAGCACACAGCCGTGGTGCTTAGTGCTGTCCTCACATCTTTGAAATGATACTTTAATTCATTTAGATGTCATTTGTAATGTAAATAAAGTATACATAAATACCTAGGCTTCATCTATATAAAGCAAACAAACATCAACATAATTGTCTGTAGTTCTTCACAAGGTGCCGGTCTCACTCACCTGTTTTCACTCACTCTGTTTATTAGAGTTTTATCTTGCATACAGTGCACATTTTCCAGATTGTGATGCAATAGGTTGCATCACACCACCACCTTTATGATATTTGTGTTAAATGCGTTTTGTGTAATGTGACCATGTCGTAACTTGAAGACTATCTGTATAATTAATTTAATTCTAGTTTAAATAAAGATTTAGTGGAGTGTTGTTATGGTTCTAGAATGAACATTGCATTATAAAAACCTCAGTGTGATTAGAATGGGTGCTTGACTGCAGGTGTATGTGAATTAGAAGCCTTTTTATAATGAAATAATAAAATAATAATGAAATGCAACCAATCAGAGTGAAAATGTTTTGCATTAGACAAAAGATAGAAATACATTTCTGTTCTTCAGTGAGACCATCAGGACTGAAAGGAATTACAATACATTTCTTCTGGGTTATTCTACAATATATCACAGTGGCTGTTTGTTGTTTGCAGGATAATAAGTTTGATTTTGTCTCTACAAAATTCAGCATCCAGCAAATGAACCGATACAGCAGTAATTTAGATGGTTGAAGGAAAATATACCTCAGGAACTAAACCATTGTTCCAATTTACTTAATAATCAGCAAAGTGATCACACAAACACACTGGCTCTGTGACTGAGAGATAAAATCTTTCCCCCAGTCCAAACACATGCACGGTAGATTGATTGGCACCTTGGAAAATTGTCCCTAGTGTATGAATGTGAGCGTGTGTGCCCTGTGATGGGTTTGCATTCCATCCAGGGTGTATCCTGCCTTAATAGATGCCTAAGACAGGCTTCCCATGACCGGAGGGAAGATCGGATAAAGCGGTATGAGATGAATGAATTAATAAAGCTGGCTGCCTAAATCAAGAAAAAAAACACAATAGATCTAGACAAAAAACAAATCATACTTGCTAAGATCAGATACTCCTAAACCACACACCCATAACACTGCCCATAAACCACACACCCGTAACACTACCCCTTATCCACACACTCATAACACTACCCCTTAACGACATACCCGTAACACTACTGGTAAACCACATACCCGTAACACTACTCCTAAACCAGACACCCATAACACTACCCATAAACCAATCACCCGTAACACTACCCCTCTTTAACACACTCGAAACACTATCCCTTAATGACATACCCGTAACACTACCGGTAAACCACACACCTGTAACATTGCTCCTAAACCACACACCTGTTACACTAGCCTTAACCACATACCTGTAACACTATCCCTAAACCACACACCCGTAACACTACCCATAAACCACACAACCGTAAAACTACCCCTAAACCACACACCCATAACACTGCCCTAAACCACACCCGTAACACTGCCCCTAAACCACACACCAGTAAAACTACTCCTAAATCAGACACCCGTAACAATGCTCCTAAACCACACACAAGTAACACTACCCCTAAACCACACACCTGTAACACTAATCCTAAACCACACACCCGTAACACTGCCCCTAAACCACACACCCGTGACACTGCCCCTAAACCACACACCCATAGCACTACTCCTAAAAAACACACACATAAAATTTCTCCTAAATCCCCTTACCCCAAAACCTCACACACATCAAATTACCCCAAAACCACACACATAACACTACCCTTAAATCACACACACATAAAATTACCCCAAAACCACACACACACAAAATTCCCCCTGAAACCTCACACACACACACACACACACAAACAACACCTAAACAACACACCAATAAAATTACCCCGAAAATACATACCCATAACACTGCCCCAAAAGCACACACACACACACACACACACACACATAATTGCCCTGGAACAGTACACCCATAAAATTAAGTCAAAACCATACACATAACACTACCCCTAAAGACACACATAAAATTGAACCAAAACCAGACACCCATAAAATTACCCCGAAGTCACACATACATAAATTTACAACAAAACCACACACCCATAACACTACCCCTAAACAACACCCCAAAAAATTATCCCTAAACCACACAACCATAACCCTACCACTAAACCACACACCCTAAATATTTTCCCATAAACCACTCACTCACCACTCACTATATATTACCATCTAAACATAACATGTAGTGCATGTAGTGTTGCTGTGCTTTTTGTGCACAAAGAAGAAAGCTGTAGTCTTGGCAGCAACTCAAAGTTCTCTTTATTGGATGGTCTGCTTGACTGCTTGAATGTTTATCAGATGAAAGTCCTTCCTAAACAACACAACAAGTGGGAACATAGCAGTCTTTATAGGGGTTTTGGCTAATTCTCTTAAAATTTTGGTGTAAATGAATTAACAGTGTAATTAAACCCTACGGTGTATCAGCATGTGTGTGAAGCCGTTGGGTTGAATATGGAGATGCATTCTGAGAGGTGACGAGCTCCCAGAGAATAAAAACACAAAGAATCTCTTTAGTGGTTTCCATTGTGAATACAGTAAAAGGACAGCAGCAATGCACGGAACAATGAGATCACTTCTCCATTCATTCTCTAGCATTTATCAACACACTCTGCTTTTTCCTGTCACTGAGATTTATAAGAATATTTCAAAAAGAGACTGAGCAACAAAATGAAAAAATAAGAGTAGAAATGGAAGGAAATATCAATGAAACGCAGAAGGCATTTATACGGGTG
>JACRUU010000028.1:18119466-18125622 GCA_030449085.1 Kryptopterus vitreolus
GTTATAATGGCTTACGAGGACAGGGTTTAGATTTTGATAAGCAAGTAGGAGTATTGTATAGTTTTTAGCAGTAGATTGTTGTTTTGTTACAGTTGTTTATGTGTTTTCATGGTTTACGAGGACAGGATTTGGTTTGTATGATTTTGTATGAGCTGGATATTGTTTATTATTTAGCGAGTATGGCTATTGTATTAGTATTTAGCAGTAGATTGTTGTTTTATAAACTTGTGTAGATTGTTGTGAGTATTATGTATTTGTATGTCTTGTGTATGTGTATTCATGGTTTACGAGGACAGGGTTTAGATTTTGATTAGGCACTATGGATATTGTATAGTATTTAGCCGTAGATTGTTGTTTTCTATTTCTTGTGTGTGTCTATTCATGGTTTACGAGGACAGGATTTGGTTCATGTGATTCCAGTATGGTTATTTTATTGGATTTTGTAGTATATTGTTGTGTTATAAGACTTGTGTGTATGTATTGACAGAATTTGGTGTATGAGGAGCGAGTGACAGATTGGATTTAGCAGTAGATTGTTGTTTTATAACACTTGTGTTTGTGTGTTCATGGTTTACGAGGGCAGGGTTTAGCTTTTGAGAAGCTAGTATGGCTATTGTATAGAATTTAGCAGTAGATTGTTGTTTTATAACACTTGTGTATGTGTAATGAGCCACTGGATATTGTTTATTATTTAGCAGTAGATTGTTATTTTGTATGTCTTGTGTATGTGTATTCATGGTTTACGAGGACAGGGTTTAGATTTTGATAAGCAAGTATGAGTATTGTATAGTATTTAGCAGTAGATTGTTGTTTTATTACAGTTGTGTATGTGTATTCATGGTTTACGAGGACAGGATTTGGTGTATGAGGAGCGAGTATGGCTATTGTATTGTGTTTAGCAGTAGATTGTTATTTTGTATGTCTTGTGTATGTGTATTCATGGTTTACGAGGACAGGGTTTAGATTTTGATGAGCCACTGGATATTGTTTATTATTTAGCAGTAGATTGTTATTTTGTATGTCTTGTGTATGTGTATTCATGGTTTACGAGGACAGGGTTTAGATTTTGATAAGCAAGTATGAGTATTGTATAGTATTTAGCAGTAGATTGTTGTTTTATTACAGTTGTGTATGTGTATTCATGGTTTACTTGTGTATGTGTATTTATGGTTTATGAGGACAGGATTTGGTGTACGAGGAGCGAGTATGGCTATTGTATTGGATTTAGCAGTAGCATTGTTATTTTGTATGTCTTGTGTATGTGTATTCATGGTTTACGAGGACAGGGTTTAGATTTTGATAAGCAAGTATGGAGTATTGTATAGTATTTAGCAGTAGATTGTTGTTTTGTTACAGTTGTGTATGTGTATTCATGGTTTACGAGGACAGGGTTTAGCTTTTGATGAGCCACTGGATATTGTTTATTATTTAGCAGTAGATTGTTATTTTGTATGTCTTGTGTATGTGTATTCATGGTTTACAGGATGGTTTATTTGATAAGCAAGATATGGATTTTAGTAGTAGTATTGTTGTTGTGAGGACATGGGATTTGGATTTTGTATGAGGAGCGAGTATGGCTATTGTATTAGTATTTAGCAGTAGATTGTTATTTTGTATGTCTTGTGTATGTGTATTCATGGTTTACGAGGACAGGGTTTAGATTTTGATTGTTGTGTAAGCTATTGTATAGTGACAGATTTGTATGAGGTTTATTACAAGTATGGCTATTGTATAGTATTTAGCAGTAGATTGTTGTTTTATTACAGTTGTGTATGTGTATTCATGGTTTACGAGGACAGGATTTGGTGTATGAGGAGCGAGTATGGCTATTGTATTACGAGGACAGGGTATTTAGCAATAGATTGTTATTTTGTATGTCTTGTGTATGTGTATTCATGGTTTACGAGGACAGGGTTTAGATTTTGATAAGCAAGTATGAGTATTGTATAGTATTTAGCAGTAGATTGTTGTTTTATTACAGTTGTGTATGTGTATTCATGGTTTACGAGGACAGGATTTGGTGTATGAGGAGCGAGTATGGCTATTGTATTGTATTTAGCAGTAGATTGTTATTTTGTATGTCTTGTGTATGTGTATTCATGGTTTACGAGGACAGGGTTTAGCTTTTGATTAGGATTAGGCACTATGGATATTGTATAGTATTTAGCCGTAGATTGTTGTTTTATATTTCTTGTGTGTGTCTATTCATGGTTTACGAGGACAGGATTTGGTTCATGTGATTCCAGTATGGTTATTTTATTGGATTTAGTAGTATATTGTTGTGTTATAAGACTTGTGTGTATGTATTCATGGTTTGACAGGAATTTGGTGTATGAGGAGCGAGTATGGCTATTGTATTGGTATTTAGCAGTAGATTGTTATGTTTGTATAACACTTGTGTGTATGTGTGTTCATGGTTTACGAGGACAGGGCAGGTTAGATTTTAGCTTTTGAGAATCATGGCTCTAGTATGGCTATTGTATAGTTATTTAGTGTTTAGAGCAGTAAGATTGTTGTTTTGTATGATGGACTTGTGTTTTATGTGTACAGTTGTGTATGTGTATTCTTATGTGTCATGGTTTACGAGGACAGGGTTTAGATTTTGATAAAGCAAGTATGAGTATTGTATAGTATTTAGCAGTAGATTGTTGTTTTATTACTATTGTATAGTATTTAGAAGTAAATTGTTGTTTTAGTTGTGTATGTGTATTCATGGTTTACGAGGACAGGGATTTGGTGTATGAGGAGCGAGTATAGGCTATTGTATTGTATTTAGCAGTAGATTGTTATTTTGTATGTCTTGTGTATGTGTATTCATGGTTTACGAGGACAGGGTTTAGATTTTGATAAGCAAGTATGAGTATTGTATAGTATTTAGCAGTAGATTGTTGTATTTTGTTTTATTTCTTGTGTATGTGTATTCATGGTTTACGAGGTTTACGAGGACAGGATTTGGTGTATGAGGAGCGAGTATGGCTATTGTATAGTATTTAGCAGTAGATTGTTGTTTTATTACAGTTGTGTATGTGTATTCATGGTTTACGAGGACAGGATTTGGTGTATGAGGAGCTATTGTATAGTATTAGCAGTAGTATGGCTTGTGTATTGTATTAGTATTTAGCAGTAGATTGTTATTTTGTATGTCTTGTGTATGTGTATTCATGGTTTACGAGGACAGGGTTTAGATTTTGATAAGCAAGTATGGCTATTGTATAGTATTTAGCAGTAGATTGTTGTTTTATTACAGTTGTGTATGTGTATTCATGGTTTACGAGGACAGGATTTGGTGTATGAGGAGCGAGAGTATGGCTATTGTATTGTATTTAGCAGTAGATTGTTATTTTGTATGTCTTGTGTATGTTTTGTGTATGTGTATTCATGGTTTTTTTTACGAGGACAGGGTTTAGCATTTTGATGAGCCAAGTACTGGAGCTATTGTATAGTATTTAGCAGTAGATTGTTTGTTTTTGTACATGTCTTGTGTATGTGTATTCATGGTTTACGAGGTTTACAGGGATTAGGACAGGGTTTAGATTTTGATAAGGCAAGTATGAGTATTGTATAGTATTTAGCAGTAGATTGTTGTTTTATTACAGTTGTGTATGTGTATTCATGGTTTACGAGGACAGGGTTTAGATTTTGATATGGAGCAAGTATGGGCTATTGTATAGTTATTTAGCAGTAGATTGTTGTTGTTTGTTATTACAGTTGTGTATGTGTATTCATGGTTTACGAGGACAGGGATTTGGTGTATGAGGAGCGAGTATGGCTATTGTATTATTGTATTTAGCAGAGTAGATTGTTATTTTGTATGTCTTGTGTATGTGTATTCATGGTTTACGAGGACAGGGTTTAGATTTTGATAAGATTGGCAAGTATGAGAGTATTGTATAGTATTTAGCAGTAGATTGTTGTTTTATTACAGTTGTGTATGTGTATTCATGGTTTACGAGGACAGGGATTTGGTGTTATGAGCGAGTATTGATATTTTAGCGAGTATGGCTATTGTATAGTATTTAGCAGTAGATTGTTATTGTTTGTATGTACAGTTGTGTATGTGTATTCAATTGTGTATGTATTCATGGTTTACGAGGACAGGATTTGGTGTATGAGTTTATGAGCGAGTATGGCTATTGTATTAGTATTTAGCAGTAGATTGTTATTTTGTATGTCTTGTGTATGTGTATTCATGGTTTACGAGGACAGGGTTTAGATTTTGATGAGCCAGTATGGATATTGTATAGTATTTAGCAGTAGATTGTTATTTTGTATTCTTGTGTATGTGTCTATTCATGGTTTACTTGTTTATGAGGACAGGATTTGGTTCATGTGATTCCAGTATGGTTATTTTATTGGATTTAGTAGTATATTGTTGTGTTATAAGACTTGTGTGTATTATGTATTCATGACAGGAATTTGGTGTATGAGGAGCGAGTATGGCTATTGTATTGGATTTAGCAGTAGATTGTTGTTTTATAACACTTGTGTATGTGTGTTCATGGTTTACGAGGGACAGGGTTTAGCTTTTGAGAATCTAGTATGGCTATTGTATAGTATTTAGAAGTAATTGTTTGATTGTTGTTTTATTGTTACAATTGTGTATGTGTATTCATGGTTTACGAGGACAGGGTTTAGATTTTGATATGGTTTAAGCAAGTATGAGCGAGTATTTATATTGTATAGTATTTAGCAGTAGATTGTTGTTTTATTACAGTTGTGTATGTGTATTCATGGTTTACGAGGACAGACTTTGGTTTATTTGGATTTGTATGAGTTTACTATGTATTGTATTTAGCAGTATTGATTTTAGTATATTTTGTATAAGTTTAAGTAATCATAATCAGTGGTTTTAGATTTTGATAAGCAAGTATGAGCTATTGTATAGTATTTAGCAGTAGATTGTTGTTTTGTATTACAGTTGTGTATGTGTATTCATGGTTTACGAGGACAGGATTTGGTGTATGATGAGGAGCGAGTATGGCTATTGTATAGTATTTAGCAGTAGATTGTTATTTTGTATGTCTTGTGTATGTGTATTCATGGTTTACGAGGACGAGATTTTGATAGGAGCAGTAAGTATGTATTGTATAGTTTTTTACACTTGTGTATGTGTACAGTTGGGTATGTGTATTCATGGTTTACGAGGACAGGGTTTAGATTTTGATAAGCAAGTATGAGTATTGTATAGTATTTAGCAGTAGATTGTTGTTTTATTACATGGTATGTGTTGTTATCTTGTGTATGGCATTGAATATGTTGGCTTACTATTGATTTGTATGTGTATTCATGGTTTACGAGGACAGGATTTGGTGTATGAGGAGCGAGTATGGCTATTGTATTGTATTTAGCAGTAGATTGTTATTTTGTATGTCTTGTGTATGTGTATTCATGGTTTACGAGGACAGGGTTTAGATTTTGATAAGCAAGTATGAGTATTGTATAGTATTTAGCAGTAGATTATTGTTATGTTTTGCATTACATGTCTTGTGTATGTGTATTCATGGTTTACGAGGACAGGGTTTAGATTTTGATAAGCAAGTATGAGCTATTGTATAGTATTTAGCAGTAGATTGTTGTTTTATTACAGTTGTGTATGTGTATTCATGGTTTACGAGGACAGGATTTGGTGTATGAGGAGCGAGTATGGCTATTGTATTGGTATTTAGCAGTAGATTGTTATTTTGTATGTCTTGTGTATGTGTATTCATGGTTTACGAGGACAGGGTTTAGATTTTGATAAGTAAATTGTTTGTAAGCAAGTATGAGTATTGTATAGTATTTAGCAGTAGATTGTTGATTTTATTTTGTATGTACAGTTGTGTATGTGTATTCATGGTTTACGAGGACAGGGTTTAGATTTTGATAAGCAAGTATGAGTATTGTATAGTATTTAGCAGTAGATTGTTGTTTTATTAACACTTGTGTATGTGTATTCATGGTTTACGAGGACAGGGTTTAGATTTTGATAAGCAAGTATTAGTATTGTATAGTATTTAGCAGTAGATTGTTGTTGTATTACAGTTGTGTATGTGTATTCATGTGTTTCATGGTTTACGAGGACAGGATTTGGTGTATGAGGAGCGAGTATGGCTATTGTATTGTATTTAGCAGTAGATTGTTGTTTTATTACAGTTGTGTATGTGTATTCATGGTTTA
>JACRUU010000028.1:18128622-18136122 GCA_030449085.1 Kryptopterus vitreolus
CCTGTCGGGACCTGGACACGGGTGCGTCCGCTGGTCCGATCTTGCTCCGCTCAGAGCGTTAAAGCTCAGGCATGAACGTTACACGCGTCGTAGGTTATTAGGCCTTTGCGCTATTTTTGGGCTTGATTTAACTAATCAACCCAATAATTAAATAATTAATTAGGTCAAAGATCATTAATTAGGGAAGCTGGGAGGAGCGTAACTATGGTCCACCTCGCTATAAAATGTTTGGGCTGAAACTTTGGCCTAAAACGTAAATTAGAGATTTACATTAGATCTTTTACTTCAAAATCACGTGATATTTACCTTAACAGCGCCCCATAATGCCGTTCAGTTTCATTTTAGAGACTCTTAATTCAATTTCAATCATTTAATTCGGTTTAAAAAGGCTTTTAAGCCTATATGCAAATTTTTGCGCCCCATTGCATCATGGGAAGCCGCTTTTTTACTTATAACTCCAGAACGGCATTAGATAGAAACAAACCGTTTTTTGCACCGTCATTCTTACAATGTGCCGAATAAAATTAGCACCAAAGTTAATATAAACTAACAAAAATTAAAAAATCTAAAATCTACCATCCTCGTGAACATTAAACCGATTATAGAGGTGGGTTGGCTTACCATTGAGAAAATTAGTATGCTGGGGATTTTACTTTCACTTTGATAGAATTTTCCTCGGCGGGCCACCCAGTAGAAGCTTGTTGATCCAGTTCGGGGTCATCCGCTGGGATCAGATGGTCTACACACATCGCGTTGCAGCGCGCTCTGCCCGAGTGGTTCCGGAAACCTAGCGGTGTTAACAAAGGAGCCACCGGCAGAGAGGTGAGTCATGGTCATCTACCGGTCTTCACCCTGTTTTAGATTGAATGCTTAGGGTATTAATACTATCCTAAATATCTCTAAACAGGATCATTTGTTCAAATGGGTAAATGGTCTATTTTTACAAATAACACTATTTAAAACAACACTGTGTATAGAATCATCTGTTTAAATAAATGAATGATTCATTAAATAGGACTTTTAGAAATATTCACTAATCCTAATTAATTAATTCATTAATTAATTAATTTGTATTTCTATTGTATTCATTTGGATATGGGACATGGGCCGAGGAGTGATCGTCCTACGGCTGGCCGCCACGGATGAGGGTGTACAGTAATCAATGGCCGAAACATCCTGTGATTCTGTGGTTTACTGCTGAAGACGTGTCTCAAAATTTAGGACTTCGCTGGGATAAGGATGATTTTAATGTCAGCCTGAGTCCTTATCCCTAAATAGGCTTTAATGCGTAATAATAACCACAAAACCTTAATCTTTACTTATACCTAAACATAACCTTAGTCTTAACTTATATCTACCCATAACCCTAACCCTAAACATAACCTCATTATTGCTTATACCTAACCTTAAACCTAAACCTAACCCTAACCACAACCTTAGTCTTAACTTATACCTAACCATAACCCCATACCTAACCCTAAACATAACCTCATTATTGCTTATACCTAACCCTAACCCTAATTTAACCTTAGACCTTAGAGCTAGTCTTAACCCTAATTTTTTAACCAATTCTGCCACTCTGATCCATAGCCCTAATACACAACCGTAGACGGCGTATGAGGGCGTAACCCTAATTTAGATTGACCCCGAACCCTATACCCCCAGCCCTAATTTTAAAACTAAACCCTAATTTGGGTGTGAGGGCTCGTGGAGGTACATTGCGGTCTATTCGAGCGCTATTTTGCGGCGAACATGTTGGAGGAGGCTGAAAACGAGGCCTGAGTGGCAGGCCCGTGCACAACGCTCGTCTCCGGGTCCTTCCTGGAACGGCGGTTCTTTTCCCCTAACCTAACCCTAACCTAACCCTAACCCTAACCCTACCCTACCTAACCCTAACCCTAACCTAACCCTAACCCTAACCCTAACCCTAACCCTAACCCTAACCCTAACCCTAACCCTAACCCTAACCCTAACCCTAACCCTAACCCTAACCCTAACCCTAACCCTAACCCTAACCTAACCCTAACCCTAACCCTAACCCCCTAACCCTAACCCTACCCTACCCTAACCCTAACCCTAACCCTAACCCCCTAACCCTAACCCTAACCCTAACCTTAACCCAACCCTAACCCTAACCCCAAACCAAACCCTAACCCCAACCCTAACCCTACCCTAACCCTAACCCTTACCCCCCTAACCCTAACCCCTACCCAAACCCTAACCCTAACCGAACCCTAACCCTAACCCTAACCCTAACCCTAACCCTAACCCTAACCCTAACCCTAACCTAACTAACCCTAACCCTAACCCTAACCTCAAACCCTAACCCGAAGGGTGGTGTGGTGTAGTGGTGTTTTAGCCCTAACCCCCTAACCTAACCCTAACCCTAACCCTAACCCTAACCCCTAAACCCTAACCCTAACCCTAACCCTAACCCTAACCCTAACCCTAACCCTAACCCTAACCCTAACCCTAACCCTAACCCTAACCCTAACCCTAACCCTAACCCTAACCCTAACCCTAACCCTAACCCTAACCCTAACCCTAACCCTAACCCTAACCCTAACCCTAACCCTAACCCTAACCCTAACCCCCTAACCCTAACCTAACCCTAACCCTAACCTAACCCTAACCCTAACCCTAACCCTAACCCCTAACCCTAACCCTAACCCTAACCCTAACCCCCTAACCCTAACCCTAAACCTAACCCGAACCCTAACCCTAACCCTAACCCTAAACCAAACCCTAACCCTAAACCCTAACCCCTAACCCTAACCCGAACCCTAACCCTAACCCTAATCTTAACCCTAATGACCCTAACCCTAACCTAATTCTTAACCCTAATGACCTTTTAACCCTTCTGATAATAATTCTTTCTGACCTAGACTCTGATTTTCACCCTAACTATAAATCCTGAGATTACCTCTATTAAATGAATGTGGACCCAGAAATGGAGGATGTAGCCAGAGCAAAACAAACCCAAAAAATGGGACTTAAAAATTCTTAGAATAAGATCAATCAGAAATCCTAACCTTGCCAGTGCCATCCCCTATTTCTGGAATCCACACACACACAAAAGTTTTTTTTTTTTTTTTTTTTTTTTTTTTTTTTTTTTTTTTTTTCTTTTTTTTTTTTTTTTAAAAGACTCTAACTCTGTTGATAACAAAATGGAGGTTTTAGGACTCTTATTCTGAAAATATCCGAAGTGAATACTTCAAATAAGAGAACCAATCAGAAATGGTTTTAACAGGATCTCCTTTTGGAGGGAAAATTTTGACCATAGATTAAGTTGCTCCTTGTAAACAACCAATCAGATTTCAGTTAACTACTCCACATGACACCAACGTTTGTGTGGGCCTCTATTGTAGAATGTGTATATAAAGGCCTTATTCTCCAACAGTAAACAACAAGCCTCTGAAGAAGCATCACTGCATGCGAAACGTTAGGCTTTTGACGGAAGTTTAATGATAAGTTCCTTAAAAAGTAAAATAAAACAAATTTTTCGCTTTTCCACCTAAAAAGGTTTTTAAAGAAGAAATAATAAAAATTAAAACTACTTTTTAAACTAAAACTCACAAAGAAGAAGGGATTCAACGAGGAAACCGAGTGAACAACAAGTGGACTAAGGACAACAAACAAAGGAAAAAAGGATTCCCCCCCCCCCCCCCCCCCCCTTTTTTTTTTTTTTCCTTTTTTTCCCTTTTTTTGCCCCAGAGCTCTGGTTTTTTTTATTATTAATTTTTTAGGTTCTTTTGTCCTTTGATCCCCTCTAGTCTCCTTTTGTTTGTCTTTTTTTCCCTCCCCCCCCCTTTTTTTTCTCCCTCCTCATAAAGCTGTTTTGTAACCAGTGGACACGCTGACCCAACATACCCGAGGACCTAACACGGGAAGAAGACCAAACTCAACAGTGAGAATCTTCCAAGGATCTAAGGGACAAATACAGGACAACATATCATTGAGTTGGGTTAGTGATTTTTCTTCTCCTTTTATTTCTTCTTTGATTGGAAAATGGTGGAATTGCAGAATAAATTTGCTTGCTTGGGGGACCTATCAGATACAGGAGATAAGGAACCTATACTTAGTTCTACAATATGGGAAAAGTCAACACACATTCAATAAAACTTTGACCAAAGTGTACTTTAAATTTATTCAAACAACACACCACACAGAAATAGTGGAGAATTCCATTCATACAGGAAATTTCCCAACAGGCATGTTTAGACAGACTCAAAAACTGACACAATTCATAAAACCAGCATCACCAGACGAGACAACAAGACACAAACTCAAACAAAACACACTTCAATGGATGAAAAATAACATGGTAATTTTATTAGAACATTACACACAGATCACAATAAATCTGACGGAGCACCTCAACATGTTCAGTGAACCAGAATGGACGGTGGCAGTGAGATGGGCCAAAAATAGATTTAAACACAAACTAAAAGACACCACTTTGGCAATTTGCAAGGAAATCATTATCCATAGACAATCTACTCTGTCCGAGAGAATTGGCCCAGTCTCATATGCCACTGTCCTAAAACAGATCAGCACTCCACAGGAGCAGGGACACAACCAGGGCAATAAACGCACCACAACAGCAGTTAAACCATCACTCAATTTGAACCCTAAAAATTCACCAGGTTTGGCCCCTCCAGTTACAGTACCCACCACTACAAGCAGGAAAGAAATCAAGGTTCAAGCACAGATTCATCACAGGGAGGTAAGTCCCATAACAGTGACTAACCCTAGAATGAAAATAAGTACCAATAATACAACAAACAATGTCTGTGTGACAACAGATACCATAACTGAGGAGGGAGAGAGCAACTTTGGTTCGATAGCTCATGACCAAAAGGGGATAAGGATGATTGGGAACAGTAAAGAGATGAACTCTCACTTGAAGACCCGCTCTGAATCCTCCTCTTTTAAATCCGGGTCGACAGTTGAGCCCACAGAATTGTCCTCTGCCTCCTCAGTTGAAGACATAATAGATAAAATAGCCTTACCCAACAGACCTTACAGACACATTAACACAGATAGGAAGGGGGTCGATTGGTCCATAAACATCCAAAAACCGATCGTTTGTTTGGGGGATTCCAATCTTAGCCGGATTCCCAAAATCAACAATAAAAACATTCAGGTGGACAGTTTTCCAGGGGCTAATTTTCTACACATTTCCAAAATTTTGCAAAAACAGAAAATACATCCTCACACACAAAAAGTTATATTGGCAGTAGGCCTTAATAACAGAGGACAACATCCACACAAAACAGCTATCAAACAACTACAGTGCCTGTGGAGAACAGCCCATGAAATCTTCCCGAATGCAACAATTTACACACCTACAATTCAATTCTCAGACGCTTTATGTTTACAGGAGCAACAGAATCTGCGGATAATTAATAAACACATTGAGACCCATGGGAATCCATTGTTGGAATTAAACAAACTGCTATTTAAAGTAGAAAGAGATAACATCCACTGGTCACAGGACACAGCACAGAGAATGTTCGACTACTGGTGTGACCAGTTAAACTTTTAAGACTGGAGACATGCAATGCACATTCCAACATTTTTAATTTATCAAAAACCTTTTATTTGACACAGGGAGAGAGACGGTTGCTTGAGAAAGGGTTGACATTCATTCCGACACCAGGTAGAGTGGACTCTGGGGGCCTCTATGGTGATGTCCATGCCTTCAACAGAAAACTTAAAATCCTGGAACATTTCAATTACGAGACACAGAAATCCATAATTCCGTTCACGGGCAAGTCAAATTGGGAACCACCAATCCTATCCTGCAATAAACATATTAGACAATTAATTCATAAAAACTATAGGACCATAGCCACAAATAAACATTTTAAAAAATTAGACAATTTACCTCCGGATCAAAGGAGGGCAATCCACTCCCTTAAATCCAATCCAGACATAGTTATTAAACCAGCAGATAAGGGGTGTGGGATAGTGATTCTGGATAAAACACAATACATATACGAAGCCAAAAGACAGTTAAATAACCCTGATCATTACCTCCCTTTAGATCATTCGTTACAAGTTGAAACTAAACACAGAATACATACCATTTTGGAAAAGATGCATCAAGATAAAATTATCAACACCAAACAAAAGCAATATTTAATGGGTCCAGATCAGCCAAGACCACGATTATTTTATCTACTGCCCAAAATTCACGCTCCTTTGGAGGCATGGACCATACCGGGGGAGATCCCCAGGGGGCGCCCTATAGTGTCGGACTGTGGGAGTGAATCCTACCATATAGCCCAATATATTGACAGCTTTTTAAATCCACTATCACAAAAACACAGCAGTTATTTAAAAGACACATACGATTTTGTCCAAAAAATACAAACAGTTAGGATTCCAAACACTGCATTCTTTTTTACTATCGACATAAACAGTTTATACACAAATATATCAACCGAGTTAGGTTTAAAAGCGGTTAAGGAAAGCTTCCAAAAAAATCCAGATGCATCCAGGCCAGACAATTATATCTTACAGTTATTAGAGATCAGTTTGATGCGAAATGATTTTGAATTCGGTTCACAAACATATTTACAGGTTCAAGGAACGGCAATGGGCAAAAAATTTGCCCCAGCGTACGCCAATATTTATATGGCAGATTGGGAAACAACCCTCTTTGCAAAATATCATTTGACTCCTCTAATATATTACAGGTATTTGGATGACATTTTTGGTATCTGGCAACACGGCACGATAGAGTTTGAACACTTCATTGAAATAATTAACACACATCATAAAAATATTACAGTAAAACACAATACAGATTACCACACAATCACATTTTTGGACACGACAGTATTTCAGGGGGAACCTTTGGGGGACTCCATGACAATAAAAACAAAGGTATATTTTAAAGACACAGACACACACAGCCTACTGCACAAGTCGAGTTACCATCCCAAACACACATTCAAGGGCATTATTAAATCACAACTGATTCGATTTCACCGCATCTGTACAGAAGAAAAAGACTTTCATGAAGCGACACGCACTCTGTTTCAAGCCCTAAGACACAGGGGCTATACAAAAAGATTTTTACGACACATAAAAGCCACAACATTGAGATGTATGAAGGTTCGACCTCCCGATGCTAGGTTGCCGGACCCCGAACATGTCATTCCATTAATAACAACCTATTCTCATCAGACACAGGCAATAAACAGGGAGATCAAAAATAATTTCAAACACACTCAATCACAAGTACCGGCACTACAAAGGTACAAAATCATATCATCTTACCGAAAAAACAAAAATCTCAAAGATATTTTATGTAGTTCCAGATTCACTTCCACAAGACCCCAACAACCGTCTCTCTGGCAACAATTTTTTAAAAGAGGGAAATACATTCCAGGAACAAATATTAACCGTAATCTTAATTTAGATACAAAAAACATTGTGTATTGCATAACATGTTCACAGTGTGGTAAATGTTATGTAGGGGAAACCAAA
>JACRUU010000028.1:18138622-18156122 GCA_030449085.1 Kryptopterus vitreolus
GCCCTAATTTTAAAACTAAACCCTAATTTGGGTGTGAGGGCTCGTGGAGGTACATTGCGGTCTATTCGAGCGCTATTTTGCGGCGAACATGTTGGAGGAGGCTGAAAACGAGGCCTGAGTGGCAGGCCCGTGCACAACGCTCGTCTCCGGGTCCTTCCTGGAACGGCGGTTCTTTTCCCCTAACCTAACCCAGCCAGTGCCGCCCTCGGTCACCTTGTTGGAAGCCGACTCCATGACGTAATCGAACCTGGTGGGCCTAGGTTAAAAGCTTTAACGGTCAACCTTACCGTTGCAATAAGCAAACAAACAAATAAATAATTAAATAAATATTTAATTAATAGATAATTATCTAGTTGTTAACTAAATTAGTAATTTTTTGATTTTACTTTCACATTGATAGAATTTTCCTCGGCGGGCCACCCAGTAGAAGCTTGTTGATCCAGTTCGGGGTCATCCGCTGGGATCAGATGGTCTACACACATCGCGTTGCAGCGCGCTCTGCCCGAGTGGTTCCGGAAACCTAGCGGTGTTAACAAAGGAGCCACTGGATGATGAGGGTGTACAGTAATCAAAGGCCGAAACATCCTGTGATTCTGTGGTTTACTGCTGAAGACGTGTCTCAAAATTTAGGACTTCGCTGGGATAAGGATGATTTTAATGTCAGCTTGGGTTCTTATCCCTAAATAGGCTTTAAATGCGGAATCCTAACCATAACCTTACTCTTACCCATACCTAACCATGAGGTATGCCGGAGGAGTCTGAAAACGAGGCCTGAGTGGCAGGCCCGTGCACAACGCTCGTTTCCGGGTCTCTCCTGGCACGGCGGTTCTCTTCCCCTAACCTAACCCTAAACCCTAAATCATTTAGAACTTTTCCAATATAAATCATTTCAATCACTAAACCATTTCATTAAAAAAACAATTTCATTAACAAAACCATTAAACCATATCATTCATAAAAATCATGCAACTTTCATCTAAAAAATATGAAACCACTAAAATGATTGGAAACAACACTTTATTGGTAACATAACAACATATTGTTTCCTAAAAATGCATACACAATGGATACGATGGCTACTTCCACTCTCAGTAATACCAAATGACAGATTGGTGTTGGCAAGTGGAAATAGAGGGATTAGTATGGATAAGCAGAAATGGAAATGTAGATGATAAATAAACTTTGGTAAGTTATTTGTCCATGTTGGTTTATTGTAGTTGCTTGGACCTTCAGTTTAACCAGACCAGACACATTTAAATAGCGGGTGGTGTAGATGATTCCTCTCCCAGCCTCGTCTTTGATTCCAAACAGCTGCTCTGTAACTTCTCCATTTTGTTCAAGGATAGTGAACACTGTTCTCTCCTGAAGGACACCAGCTTCTGAAAATGCTGATAACCGAATGACATTCTGTTGGGCTGGAATTCCCCAGAGGAAGTGTGACGAGTTTATACTGAAGAATGAGAGAAGATCCTGCAGCACAGCCATGTGTGCATGGCTTATAGCACACCCTGAGGATTGCAAAAAGGAACATTTGATTGTAATTAATTATCTCATTTTCTATATCGATAGTTCATGTTTTATGTTTTATTATTGACCGCAGTCTTTTTTTTTACTTAACACTTTTTAATCCGATTATGGTGATTATGCCACATCTGAGCATTTTAGACCACAACTCTAGGTCAGATGATCACACAAAGACATAACACAAATCCACGCTGAATCTACAGAAAAGTGTACAAATGAATTTTTTACCCTGGACTTCCTCCTCTGCGATAGCTGTCAGGACAGGGTGTGTCTAAACACTGATAACTCCCCCTTGTGTTGAAGCACATTTGGTTTGGTCCACACTGTACACTGTTCTCAGTGCATTCATCAATATCTGAAATTATACAGTGTTAAGATATGATTCATTTATTTTTAACTTTTGCTAATAATTATAAAGGAAAGATTCTGCTACAAACATTTAAATGTAAATCTCTGGTCATACAACATGAAAGGGTACCTCTGCATTTTTGACCATTGGGCATCAGAGAATATCCTGAAGGGCAAAAACATTGAAAACTTCCCAAGGAGTTTCGGCATTCGTGTTGGCACGGCTTCCTGAGCACACACTCATCAATGTCTAAGCAAGAAATGGTACAAAATCACAACTATTCATTCATGAACCCAGAAACCCAGAAATCATGAATCCATCTAAATTTGATTATTTTATTTTTAGTTCATTTTAGTTCGTTTTGTTTTAACTCACCCACACAGCTACTAGCTTTACTTGTATAGCCAGGTGGACAGACGTTCAAGTTACTCCATGTTATCCCCGGCTGTGTGTTCTGTAGAAGTGTAAGGGTTTGACCTCTTCTGGACACCAACTGAGGCTGAAGTCCAACTCTTACCCAAGTTCGATTATTAAACCCATTTCTTCTCTCGAGTCCAGCACACGAGCGTCCATCTACAAGCAGTGCGGTTCCCGGGGGACACAAACACCGGAAACTACCAGGCACATTTCGGCACTGATACCCACATGGACTTGGAGTCTGTGCACACTCATCAACATCTAACACATCAGAAAGTGCAAATTCAAAACAGTGCATTTATTTTAGATGTGGCATAACAGAGACATTGTTGTGTGTGATGTAGCGTATGGTGTTGTGATGTGATTTGGAGTTGTGTGCTGTTATGTGGTGTAAGTCATGACATTGAAAAATGTGATTTGGTGTTTTTTTCTTATCATGAATGTGTAAAGGAATCATACCTACACAGGGTTTTCCCACACCCTGAGAGCGGTAGCCCCTCGGACAGACACACACATAACCACCGAAAGTGTTTTGACAGACCTGACTGTAGCGACACATGTGACTGCCATCTTTACACTCATCTACATCTGAAAAAGCGACAATCACCCCGATAATCAATCAATACCAAGATAAAATTCAAATCAGAACATATTAATCATTGATGAGAATTGTGTGATGCTTGTTAGAACTTTTAACCTTCTTTGCAAAATACTTTTTAAAATGGAATTTATATTATACATATTTATTTATAACTTTTTCATCTGTAAATTTGTCACACTTACCCACACACACACTGTTTTCAGACTGAGTCATTCCTGCAGGACAGCTATCAAAACACTGATAACCCCCTTCTGTATTTTTGCATTGCTGGTGTGATGGACATACACTACTCATGCACTCATTTATATCTACACACACACACACACACACACACACACACACACACACACAGAGAGAGTCATTTAAAATGGTTAAAAAGTTTAAAAAGTTTCACCAATGACAATAATTTATTTAGTCTTTATTGTGTTAAAATAACAGATTATGTAGAAAACCCACAATTCTATCATTTTGTATTTAGGGTCAGATTTTGTACTTAGTGTTGATCAGTGATTGAAACTTTTAATTGATGGATAATTATTTATATTCTTAATTCTATAATATTTATACACTGTGTCCATCAGTAAAAGTCTATTATATCATTTAATTTTTAACTCTAATCATTTCATTTCTAGATTAGTGTAGCTCAAACAATCACACAGAGTTCACACACACACACACAGACACACACACACTGACCAAAGCAGCGATATCCCACCAGCTGGTATCCAGGCAGGCAGCCACAGCGAAATGAGCCGAGTGTGTTAAAGCACTGATGCTGGCATGGAGACACAGACGATTCCACACATTCATCTACATCTAATGAACACAAATAGGACAACATAATTTATTCAATTCCACATGCTTGCATTCCTAATAAACTCGTCTACAAAGTGCAACTGTGAGAAAGCATAAAGGCTGGTTTTTACTTATGCTTCAAGGGTTATCCTACACGTCGACGCCTACCTTACGCCAAAGCCTACGCTGTAACCTGACGCAAACCTCCAAAAAGTAAAGTGTCAATTCGATGCAGAGCACAAGGACTGTGATTGGTCGGCTTGGCAGAATATTTCCAGTGTATCGTTATACGTGTTTCGGTGTATTCCATAGTGAAGAAACAAAGCGTAGACATGGACAGAGCAGTCGAAATGATCTTTGAAGAAGAAAATATCGCCACCTCTATGATTCTTTGTTGACATTTTATAAAAAGAGCCAGAAACCAAAAACACCAATGAAGAAACTCTACAACGCACCACCGCCAACTAGTGTTTCAGAATAGTCACTGCAGAGTGAGGCAGAAGTATAAATGCTCATAATGGCATTGGCTACATGCAGTGGCTACAGTGTGGGCTACAGCATTCACTCAAAGCAGAAGTAAAAAGCATCCTTAAGCTTTTAAATGTTTAAACAAGTTGGTTTAACATCATTAAAATACCTGCACAGAATGTGAAGTACGTTTTACTTCATTTAGAATCCTGGCAAAACCTAACCCTAAAGATTTCATTTCATTATTTTTTTACAGGTAATCATGTTAAAACTCCAGTGTACCTTCACAGCCTTCACTTCTGGTTCTATTCTCTGTAGCAGAAGTTCTGTGTCTGAATCCTGGTCCACACTTCACTTCACACCGATAATTTCCAACTGTGTTCACACACAACTGACTATAGAGGCACATGTGAGATCCATCCACACACTCATCTATATCTGTATGACAGGAAAGAAACATACACACATAGATATAATATAATACATTACAAAAGCATTTTGTGTGTGTGTGTGTGTGTGTGTGTGTGTAGAGGGGATTGTGTGAGACCTTGACAACTGTTGCTATCAGTATTAATGATGAAGCCTGATGGACAGCTGCAGCTGAAGCCCCCCATGATGTTAATGCAGGAGTGAGAACATGAAGAATCTGACACACACTCATCCTCATCTGAAACACATCAAAACAACAAAATACATCACACAGAATTAAAGCATCAGTTAAATTAACACCATGAAATACTTGCTTTTATTTACTTATAGTTTTATGTAAAATGTCATGTATCCTGGAGCTTTGAGGGTCGTATCTGCACGTTCCTCAGGAAATGAGATGTTCCTTCATGGTGCATTACCAACATATTGTCCTTCAGCAAAACATTTTCTTCACTATAATGAGCTTCTTTAATTGTAATAGTCTGAAATTCTCAGGAATATCATCTTCTAAATAAATCCATTAAAAATATTTACCAGCACAGTAAGATGCTTCATCCAGTGTGAATCCTTCTGGACATTTCTCTCCATCACCATCTACAAAATAAAACATTTATGTGACAAAAGTTTTTTTTATATTACATAATGCATCTGAATTTTTTACTGACATGATAAACATGATGCAAGTTGTTTCTCCTGCTCACATGATCTTGATGAACATTGTGATTATAGTGATTATAGCAGTTGTGATGTTCTGATCTGGTACAATATTATGGCCAAGATGAACAATGTGAGAAGAGAGATTTGGGTTGTATGTTTGTATAAATATAATATTCTCACCTGACAGTGATAACATGGCCGTGATGTAAAAGTCCAGCCTGAAGTTCAGCATGTTGTAGGAGCTACTTATGTCCGACAGACGGATTTGCTGCAGTAGTGGAGCGGAAGGTTTTACTGATCCATCAAATGTCAGTGAGTGATTACAGCGCAGAGACAGTACTGAATCAACACCTTCAAGCACAGAATTCTGGGTAGACCATGAGTAAATCTGACCAGGGCCAACTTGCACATACGTCTCATCAAAGTCCTAAAGGAAGAAATTTTTTAATGCAATTTTTTTTAACCCAAATGAAAGTTTATTCCATATTTCCAATAAAGTATTAATAGTTTTTATTAATAATAAAAAAAAAAACAATAATTAATGTAAAGTTATAATAGAGATTACATTCAGACCTGCTGATGTATCACCGGGGATAAAAACACTGAAGGAATAAATCCATTAATAACCACATCAACTAACAAAACTCCCTCTGCATCCACACCTCGGACCACGTGGGTAATCTTTAAGATCTCTCCTACACACAAAAACCCACAGATCAACACAAAACATTTATTATGACAGTTTTTTATGGTCCTAAAATTTTTTTGATTAGAAAAGTTACCAGTGTGAAATTCCAGTTGAGATTCCTGTCTGAAATTTCCACGACTCATAGAGAAGCCATTCTTCATTCCTGATGATTCATAAACAGTCGTCCAGTAAATTGGACTCAACGCAGATATAAGAACTTTCAGGAAAGGTCCTGCACACGCGCACACACACACACACACACACACACACACACACACACACACACATCTGTCACAACTGGGGTAGTAAAATCATTCTGATGTGTGATGTTGTTCTGATGCACTGTAACTGATATCATCACATAAATCAGCAGCAGATGTATAAAAAATGTAATGTAATGGTGATGTAAAAGTTTGATTATGATGTGATGGAATGTGATTTCTTTTTTAATCCACCGTGGAGAAGAATTATCAAAAGACAATTTGAAATTACAATTGTTAGAACAGTTCATTGCCAGGCTGAGATTCATCGCTCAATTCTTAATGTTCAGGTTTCAAGGTCTATAAATGTACATATTTATAATTAAATAAGAATTTAAACGAAGGTTCACGGTGGCTTAATGATTAGCACGTTCGCCTCACACCGCCAGGGTCCGGGTTCGATTCCCGTCTCGGCCATGTGTGTGTGGAGTTTGTGCATGTTCTCCCCGTGTCTCAGGGGGTTTTTCTCCAGGGTTCTCCGGTTTCCTCCCCCTCCCCGGTCCAAAAACATGCACGGTAGGTTGATTGGCACCTTGGAAAATTGTCCCTAGTGTATGAATATGTGTGTGTGTGTGTGTGTGTGTGTGTGTGTGTGTGTGTGTGTGTGTGTGTGTGTGTGTGATGGGTTGGCATTCCATCCAGGGTGTATCCTGCCTTAATGCCCATAGACTACTGAGATAGACACAGACTCCCCGTGACCCGAGGGAAGATTGGATAAAGAAGATGAATGAATGAATGAATAAGAATTTAAATGCTCAATGCAGATTGGAATCCCTAAAGTTTTTCAAGCATTTAAAATAATAATGTCTATTTCATATATGCAAATATACTGAAGGAATCTTGAAGGAAAATTCCTGGAATTATCTGTAAACTTATTACAGTAATATATTGAAAGGTAACTCAGTTTACCGTAAATGAAATAAAGTGTGGGACTTTCATGTTTGCTTTGTACAAAAAAATTTCTGGTTAATATAATCAGTTACTGCAAGTTATAAATTGTTTTGTTTCGCTAGATGTTTTGTTTATTGCTGTTGTTGACTGTCTATGCTGATGTGATTGTTTATTTGAATAAGATAAGTTCAGAACTTCAAAAGAAGGGGATTTAATAGAGTATAAATTGTGTACCTACCGAAAGAATATTAGTTTTTGTTGTGTGTGTGTGTGTGTGTGTGTGTGTGTGTGTGTGTGTGTGTGACTCACCCACACTTGAAGGAATGTCCCTCCATGTAAGCTTTCAGTGTGCTGCTTCTGATCTCTGAGTTTTCACTGATGTTCATTTCAAGGAATGAAATACCAAACTCATGATCGTTCACCATCCCGATCACACTGGCACGAGCCCGGCGCAGAGCGTCTCCTACAGACACGCAGCAGGAAGAATGATGATCAGATGATCAGAATTTTTATTATATTTCAAAAACATTCGACAAATAAATAACCGACCAGAACATAAGGATGCCTGGCACTGCCTGGACTCAACATCTGGACCTTTACATTCTACTCCTCCATTGACTGGTGCTGGATTGTTGCAAAATCTAGTTCGCTGTTGGAGGCCACGCCCACATGTAACACTGCACGGCCCCCAGGGCTCCCAGTGCGAATAACCACCTGCAACTGTAGCACAAATCGCATGAGAGGTGCAGGACAACAACGCAGCAAATAATAACAGATTATTCTGTTTATTTAATATAACAGTTCCAATGTAAATGACCAGTAATCATAATAAACATCTCACCCTGTACTTTCAGAGATATCATCCTCTCTATAACTCCAACCTCATTTTCAGCAACACACTGATACTCTCCTGAATCTGTGCTCTGACACACACACACACACACACACACACACACACACACATTTCAAATGTCATTCTGCAGTCAAGTACCAAATGTCTAGATAAGAAGGGATACAGTGGAAATATGGGATGGTTACCACGGCACCATAAAGAATGAGAGAGCCATTTAGGAGACGGTGAAGATGTTCGGTGACATGCAGCAGATGACCATCTTTAAACCACCGCAACACTGGAGCAGGAGCTCCTCTGACAGGACAATCCAACAAAACAACAGCACCATGAGAAACAAACACAGAAACACGTTCATCTCCTGTCAGAACTGGAGGCTCTAAAAAGAGAAAGAGAGAGAGAGAGAGAGAGAGAGTGAGAGAGAGAGAGAGAGAGAGAGAGATATACCAAATGGGGAAGCAATTCAGGATTTTAAAACAAATTTGTATTTTGCTTTGGACATCTACCAAATAGCACCAAGGTAAGAAAGAGAGGGAGACGGAGAGGCCAAGAAAGTGAATCTGAGAAAGACGGAGACAGATGGAGAGAGACACAGATGAGACCCCCCCTCAGATGAGATCCCTCTGTTGTGTGTTTCAGAGAGGGGGAGAGGGGGGGACACAGATGAGACAGATGGAGAGAGACACAGATGAGACAGATGGAGAGAGACACAGATGAGACAGATGGAGAGAGACAGAGAGACAGATGAGACAGAGATGGAGAGAGACAGACAGATGAGAGATAATGAGAGAAGAGAGACAGATGGAGAGAGACAGAGATGAGACAGATGGAGATAATGAGAGAAAGAGACAGAGGGGGAGAGGGGGGGACACAGATGAGACAGATGGAGAGAGACACAGATGGAGATGAGACAGATGGAGATAATGAGAGATAAGAGAGAAAGAGACAGGGGGAGAGGGGGGGACACAGATGAGACAGATGGAGAGAGACAGAAAGAACAATGGGGGACACAGATTAGACAGATGAGAGAGACAGATATGAGACAGATGGAGATAATTGAGAGAAAGAGACAGAGGAAGAGGGGGAGAGGGGGACACAGATGAGACAGATGACAGAGATGACACAGATGAGACAGATGGAGAGAGACACAGATGAGACAGATGGAGAGAGACACAGATGAGACAGATGGAGAGAGACACAGAAGAGAGACACAGAATGAGACAGATGGAGATGAGAGAGACACAGAGAGATGAGAGAGAGACAGATGGAGAGAGATGAGAGAGACACAGATGAGACAGATGGAGATAATGAGAGAAAGAGACAGAGGGGGAGAGGGGGGACACAGATGAGACAGATGGAGAGAGACACAGATGAGACAGATGAGAGAGAGACAGATGAGACAGAGAGACAGAGAGACAGGGGGGACACAGCATGAGAGAGAGACAGATGGAGAGAGACAGAGAGACAGAAGAGACCCAGATAGAGAGAGAGACACAGATGAGACAGATGGAGATAATGAGAGAAAGAGACAGAGGATGGGAGAGGGGGGGACACAGATGAGACAGATGGAGAGAGAAACAGATGGAGATAGACAGATGAGAGAGACAGATGAGACAGAGAGAGAGACAGAGATAGACAAGATGAGACAGATGGAGAGAGACAGATGAGACAGATGAGACGATGAGACAGATGGAGAGAGACACAGATAAGACAGATGGAGAGAGACATAGATGAGACAGATGGAGAGAGACACAGATTAGACAGATGGAGATAGAGAGAGATTAGACAGATGGAGAATGAGAGAAAGAGACAGAGGAGAGGACAGATGGAGGGGGGACAGATGGAGATGAGAGAACAGATGATACAGATGGATGAGATAATGAGAGAAAGAGACACAGAGGAAGAGGGGGTAACAGATGAGACAGATACAGAGAGAGAGAGACACAGATGAGACAGATGAGACAGATGGAGAGAGACACAGATGAGACAGATGGAGAGAGACAGAGATGAGACAGATGAGACAGATGGAGAGAGACACAGATGAGACAGATGGAGACAGATGGAGATGGAGATGAGAGAAAGAGACAGAGAGAGAGAGACACAGATGGAGAGAGACACAGATGAGACAGATGAGACAGATGGAGAGAGACACAGATGAGACAGATGGAGAGAGAGAGAAAGAGAGAGAGAGAGACAGAGGGAGAGAGACACAGATTAGAGAGACAGATGGAGATGGAGATGAGAGAAAGAGACAGAGGGAGAGAGACAGATGGAGAGAGAAACAGATGAGACAGATGAGAGAGACAGATGGAGAGAGACACAGATGAGAGAGACACAGATGGAGAGAGAGAGACACAGATGAGACAGATGGAGAGAGACACAGATGAGACAGATGAGAGAGATGGACAGATGGAGAGAGAGAGACAGATGGAGAGAGAGAAAGAGACACAGATGAGACAGATGGAGAGAGAGACACAGATGTGACAGATGGAGAGAGACACAGATGAGAAAGATGGAGAGAGACACAGATGAGACAGATGAGACAGATGGAGATAATGAGAGAAAGAGACACAGAGAGATGGGAGAGACATAGACAGAGAGCAGAGATGGAGAGAGACACAGATTGACGAGACAGATGGAGAGAGACACAGATGAGAGAGAGAGAGACACAGATGAGAGAGAGAGAGACACAGATGAGACAAGATGAGAGAGACAGAGATGAGACAGATGACAGATGAGAGAAAGAGACAGATGGAGAGAGACACAGATGAGAGAGACAGATGAGAGAGGAGACACAGATGGAGAGAGACAGATGGAGAGAGACAGATGAGAAGATGAGAGAAAGAGACAGATGGAGAGAGACACAGATTAGACAGATGGAGATAGATGAGACAGAGAGACAGATGAGACAGATGGAGAGAGACAGAGAGACAGAGATGAGACAGATGGAGATAGAGGACAGAGATGAGATGTGACAGATGAGAGAGAGAGACACAGAGACAGATGAGAGAGAGAGACACAGATGAGAGATGAGAGACAGATGAGACAGATGGAGAGAGACACAGATGACCAGAATGGAGAGAGACAGATGAGACAGATGGAGATAATGAGAGAAAGAGACAGAGGCAGAGGTGGAGACAGATGAGACAGATGGAGAGAGACACAGATGAGACAGATGGAGAAGAGACACAGATGAGACAGAGAGATAGACAGACAGATGGACAGATGGAGATAATGAGAGAAAGAGACAGATGGGAGAGAGACACAGATGAGACAGATAGGGAGAGAGACACAGATGAGACACAGATGGAGATAGAGATGAGATAAGAGAGACAAGAGACAGAGGGGGAGAGACCCAGATGAGACAGATGAGAGAGACACAGATGAGACAGATGGAGATAATGAGAGAAAGAGACAGAGGGAGAGAGACACAGATTAGACAGATGGAGAGAGACACAGATGAGACAGATGGAGAGAGACACAGATTAGACAGATGGAGATAATGAGAGAAAGAGACAGAGGGAGAGAGACAGATGAGAGAGACAGATGAGACAGATGGAGAGAGACACAGATGAGACAGATGGAGAGAGACACAGATGAGACAGATGAGACAGATGGAGAGAGACAGATAAGACAGATGGAGAGAGACATAGATGAGACAGATGGAGAGAGACACAGATTAGACAGATGGAGAGAGACACAGATGGAGAGAGACACAGATGGAGAGATGAGACAGATGAGAGAAGGAGATGAGAGAGAGAGACAGATGAGACAGATGTAGACAGATGGAGAGAGACACAGATGAGACAGATGGAGAGAGACACAGATGAGACAGATGGAGAGAGACAGAGATGAGACAGATGGAGATAAGACAATGAGAGAGAGAAGAGACAGATGGAGAGATAGATGAAAGATAATGAGAGAGAGAGAGAGGGAGAGAGACAGATGAGACAGATGAGAGAGAACAGATCATAGAGAACAGATGAGAGACAGAGAGACAGATGAGACAGATGGAGAGAGACACAGATGAGACAGATGGAGATAATGAGAGAAAGAGACAGAGGGAGAGAGACACAGATGAGACAGATGGAGAGAGACACAGATGAGACAGATGGAGATAATGAGAGCAAAGAGACACAGATGAGAAGATAGACACCGAAGACAGATGGAGAGAGACACAGATATGAGAGAGATACAGAGATGGACAGAGAGAGACACAGATGAGACAGATGGAGAGAGACACAGATGAGACAGATGGAGAGAGACAGAGATGAGACAGAGGGAGAGAGACACAGATGAGACAGATGGAGAGAGACACAGATGAGACAGATGGAGAGAGACACAGATGAGACAGATGGAGATAATGAGAGAAAGAGACAGAGAGAGAGAGAGGCAGAGAGACAGATAGACACAGATGAGACAGATGGAGAGAGACAGAGAGAGAGACAGATGAGACAGATGAGACAGATGGAGAGAGACAAGATGAGAGAGACAGAGATGAGACAGATGGAGAGAGACACAGATGAGACAGATGGAGAGAGACACAGATGAGACAGATGGAGAGAGACACAGATGAGACAGATGGAGAGAGACACAGATGAGACAGATGGAGATAATGAGAGAAAGAGACAGAGGGAGAGAGACACAGATGAGACAGATGGAGAGAGACACAGATGAGACAGATGGAGAGAGACACAGATGAGAAGAGAGAGACGCAGATGGAGAGAGACAGAGAGACAGATGAGACAGGTGGAGAGAGACACAGATGAGACAGATGAGACAGATGGAGAGAGACAAAGATGAGACAGATGGAGAGAGACAGATTTAGACAGATGAGACAGAGAGATGAGAGAAGAGAGAGACACAGAGAATGGAGAGACACAGTGAGACAGATGAGACAGATGGAGAGAGACACAGAGGGAGAGAGACACAGATTAGACAGATGGAGAGATGAGACAGATGGAGACACAGATGAGACAGATGAGAGAACAAGATGGACAGAGAGAGACAGAGACAGATGAGACCGATGAGAGAGACAGATGGACAGATGGAGAGAGAGACAGAGATTGAGAGAGAGAGAGAAGAGGAGAGAGAGAGAGAGACACAGAGAACAGATGAGAGACACAGATGAGACAGATGGAGAGAGAAACAGATGAGAGAGACACAGATGGAGAGAGAGAGACACGAGAAGATGGAGAAGAGACAGAGGGATGGAGATAATGAGAGAAAGAGACACAGATTAGACAGATGGAGAGAGACACAGATGGAGAGAAAGAGACAGAGGGAGAGGTGAGACAGAGATGACAGAGAGAGAGACACAGATGAGACAGATGAGACAGATGGAGAGAGACAGAGATGAGACAGATGGAGAGAGACACAGATGAGACAGATGGAGAGAGACACAGATGAGACAGATGGAGAGAGACACAGATGAGACAGATGGAGACACAGATGAGACACAGATGAGACAGATGGAGAGAGACACAGATGAGAGAGAGACACAGATGAGACAGATGGAGATAATGAGAGAAAGAGACAGAGGGAGAGAGACACAGATGAGACAGATGGAGAGAGACAGATGGAGAGACAGAGAGAGACACAGATGAGACAGATGGAGATAGAGAGGATGAGACACAGATGAGAGAGACAGATGGAGAGAGACACAGAATGGAGACAGATGGACAGAAGATGAGAGATGAGAGAAAGAGACAGAGGAGAGAGACACAGATGAGACAGATGGAGAGAGACAGATGAGACAGATGGAGACAATGAGAGAAAGAGACAGAGGGAGAGGGGGGGAGAGGCACAGATGAGAGTGTGTAACTGAACTGACCTGTGATACGGATGAAAGCTGACGCATGGACCGAGCCGACGCTGTTCTCTGCTCTACATACATACGACCCTGAATCCCTCACGGAGACCTTCTCAATCATCAGCAAACTGCGTCCACTTTCATCCACACTCAATCCTGACTCACCAGAAACGAGAAAATCACACACGTGTTTGATGACACATCGTGTGTGTATATGGTGTGTGTGTGTGTGTGTGTGTAACTGTTAAGACTGAGGCATACCTGTATAAGGATGATTATTAATAGTCCATGTGATGACAGGAGGAGGGGTAGCATGGGCGTGGCAGATGAGGGTGAGGTTTTGTCCTGCCTTTAGCGTCATGTCTCTCGGGATACCCTTAAACTCGGGTCTCGTGTTTACAGACAGACGGACTCTGTGATGTGCAGAACCTGCAGCGTTCACGGCCACACACGTGAAAACACCTGCATCAGCCAGCTGAGAAATGGCCAGTATAGATATCACTATACATTCTCACTATCGCCATAACCTTTACATTCTCTCAAAACTCACACACTCATATACTCGTGCATGTGTGTGTGTGTGTGTGGTGTGTGTGTGTGTGTGCGTGACCTGGGTTCTCTCAATGATTAGCTCTCCAGAGCTAAGAACAGTAAATTTTCCCTGCAGGTTCTGAATAACGTTTCCATTTTTCTCCCAGTGAATTGTGGGATTTGGAACTCCTTCAGCTGAACATGACAGAAGACTCTGGAAGCCCTGGATCATGGACACGTCTGAGGCACCACCATGAATCCTGGGAGCGACTTAAACAATCCAAAAGAATGCAATATTTACCACACCAATAAATATTTCTGACCAAGCAGAATCTGTGTGTGTGTGTGTGTGTGTGTGTGTGTATGTTCTAATCATGCATAATCAGTGTGTCTGTGTGTGTGTGTGTGTGTGTGTGTGTGTGGTGTTTTATGTTCTAATCATGCATAATCAGTGTGTGTGTGTGTGTGTGTGTGTGTGGTGTGTGTGGTGTGTGTGTGTGTGTGTGTGGTCATCATATGTTGTGTGTGTTTGTGTGTGTGTCTGTGGTTGATGTGTGTGTGTGTGTGTGTGTGTGTGTGTGTATGTTCTAATCATGCATAATCAGTGTGTCTGTGTGTGTGTGTGTGTGTATGTGTGTGTGTGTGTGTATATGTGTCTAATCATGTGTTCATATATGCAGTGGTGTGTGTGTGTGTGTGTGTATGTTCTAATCATGCATAATCATTGTGTGTGTGTGTGTGTATGTTCTAATCATGCATAATCAGTGTGTGTGTGTGTGTGTGTGTGTGTGTGTATATGTTCTAATCATGCATAATCAGTGTGTGTGTGTGTGTGTGTGTATGTTCTAATCATGCATAATCAGTGTGTGTGTGTATGTTCTAATCATGCATAATCAGTGTGTGGTGTGTGTGTGTGTGTGTGTGTGTGTATGTTCTAATCATGCATAATCAGTGTGTGTGTGTGTGTGTGTGTGTTGTATATGTTCTAATCATGCATAATCAGTGTGTGTGTGTGTGTGTGTGTATGTTCTAATCATGCATAATCAGTGTGTGTGTGTGTATGTGATTTCTAAATCATGCATAATCATTGTGGTGTGTGTGTGTGTGTGTGTGTGTGTGTGTAATGTGTTCTATCATGCATAATTGTGGTGTTTGTGTGTGGGGGTTGGTATGTTCGAAGCATGTACTATGTGTGTGTGTGTGGTGTATTTTAATAAGCAAATGTGTCTTGTGTGTGTGTGTGTGTGTGTGTGTGTTATGTATGTAATGTGTGGTGTGTGTATGTTCTAATCATGCATAATCAGTGTGGTGTGTGTGTGTGTGTGTGTGTATGTTCTAATCATGCATAATCAGTGTGTGTGTGTGTATGTTCTAATCATGCATAATCATTGTGTGTGTGTGTGTGTGTGTGTGTGTGTGTGTGTGTATGTTCTAATCATGCATAATCAGTGTGTGGTGGTGTGTGTGGTGTGTGTGTTGTGTGTTTGTGTTTCTGACCATGCAGAATGAGAGTGATGTCATGACTTGCTCTCCCTGCACTGTTGGACGCTGTACATTTGTAAACACCAGCATGCTGGAGATGTGCATTTTTGATCTGCAGTGTTCCGTTGGTGAAAGTAAACTGCTTGGCTCCGCCCCTCACAATATCGCCCACTTTGTGCCACTGCACCTCGGGTTCTGGCTGACCAATCACTGAACACGGCACACTGATAGATTCACCAACACTGAGTGTATATTTATCCTGAGGGACAGAAACGACAGGAGGAACTGCGCAGAAATACAAAACACACACACACACACAAACAACACACACACACCACACACACATTACTGCAAAGAGACATAAGAAAGGTGAAAGAGTGAACAGTATATAATTAACAGTATTTAATATACAAATATGCAGCATTTTATTCATTTTAATTTACATAAACCTTAAACAGTGACATTTATACAAAGAATGTTTATTAAATATTAATACAGTCCAACAGAACACACACTAAACCACACAGCATTAAACGTGGTAAAGAAGTTACTCTGTAGGATGAGTTGAGTTTTAGCCTCCGTGGTTCCGGCTGCATTTTGGGCCAAACAGGAATAAGTTCCTGCATCTCGCAGTGAAACTTTAGAAAGTCTCAGACTTCCACCAGATACAACCATCGGACTCTGACCTGCGTAAAAAACATCGGTATCACACACACACACACACACACACACACACACACACACACACAACACCATGAACTATCAGATCTTTCCATGTCAGGACAAAATGATTTTAGCGTGTGATTAGAGGAAGAGTTTTCAGACCTGTCGCTACTGGAACTCCGTCTTTAAACCAAGAGACTGAAGGTTTGGGGAATCCATGAACATCACAGTTCAGAACAACGTCCTGATTCTGCAGCACTTTTAATTCCTTTACCACATTCTTTATCTCAGGAGCCTCTAATGAAGCAAAATGCACACAAGCAGGCAAAAAAACTCTATCAATAATAACAACCGCCTCCACACAGCATACATTTCTATCACACACATTTCTATCACTACACACTCTCAGTGCCTCAAGTCACACTGACCTGGGGTAGTGGTAGAGTGAGATAGAGACTGATTGAGGTAGAGTGAGGCAGAGTGTGATTGATATAGAGTGAGGCAGAGTGTGATTGAGGTAGAGTGAGGCAGAGTGTGATTGATATAGAGTGAGGCAGAGTGTGATTGAGGTAGAGTAAGGCAGAGTGTGATTGAGGTAGAGTGAGATAGAGACTGATTGAGGTAGAGTGAGGCAGAGTGTGATTGAGGTAGAGTAAGGCAGAGTGTCATTGAGGTAGAGTGAGATAGAGACTGATTGAGGTAGAGTGAGGCAGAGTGTGATTGAGGTAGAGTAAGGCAGAGTGTCATTGAGGTAGAGTGAGATAGAGACTGATTGAGGTAGAGTGAGGCAGAGTGTGATTGATATAGAGTGAGCCAGAGTGTGATTGATATAGAGTGAGGCAGAGTGTGATTGAGGTAGAGTGAGGCAGAGTGTGATTGAGGTAGAGTGAGGCAGAGTGTGATTGAGGTAGAGTGAGATAGAGACTGATTGAGGTAGAGTGAGGCAGAGTGTGAATGAGAGAGTGAGGCAGAGAGTGATTGATATAGAGTAAGGTAGAGTGTGATTGAGGTAGAGTGAGGCAGAGTGTGATTGAGGTAGAGTGAGATAGAGGCTGATTGAGGTAGAGTGAGGCAGAGTGTGAT
>JACRUU010000028.1:18161122-18176122 GCA_030449085.1 Kryptopterus vitreolus
CTTTATTATGCTCTATTACACTTGATTGTGCTTTATTACGCTTAATTGTGCTCTATTATGCTTTATTATGCTCTTTTAAGCTTTATTGTGTTTTATTACCTTCAACCAGCAGGTGAAATTTCTGTTCTGCAAATCCGGCTTCATTATGAGCCACACAGCTGTAAAGTCCTGAGTCTGAGAGCTCCACTGATGAGAATCTGTGCACACACACACACACACACACATACAAACACAAACACACACACACACACACACACACACATAAACAATATTATACATAAACAATTGTGCTCCAGACCAAAAAGCTAATATTTGATATTTCACTCCTGAGTCTTGAGAACCTGCTGCTATTTTTCTGCTCCAGTTTTTCTCTTTTCATGCAGAATTCAGACTCATTTCGCCTCATTTCCGGGCCAGATGTTTGGATTTTTTGGTAGGTATACTTTCATGAAGGTTTGACCACATTTTTCCAGACAGTAGTAGATGGATGTACCAGGGTCCAACTGGTTTTCTCCAGCTCTGTGCTCATGCTGAAGAGAAGTAATCATGGTGGTCTTTCATGTGTCGTTTATCTCTGTTTCTTTGTGCTTCTTCAAATGAACATGAAGAACACATCTTTAAAAGCTCATCATCATCACCTGCCTGCTAGAATTACTTCATCATGCACCTGATTCTGAACTCCTGAATCAAATTATTGTACTGTACGTGTACTTGTGTGTGTGTGTGTGTGTGTGTGTGTGTGTGTGTGTGTGTGTGTGTGTGAGAGAATCTGACCTGAGGAGTGTGTGTGTTGTGTGCAGGTGTGTGTTCGGTGTGATCTGCAGTGGACGTCCGTCTTTCAGCCAGGTGATCTGAGGAGAAGGAATGCCGACTGCATGACACTCCATAGAAACATCACCATGATGAGGAACCTGAACATCCAGTGGGACGTCTGAGTGTTTCAGTATAGATGGAGGAACTAAAGACACATAAATCTCGACATTAATAACTATTACTGCATAGAAAGAAAAAGAAAGAAAGAAATATAGAAATAAAGATGATATCACATTTTTCATTCATTATTCCCTTTTCCCATGATGCATTTTAGTGAATATTATAGTTTGCTATTTATAGATTATGGGTTTCGGCATTATAGTGTTTTAGTGTATAATAGTGTTTGTTGTTATTAGTGTTTAGTGTATAATGGTGTTTGTTGTTATTATAGTGTATAATTGTGTTTGTTGTTATTAGTGTTTAGTGTATAATAGTGTTTGTTGTTATTATAGTGTATAATAGTGTTTGTTGTTATTAGTGTTTAGTGTATAATAGTGTTTGTTGTTATTATAGTGTATAATAGTGTTTGTTGTTATTCGTGTTTAGTGTCCTCCTCCGTGTTTGTTGTATCTTCTCCGTGTCTCCTGGGTGTTTCTTGTTGTTCTTCGTTTTTACGTGTCTCCTGGGTTTGTTGTTCTTCTCCGTGTTTTTCGCTGTCTCCTCGTGTTTGTTGTTCTCTTAGTCTCCTCTCGGTGTTTCGTTGTTCTTCTGGTCGTGTCGCCTCGTGTTTGTTGTTTCGTACTCGTGTTTTCGGGTCTCCCGTGTTGTTGTTCTTCTCGTGTTCCTCGTGTTTGTTGTTCTTCGTGTTTCGTGTCTCCTCGTGTTTGTTGTTCTCCTTGTTTCGGTTCCTCGTGTTTGTTGTTCTCTCGTGCCTCCGAGGGGTTTTGTTGTTCTTCGTTTTTCGTGTCTCCTGGGTTGTTCGTAATCTTCGTGTTTCGTGTCTCTACGTTTTTGTTTTCCTTCCGTGTCTCCTGGGGTTTGTTGTTCTTCGTGTTTCGTGTCTCCTCGGTGTTTTGGTTGTTCTTCGTGTTTCAGATGTCTCCTCTTGTTGTTGTTCTTCTCAGTGGTCTCCCGGGGTTTGTGCATTGTTCTTCGTATTTTGTAGTCTCCTGGTGTTTGTTGTTCTTCTCGTGTCTACCTCGTTTTTGTTGTTCTCGTGTTTGCGTGGTCTCCTGGTGGTTTAGTTGTTCTTCTCGTGTCTTCGTGTCTCCTCTTGTTTGTTGTGCTTCTCGTAGGTTTTCCGTCGTCTCCAAATGGTGCTTTAATGTAACTTGTTCTCTCTCGTGTCTCTCGTGTTTGTTGTTTTCTTCGTGTTTCCGTAGTCTCCTCGTGTTTAGTTGTCTTCGTGTTTCTGTCTCCTCGTGTTTTAGTGTTTTCTTGTCGTGTTTTCGTGTCTCCTCGTTTTGTTGTTCTCTCGTTTTTCCCCGTGTCCTCCTCTGTTTGTTGTTCTGGCGTGTTTCCGTGTCTCACTCGTGTGTGTTGTTATTCATTCGTTTTTTCTTTCGTGTCTCCTGGTGTTTGTTGGTCTTTCTCTGTCTCCTCGTGTTTTGCTGTTTCTTCGTGTTTCGTAGTCTACCGGGTGGTTTCTGTTGTTCTTCGTGGTATATCGTGTCTCCTGGTATGTTCTTTGTTCTGCCGTGTTTCGTGTTCCACCTCGCTGTTTGTTGTTCTTTTCGTGTCTCATCTTGTTTGTTGTTTCGTCTCCGTGTCTCCTCGTGTTCGTTGATTCTATCGTGTTATTCGGGTTCTCCCGTTTTTGTTTTTTCTCGTGCTCTTCGTGTCTCTCGTGTTTGTTTTCTTCTCGTGTCTCCTGGGGTTTGTTGTTCTTCGTGTTTCGTGTCTCTGGTGTTTTGTTGTTTCTTACGTGTTTCTTGTCTCCTCGTGTTTTTGTTGTTCTTCGTGTTTCTGTCTCCCTCGTGTTTGGTTTTTCTTCTCGTGTCCCTGGGGTTTGTTGTTCTATCGTTTTTTATTTTCGTGTCTCCTGGTGTGTTTGTTGTTCTTCTCGTGTCTCCTCCGTGTTTTTGTTGTTCTTCGTGTTCCGCTGTCCTCCTCTGTTGTTGTTCATTCATACTGTTTTCGGTGTCTCCTCGTGTTTGTTGTTCTTCTGTGTTTTCGGTCTCCTCGTGTTTTGTTGTTTCTTCGTTTCGTGTTCGTCGTGTTTTGTTGTTCTTCGTGTTTATCTGTCTCTGTGTTTTATGTTGTTCTTCGTGTTCTCGTGCTCCTCGTGTTTTGGTTGTTCTTCTCGATGTCTCCGGGCTGTTGTTGTTCTCGTGTTTCGTGTCTCCTCGTGTTTTGGTTTGTTCTTCCCTCGTGTTTTCCGTGTCCTCCTCGTGTTTTGTTGTTATTCTTGTTTCGTGTCTCCTCGTGTTTGTTTGTTTCTTCTCGTGTTTCGTGTCTCCTCGTGTTTGTTTGTTCTTCTCTTGGTTTCGTGTCTCCGCGTAGTTTGTATTGTTCTTCTCGTGTCTCCTTACTTGAGTTATTGTTGTTTCTTCTCGTGCGCTCCTGCGTGTTTGTTTCTTCTCGTGTCTCACTGGTGATTTTTTTGTTGTTTCTTCGTGTTTCGCTGTCTCCTAGTGGGTTTTGATTGTTTCTTCTACCGTTGTCTCCTCGTTTTTGTTGTTCTTCTCGATGTACCTCCTCGGTTTGTTGTTCTTCCAATCTGATCTCCTCGTGTTTGTTGTTCTTCTCCGTTTTCTTTCGTGTCTCCACGTGTTTGGTTGTTCTATCGTGTTTCGCTGTCTCTCTGTTTGTTTGTTCTTCGGTTATGTTCTTGGTGTTTGTTTGTTCTTCGTTGTTTCGGTCTCCTCGTGTTTTATTGTTCTTCTCGTGTCTCCTGGGAGGTTTGATGCTTCTTCGTGTTTCGTGTCTCCCTCGTGTTCTGGTTGTTCTTACTCGTGGTCTCCTGGGGTATTGTTGTTCTATCGTAGTTTCGTGGTCCTCCTGGTGTCTTGGTTGTTCTTCGTTCGTTCGTGTCTCCTGGTGTTCTTGGTGGTTCTATCGTGTTTCAGTGTCTACTCTCGTGTTTGTTTGTTCTTTCGTGTCTCCCTGGGGTTTGTTGTTTTCTTCTCGATGTTCCCTCGTGTTAATGTTGTTCTTCGTGTTTCGTGTCTCCTCGTGTTTGTTTTCTTCGGTTTCGTGGTCTCCTCGGTGGTTGTTTTGTTATTCTCGGTCTCCTCGTGTTGTTGTTCTTCGTGTTCGTTTCTCCTCGTGTTTGTTGTTCTTCGTGTTTCGTGTCCTCCTCGTGTTTGTTGTTCTCTCGTGTTTTCCGTGTCTCCTCGTGTTTGTGTTCTTCGTAGTTTCGTGTCTCCTATCGTGTTGTTGTTTCTTGCCTCGTGTCTCCTGTGTTTGTTGTCCTTCGTGTTCTGTCATCCTCGTGTTTGTCTGTTTCTTCTCGTGGTTGTCGGCGTCTCCTCGTGTTGTTTTGTTCTCTCTTGTTTTTCTTGTCTCCTCGTGTTTGTTGTGTCTTCTCTTGTTTCGTGTCTCCTCGTGTTTGTTGTTCTCGTGTTTCGTGTCTCTTGGGTGTTTGTTTGTTCTTCTTGTTTCGTGTCTCCTCGTGTTTGTTGTTCTTCTCTGGTGTCTCCTCGGGGTTTGTTTTGTTCTTCGTGTTTCGTGGTCTCCATCGTGTTGTGTATGTTCTTCGTGTTCGTGTCTCCTACGTGTTTGTTGTTCTTCCGCTGTTTCGTGTCTACTCGTGTTTGTTGTTTCTGCGTGTTTTCGTGTCTCTCGTGGTTCTGTTAGTTCTATCGTGTTTCTGTCTCGGTGGTGTTTGTTGTCTCTCGTGTTTGTGTATCTCGTGCTTGTTGTTACGTTCCTCGTGTCCCATCCATACCACACCGGTGGGTTTGTTGATTCCTCGTGTTTCGTGTCTCTCGTGTTTGTTGTTCTTCGTGTTTCGTGTCCTCCTCGTGTTTGTTGTTCTTCTCGGGTCTCCTCTGGTTAGTTGTTCTTCGTGTTTCGCTGTCTCCTGGTGTTGTGTTGTTCTTCGTCGTTTCGTGGTCTCCCTGTGTTTGTTGTTTCTTCTCGTGTCTCCTCGTGTTGTTGGTCATTCGTGTTTCGATGTCGCCTGCTGTATTGGTTGTTCTTCGTGTTTACTGATCTCCTCCTTGTTGTTGTTCTTCTCCGTGGTCTCCTCGTTTTTGTTGTTACTCTCTCGGGTTTTTCGTGTCTCCCTGGTGTTTGTTTTTCGTTGTTTCTGGCTCTGCTCGTGTTTGTTGTCTTCTCGTGTCTCCTGGGGTTTGTTGTTCTTCTTGTTTTCGTGTCTCCTCGTGTATTATGTTGATTCTTCTCGTGTCATCCCTCCGTGTTGGTTGTTCTTCCGTGTTTCCTGTCTCCTGGTGTTTGTTGTTCTTCGTTGTTTCTTGGCCATCCTCGGTGTTTGTTGTTCTTCCGTGTTTCGCTGTCCCTCTGTTTGTTTGTTCTTTTCGTGTCTCCTCCTCGTGTTTGTTGTTTCTTCTCGTGTCTCCTCTGTTTGTTGTTCTTCGTGTTTCTGATCCCTCCCTGGTGTTTCGGCTGTTCTTCGATGTTTCGTGTCCTCCTCGTTTTATACTGTGTTTCTTCTCGTGTCTCCTGGGTTTGTTGTTCTTCGTGCTATCGTGTTTTCGTGTCTCCTCGTGTTTTTGTCTGTCTTCATTTTTCGTGTCCTCCTTCTGTTTGTTGTTCTTACCGGGTTTCGTGTCTCACTCTTGTTTGTTTGTTCTCTCTCGTGTCTCCCTGGGGTTTTTTTGTTCTTCTCGTGTCTCCTCGTGGTTTGTTGGTTCTTCCTGTTTCCTTGTCTCCTCGTGTCTTTGTTTGCTTCTTCGTTTATATCGTGTCTCCTCGTGTTTGTTTTTTCGTCTCGTGTCTCACTGTGTTTGTTTGTTTCTTCGTGTTTCGTGTCTCCTCGTGTTTGTTGTTGTCTTCTGCTGTTTTCGTGTATCCCTTGTTTTGTTTTTTCTTCTCGTGTTTCGTGTCTCCTCGTGTATTGTTTGTTCATTCTCGTGTTTTCGTGTCTCCTCGTTTATTGTTGTTCTCGTGGTGTCTCCGTGTCCTCCTGGTGTTTGGTTGTTCTTCGTGTTTCTGTGTCTCCTCGTTGTTGTTGTTCTTCTCCCGTGTCTCCTCGTGTATTGTTGTTGTCGTGTTTTCAGTGTCTCCTGTTGTTTGTTGTTCTTCGTGTTTCGTGTCCTCCCCCTGGTGTTTTGTTGTTCTTCCTCGTGGTCCATCCTCGTGTTTGTTGTTCTTCGTGATTTTCGTGCTCCTGGTGTTTGTTGTTCTTCGATGTTTTTCGTGCTCTCCTCGTGTTTGTTGTTCTGCTCGTGTCTCCTGGGGTTTTGTTTGTTCTTCGTGAGTTTTTCTGTCCTCCTGGTGGTTTGTTGTCTTCTCGTGTATCCTGCGGGTTTGTTGTTCTTCGGTTTCTTCATCCTGGTTCTTTTCTCGTGGGCCCCCGCCCGCCCCGCCCTCCCCCGCCTGTGGTTTTTTTTCCTTTTCTCCCCGCGCCTTGCCCGCTCCCCCCTTGTCCTTCCGCCTCCTTTTTCCGTCCCTCTCCGGCCTGTTCCTTGTCTGCTTCCCTGTGCATCGCCTCTTCCCCCCCTCCCCTATCACCCCCCTGCCGTGTAAATAAACACTCATTCCAAACACTCATGTCCACTCACTGCACATGCTCTGTCGTGTCTATTTTTACTCCATTTCTCTCCAGTGAGGTTGGAGGGGCGTGCCCTCTGCATCACCTTTAACTGAGCTCCTCCCCCAAACGCACACTGACATCAGACAAATCCGAATTCCGATGGTGGGGGAACTGTCAGAAAAAAACATCAGAAGAGGAAAAAAGAAATGAAGAGATGTAGAGAGAGAGAGAGATACAGAGAAGTAGAGTGAGAGAGAGAGAGAGAGATAGAGCGCTTAGAGAGAGGGAGAATGTATAGAGGAGCGCGCGGGCGCCGCTGTCGCCGCTGTCGCTCGGCTCGTCTTTGTCTCGCGCGCGCGCGCGGCGCGCTGTCCGCGCTCGCGCTGTCGCCCGCCGCGCTCGGGCGCGCTGTCGCGCCCGCGCTGTCGCTCGCGCTTCGCGCTCAGCTGTCGCGCGCGGGCGCTCGTCCGCTCGAGCGACGCGCTGCGCGCGCGCCCCCCGCCCGCGCGCTTGGTTCGCCGCCCGCTCCACCGCTCCCGCGCGCTGTCGCGCGCGCGCTGTCGCCGCGCGCCGCCCGTCGCGCGGTCCGCGCGCGCCGCGCGCGCGTCGCGCGCGCGCTTCGCGCGCGAGCTGTAGCGCGCGCTGTCTCGCGCGCGCGCTTCTCGGCGCGCGCTTCGCGCGCGCGCGCGCTTCGCGCGCGGCTCGCTGTCTGCGCGCGCGCTTGCGCGCGCGGGCTCGCGTTCGTCGCGCGCTCGCGCGCGCGCGCGCGCGCCCCCGCGACGCCTGTCGCGCGCGCGCTGGTCAGCGCGCGCGCGCGCCCGCGCGCGCGCGCTGTCGCGCGCGCGCGCGCGCGCGCGCGCTGTGCGCCGCGCGCGCGCGCGCGTGTCGCTCCGGCTGCGCCGCGCGCGCTGCGCGCCGCGCGCTCTCGCGCGCGCGCTGCGCGCTCGCGCGCGCGCTGTCGCTCGCGAGAGAGAGAGAGATGTCGCGCGCGCGCCCTGTAGCGAGGAGAGCGTATTATATGAAAAATGTAGAGTTAATGTATAACTCTATAAAGATTAATGTAACATTTAGGATGATAAGGACTGTGTTGATGTTATTGAATGGACACAATGTAAACGTTTAGGATGATAAGGACTGTGTTGATGTTATTGATGGACACACTGTAAACGTTTAGGATGATAAGGACTGTGTTGATGTTATTGATGGACACAATGTAAACGTTTAGGATGATAAGGACAGTGTTGATGTTATAGATGGACACACTGTAAACGTTTAGGATGATAAGGACTGTGTTGATGTTATTGATGGACACACTGTAAACGTTTAGGATGATAAGGACTGTGTTGATGTTATTGATGGACACACCGTAAACGTTTAGGATAAAGGACGTTTAGTTATTGATGACACAATAAACGTTTAGATGATAAGGACAGTGTTGATGTTATTGATGGACACACTGTAAACGTTTAGGATGATAAGGACTGTGTTGATGTTATTAATGGACACAATGTAAACGTTTAGGATGATAAGGACTGTGTTGATGTTATTGATGGACACACTGTAAACGTTTAGGATGATAAGGACTGTGTTGATGTTATTGATGGACACAATGTAAACGTTTAGGATGATAAGGACTGTGTTGATGTTATTGATGGACACACTGTAAACGTTTAGGATGATAAGGACTGTGTTGATGTTATTGATGGACACACTGTAAACGTTTAGGATGATAAGGACTGTGTTGATGTTATTGATGGACACAATGTAAACGTTTAGGATGATAAGGACTGTGTTGATGTTATTGATGGACACACTGTAAACGTTTAGGATGATAAGGACAGTGTTGATGTTATTGATGGACACACTGTAAACGTTTAGGATGATAAGGACAGTGTTGATGTTATTGATGGACACAATGTAAACGTTTAGGATGATAAGGACTGTGTTGATGTTATTGATGGACACAATGTAAACGTTTAGGATGATAAGGACTGTGTTGATGTTATTGATGGACACAATGTAAACGTTTAGGGTGATAAGGACTGTGTTGATGTTATTGATGGACACAATGTAAACGTTTAGGATGATAAGGACTGTGTTGATGTTATTGATGGACACAATGTAAACGTTTAGGATGATAAGGACTGTGTTGATGTTATTGATGGACACAATGTAAACGTTTAGGATGATAAGGACTGTGTTGATGTTATTGAATGGACACACTGTAAACGTTTAGGATGATAAGGACTGTGTTGATGTTATTGATGGACACAATGTAAACGTTTAGGATGATAAGGACTGTGTTGATGTTATTGATGGACACAATGTAAACGTTTAGGATGATAAGGACTGTGTTGATGTTATAGATGGACACACTGTAAACGTTTAGGATGATAAGGACAGTGTTGATGTTATTGATGGACACACTGTAAACGTTTAGGATGATAAGGACAGTGTTGATGTTATAGATGGACACACTGTAAACGTTTAGGATGATAAGGACAGTGTTGATGTTATTGAGATGGACACACTGTAAACGTTTAGGATGATAAGGACTGTGTTGATGTTATTGATGGACACAATGTAAACTGTAAACGTTTAGGATGATAAGGACTGTGTTGATGTTATTGATGGACACACTGTAAACGTTTAGGATGATAAGGACTGTGTTGATGTTATTGATGGACACAATGTAAACGTTTAGGATGATAAGGACTGTGTTGATGTTATTGATGGACACACCATGTAAACGTTTAGGATGATAAGGACTGTGTTGATGTTATTGATGGACACAATGTAAACGTTTAGGATGATAAGGACTGTGTTGATGTTATTGATGGACACACTGTAAACGTTTAGGATGATAAGGACTGTGTTGATGTTATTGATGGACACACTGTAAACGTTTAGGATGATAAGGACTGTGTTGATGTTATTAATGGACACACTGTAAACGTTTAGGATGATAAGGACTGTGTTGATGTTATTGATGGACACACCGTAAACGTTTAGGATGATGCTTTTCTGGACGTGTCCTGCTGAATTGCTTGCGGTACAAACGTACTGTCCTGCGTCCTGCTGCTGAACTCGGGAAATCTGTATCACTTTACCACCTTTCAATCAGGAAGTGACATCACAGAAATAAAACAATGGTAACATGATGATGTAACACTGAATTAAGATTGTGTGTTAATTACCCAGTGGTGATTATGTTCCTTTATCTTACCTGATACGATTTCAACACCAGAACCGAGCTGTAGCGGCTTTCCATCTCGTGTCCAGATGATTTCTGGAGCCGAATCATTTTGTACGTCACACATAAGAGAGACCATGTGACCTTCGACAGCACTCATGTCCTCTTCCTGCTGACCCACAATCCTTGGTGGTACTACAAAGAACACATTAGTACAGCTAGGACAAGTGTGTCAATTACCCAATAAGTGTGTCAATTACCCAATAAGTGTGTCAATTACCCAATAAGTGTGTCAATTACCCAATAAGTGTGTCAATTACCCAGGATTAGGGTTAGGGTTTAATTAATAAATGTGTTAATACCCTGGATGTGTGTTAATTACGATTAAGTATGTTAATCACCCTATATGTGTGTTAATTACCCTATATGTTTGTTAATTATCCTATATGTATATTATTTACCCTATATATGTGTTAATTACTCTGGATATGTGTTCGTTAACCTATAAGTGTGTTAATTACCCTATATATGTGTTAATTGCCCTGGATGTGTGTTAATTACCATATATGTGTGTTAATTACCCTGGACATGTGTTAATTACCCTATATATGTGTTAATTACCCTGGATGTGTGTTACTTTTCCTATATGTGTGTTAATTACCCTATATGTGTGTTAATTACCCCGGATATGTGTTAATTACCCTGGATATGTGTTAATTGCCCTATATGTGTGTTAATTACCCTGGATGTGTGTTAATTACCCCAGATATGTGTTAATTACCCCGGATATGTGTTGATTGCCCTATATATGTGTTAATTGTCCTATATGTGTGTAAATTACCCTGGATGTGTGTTAATTACCCCGGATATGTGTGTTAATTACCCTGGATGTGTGTTAATTACCCCGGATGTGTGTTAAGTACCCTGGATGTGTGTTAATTACCCCGGATGTGTAGCCTGTAGGTCAGTGTGGTAACTCCTGCTGGGTTCTCAGCAGTGCAGGTGTAAAAATTACTGTCGGTCATCTGAACATTTCTGATTCTCAAAGCGCCTGATGGCAGAATTTTAACTCTAAACACACACACACACACACACACACACACACACACAATTGAGTACAACAGGGCATAAAACAGCCACCAATGGTAACTACACAACACACCTTATAGTCAACAACACAACAAGTTTGTAAGAGCTGATGGTCTCCTGGATACCATTCTGGATCACAAAGCTGTTAACTATTAACACTTAGTTATTATTAAAATGTATAATAAATAATAATAATAATAATAATAATAATAATAATAATAATAATAATAATAACTAGACATGGGACATTTCGTGAAGAAACGAACACGGGTCGAATAGAGGAGTGTCAAATTTCCCTATTCATTCTCTATGGGGCCGGAATGTCACGCATTTCCTGAAATTGCGAACGTGTGAGGGGTTCGGGAGGGTTTGGGTTGATCATGATCCACTCCGGACCCCCTACGAGTGGATTTGCTATATGTGCATGTCGGACACTCGCAGGCCGAACTGTGAGGCACTAAAATTCACCCCCATTCATTTTCTATGAGAAAAGCGAAGCGAGAGAGAGATTATAATAGTGATGTATTTACAAACAGCAATAATAATTGTTTTGGCTGCACCACAGTCTTTGTTTACTGCATTTCATTTGTTTTGCACAATAAAGTTAATAAAGTTAAATCTAATCTAATTTCATTTAATTTAATGCTAATCAAGCCCTCGCTAAGATACACAATGTCATTAACATCAAAGGACACACACAGCCAGTAGATAATTTACATTTGGCAATCTTATCCAGAGCGACTACAATTGAGAATAGGGTTATTAGGGCCTTGCTCAAAAAGGCATGGCAGCTTGGTGGTGGTGGGGTTTGAACCCCCTGTCTTTCGGTCCAAGTCCAACACTTTAACCACTGGGCTATCACCTCCCTATACTGGGCTACACCTCCCTATAAACACAATCCTATAGATATTCCACATGTATGTCAACTTTTCTATGACAAACATAAACATCATTCTGGTCATCAATAAACACATTATTATTGGTGTAAATAAAAAGGCGTGACTTTTACCGGACAGTGTTTGTGGGAAGAAACTGTCCATTACGCTTCCAGGACAAAGTGGGTGTGGGACTTCCTTTAACCTCACACGGTAAGATGACCTCTGACCCCTCATCTACCGCCATCTTAACCACCTCAGTGTGATCATGTGATCCCAGAATACGAGGCTTCGCTAGAAATAAAAAACACATTAACCAGCTGTCTGTCTGTCTGTCTGTCTGTCTGTGTCTGTGTGTCTGTGTGTCTGTCTGTCTGTCTGTCTGTCTGTCTGTCTGTCTGTGTGTCTGTGTGTCTGTCTGTCTGTATGTGTTTGTCTGGTTGTCTGTGTTTGTGTTGTGGTGTGTGTCTGTCTGTCTGTCTGTATGTGTCTGTGTCTGTCTGTGTGTCTGTCTGTCTGTGTGTGTGTCTGTCTGTTGTCTGTGTTGTGTCTGTCTGTGTCTGTTGTGTCTGTGTGTGTTGATCTGTGTGTGTGTGTCTGTGTGTGTGTCTGTCTGTATTCTGTGTCTGTGTGTCTGTCTGTGTGTTGTCTGTGTATGTCTGTCTGTGTCTGTGTGTCTGTCTGTCTGTTCTGTCTGTGTGTCTGTCTGTCTGTCTGTCTGTCTGTCTGTGTCTGTGTTGTGTCTGTGTGTTCTGTCTGTCTGTGTGTGTGTCTGTCTGTGTTCTGTCTGTCTGTCCTGTGTGGTCTGTGTGTATGTGTGTCTGTCTGTGTGTCTGTGTTTGGTCGTCTGTGTGTCTGTCTGTCTGTCTGTCTGTGTTTGTGTGTCTGTGTTTACATCTGTGTGTCTGTCCATGTGTCTGTTGGTCTGTGTGTCTGTCTGTCTGTGTGTTGTGTGTGTGTCTGTCTGTCTGTGTGTCTGTCCATGTGTCTGTCTGTCTGTGTTTGTGTCTGTCTGTCTGTGTGTCTGTGTGTCTGTGTTTACGTCTGTGTGTCTGTCTGTCTGCGTGTCTGTCTGTGTGCTGTCTGTGTGTCTGTCTGTGTGTCTGTTTGTCTGTGTGTTGTTCTGTCTGTCTGTCTGTCTGTCTGTCTGTCTGTCTGTGTATCTGTCTGTGTGTCTGTCTGTCTGTCTGTCTGCCTGTCTGTCTGTGGTTGTCTGTGTGTCTGTCTGTCTGTGTGTCTGTTGTGTGTCTGTCTGTGTGTGTCTGTGTGTGTCTGTGTGTCTGTGTGTCTGTCCTGTGTCTGTCTGTCTGTCTGTGTCTGTCTGTGTGTCTGTCTGTCTGCATGTGTGTTAATTATCCTGGATGTCAAAATGATTTTATTATAATGAGAAATATGTAGATATTATATGTAGATATTATATGATATTATATGAGATATTATATGGAGATATTATATGTAGATATTATATGTAGATATTATATGTAGATATTATATGGAGATATTATATGGAGATATTATATGTAGATATTATATGGATATTATATGATATTCTATGGAGATATTATATGGAGATATTATATGTAGATATTATATGGAGATATTATATGGAGATATTATATGTAGATATTATATGGAGATATTATATGTATTATATGATATTATATGTAGATATTATATGTAGATATTATATGTAGATATTATATGGAGATATTATATGGAGATATTATATGTAGATATTATATGTAGATATTATATGGAGATATTATATGGAGATATTCTATGGAGATATTATATGTATTATATGATATTATATGTAGATATTATATGATATTATATGGAGATATTATATGTAGATATTATATGGAGATATTCTATGGAGATATTATATGGAGATATTATATGGAGATATTATATGGAGATATTATATGGATATTATATGATATTATGGAGATATTATATGGAGATAGATATTATATGTAGATATTATATGGAGATATTATATGGATATTATATGGAGATATTATATGATATTATATGGAGATATTATATGTAGATATTATATGTAGATATTATATGGAGATATTATCGTAGATATTATATGGAGATATTATATGGAGATATGGAGATATTATATGTAGATATTATATGGAGATATTATATGGAGATATTATAGATATTATATGGAGATATTATATGGAGATATTATATGGAGATATTATATGGAGATATTATATGGAGATATTATATGTAGATATTATATGGAGATATTCGGAGATATTATATGATATTATATGGAGATATTATATGTAGATATTATATGTAGATATTATACGTAGATATTATATGGAGATATTATATGTAGATATTATATGTAGATATTATACGTAGATATTATATGGAGATATTATATGTAGATATTATATGAGATATTATATGGAGATATTCATATGGAGATATTATATGTAGATATTATATGGAGATATTATATGGAGATATTATATGGATGCTCTCTCAGCAGGACTTACAGTGGACGGTGAGTGTGATTTCTCGGCGGGTTTCTCCAGATGAGCTGCTCGCGATGCAGGTGTAACGTCCAGAATCTGCTGCAGTTGAGCTGAAAATCAACAAACTCCCATCAGACTGTGGAGGAGAAGAGACGGACTCATCACCGAGAAGAAAAAGGAGCTGAGAAAGAGAGAGAGAGAGAGAGATGTAGAGAGAGAGAAAGAAGAGAGAAAGAGAGGAAAGAAAAGAGAGGGAAAGGAAAGAGAAGAAAACGAAAGACGAGAGAGAGAGAGAGAGAAGAGTGAGAAGAGAGACGAGAGAGGGAGAGAGGAGTAAAAGAAAATATAAAAAGAATGGGAGGAGAGAGAGAGAGAGAGGTAAGTTGAGAGAGCAGAGGAGAGAGAGAGAAGAGAGAGGAGAGAGGAGGGAGGGAGAGGCAAAGAAGAGAGAGAAAAGAGGAAAAGAGAGAAGGAGAGAGAGGGAGAAAGAGTGAGAGAGAGAGAAAGAAAAAGAAAGAAGAGAGAGAGAAAAGAAAGAGAGGAGAGAGAGAGAGAGAGAGAAAGAAAGAGAAAGAAGAGAGAGAGAAAGAAAAAGAAGAAAGAGAAAGAAAAATAGAGAAAAGAGAGAGAGAGAGAGAGAGAGAGAGAGAGAGAGAGAGAGGAGAAGAAGAGAGAGCAAGAGAGAGGGAGAGAGGAGAGAGAGATTTTATAATGACACTATATCACTTATTCCCCACTTTCTAAACACTGCAGGTTTGGTAATGACTTCACCAGACTTCACTTTACGTGTGTGTGTGTGATATTGTGCTTGAGTGTGTGTGTGTGTGTGTGTGTGTGTGTGTGTGTGTGATAGTGTGTGTTGTGTGTGGTGTGTGTGTGTGTGGTGTTGTGTGATAGCTGTGTGTGTGTGTGTGGATCGGTTGTGTG
>JACRUU010000028.1:18186122-18188622 GCA_030449085.1 Kryptopterus vitreolus
CCTCTGACACCATACTCTGACATCATACTTCTGACATCACACCTCTGACATCACACCTCTGACATCACATCTCTGACATCACACCTCTGACATCACACCTCTGACATCACACCTCTGACATCACACCTCTGACATCACACCTCTGACATCATACTTCTGACATCACACCTCTGACATCACACCTCTGACATCACACCTCTGACATCACACTGCTTTAAACATAGAAATATGAAAGGAATTCAAATGAATAATTAAAAATAAAAAATATTTAATAGGCCTTTCACATTCTGTGCTGATACGGCGGTCAGGTTCCCTATAACACGTCTAGTTTTGGAAGGTCGGTGCTTATTTAACTATAAGGATGGGACGGAGGGGGGAGATCGGTTGTTTAAAGTGTTACTGATCGGAAGGTCGGAGGTTCGAGCACCGGTATTCGTCGTTGTACTTTCTTCACCAGGTGTGAGGATGTTGTGTGAAAGTTGGAAGTACTCAGACGTCCTGCACAGATCCCTGACCTCCTCAATACTACTGAAGTGAACGTCAGGTGTGTGTACAGTCACGTCCCAAAACTCCCAGAAGAATAGATTAGAACATCAAAGTGAAATAAATCTGGAATGTTCAAACACGGATGGATGATGAGGGTGCACATACTTTTGTATTTTATAAGGTCATGATGTTGTGTACATTGAATAAGGTGATTAATGAGATATGAGTTGCATTTGATGCACAGGTGCTGAGATACAAACTTTTAGGGTCCATATTCCAGGATGTGGATTCTTCAGGTTCACCACTAGAACAGAGTTTGGGATGTTCAGCAGCTCTCGCAGTCCCTGTCTTTCACCAAAAACATCACCTGAAACACCAGCATTTAATCAGTGACTGACACACCACACACACACACACACAGAAGGTTATAAATATGGTTAGTTACCAAGGGGATCTTTGAGCTGGATGTGGGGTGACGGACCACTCAGAGAAACGGTCACCTCCTTAAGGCTAGGGTCAAAGGGCAACTCCCAGCGTGTCTCCTGTCCAAGCTCATGATCCGAAGAGAACAAATGGACCTTCATAGCCTGTACAGTTTCCTCAACCCATTTTAGAACCTGAGAAGATATCAATGTCAACCTCAACATCACCAACTCCAACCCCATCAACCTCAACATCACCCACATCAACCCCAACCTTAATATCACCAACTCCAACCCCAACCTCAACATCAACCCCATCAACCCCCATTACCAATCCCATCCCCATCAACCCCCATCACCAATCCCAATCCCATCAACCCCAACATCACCAATCCCATCCCCATCAACCCCCATCACCAATCCCATCCCCATCAACCCCAACAACATCACCAATCCCATCCCCATCAACCCCAACATCACCAATCCCATCCCCATCAACCCCAACCCAATCCCATCCCACCAATCCCATCCCCATCACACAATAACCCCCATCACCAATCCCATCCCAATCAACCCCAACATCACCAATCCCATCCCCATCAACCCCCATCACCAATCCCATCCATCCCCATCAACCCCCATCACCAATCCCATCCCCATCAACCCCAACATCACCAATCCCATCCCCATCAACCCCAACATCACCAATCCCATCCCCATCAACCCCAACACCAATCCCATCCCCATCAACCCCAACATCACCCCCAACCCCAACATCAACCCCATCAACCTCAACATCAAACCCATCAACCCCAAAATCACCAATCCCATCCCCATCAACCCTCAACATCACCAACTCGAACCCCATCAACCCCAACCTTAATATTACCATCTCCAACCCCAACCTCAACATCACCCCCATCAACAATCCCATCCCCATCAACCCCAACATCACCAATCCCATCAACCCATCAACCTCCAACATCACCCCATCATCAACCCCACTCACCAATCCTATCCAACTCCCCCAACATCACCAACTCCAACCCCTACCTCAACATCATCCCCATCAACCCCAACATCACCAATCCCATTCAACCATCAACATCACCCAACATCACCACCAACTCACCAACCCCATCAACCTCAACATCACCCACATCAACCCCAACCTTAATATCACCAACTCCAACCCCAATCTCAACATCACCCCCATCAACCCCCATCACCAATCCCATCCCCATCAACCCCAACATCACCAATCCCATCCCCATCAACCCCAACATCACCAACTCCAACCCCAACATCACCAACTCCAACCCCAACATCACCAACTCCAACCCCAACATCAACAACTCCAACCCCAACATCACCAACTCCAACCCCAACATCAACAACTCCGAACCCCAACATCACCAACTCCGACCCCAACATCAACAACTCCGACCCCAACATCACCAACTCCGACAACCCCAACATCAACAACTCCAACCCCAACATCAACAACTCCGACCCCAACATCAACCAACTCCGACCCCAACATCACCAACTCCGACCCCAACATCAACAACTCCGAACCCCAACATCACCAA
>JACRUU010000028.1:18198622-18201122 GCA_030449085.1 Kryptopterus vitreolus
GGGGGTGTGTGTGTTGTGTGTGTGGGGTGTGTGTGTGGGGGGGGTGTGTGTGTATGTGTGTTGGGGGGGTGCGGTGTGTGTGTGTGTGGGGGGGGGTGTTGTGGTATGTGTGTGGGGGGGCGTGCGTAGGTGTGTGGGGGTGTGGTGTGTATGTGTGTGGGGGGGAGTGCGTGCGTGTGGTGGGGGGGGGTTGTATGGTGTGGGTGTGGGGGGGCGTGCGTGTGTGTGGGGGGGGGTGTGTGTGTAATGTGTGTGGGGGGGCGTGTGTGTGTGTGTGTGGGTGTGTGTGTGTGTGTGTGTGTGTGTGTGTATGTTGTGTGTGTGTGTGTGTGTGTGTGGTGTATGTGTGTGGGGGGGGTGTGGGGGGGGGGGGGGGGGTGTGTATGTGTGTGGGGGGGGGGGTGTGTGTGGTGTGGGGAGGGTGTGTGTGTGTGTGTGGTGTGTGTGGGGGGGGTGTGTGTGTGTGTGTGTGTGTGTTTGTGTGCGTGTGTGTGTGTGTGGGGGGTGTGTGATGTGTGTGAAGCTGTGTGTGGGCGGGCGTGTGTGTGGGGGGTGGGGTATGTGTGTGGGGGGGCGTGCGTGTGTGTGGGGGGGTGTGTGTGTATGTGTGTGGGGGGGTGTGTGTGTGTGTGTGTGTGTGGTGGTGTGTGTGTGTGTGTGTGTGGGGGGGGTGTGTGTGTGGGGGGGCGGGTGGTGGGTGGTGGGGGGGGGGGTGTGGGGGGGTGGGTGTGTGTGTGGGGGGGCGTGTATGTGTGTGGGGGGGAGTGGGTGGGTGGGGGGGGCAGTGTGTATGTGTGTGGGGGGGGGTGTATGTGTGTGGTGTGTGGTGGTGTGTATGTGTGTGGGGGGGTGTGTGTGTGGGGGGTGTGTGTGGTGTGTGTGGGGGGCGTGGGTGTGGGGGGGGGGGGGTGTATGTGTGTGTGGGGGGGTGCGTGTGTGTGTGGGGGGGGTGTGTGTGTGTGTGTGGTGTGGGGGGGGGGGGCGTGGGTGTGGGGGGGGATGGTGTGTGGTGGGGGGGGGTGGTGTGTGTGTGTGTGTGGGGGGGGGTGTGTGTGGGGGGGGCGTGTGGTGGGGGGGGGGGGTGTGTGTGTGGTGTGTGGGGGGGGTGTGTGTGTATGTGTGTGGGGGGTGCGTGTGTGGTGGGGGGGGCGTGTGTGTGGGGGTGGTGTGTGTGGGTGTGTGTTGTTTGTGTGTGTGCGTGTGTGTGGGGGGGTGTGTGTGTAGTGTGTGGGGGGTGTGGGGGTGTGTGTGGGTGTGGGGGGGGTGTGTGTGGGTGTGTGTGGGGGGGGTGTGTGTGTATGTGTTGGGGGTGTGTGTGTTGGGTGTGTGTGTGTGTTGTGGGGGGGGGTGTGTGTGTGTGTGTGTGGGGGCGTGCGTGTGTGTGGGGGGGTGTGTGTGTATGTTGTGTGTGTGGGGGGGTGTGTGTGTGTGTGTGTTTGTTTTGTGTGTGTTTGTGTGTGTGTGGGGGCGTGTGTGTGGGGGGGGGTGGTGTAGGTGTGTGTGTATGTGTGTGGGGGGGGTGGGTGTGTGTGTGTGGTGGGTGGTGTGGCTGGGGGGTGTGTGGTGGTAGTGTGGGGGGGGCGGTGGTGTGGTGTGGGGGGGTGTGTGTATGGAATTTGTTCATCTCTGGATCTTGGGACAGTTCAGGTGATATTTCTGAGTTGTGCTGGACAGATGATCTCACATTTCTCCCAGGAATATTGTGTCAATTAGAGTCCACTATTGGATCACAAACTGCAGGTTCCTTAATAATAATAATAACAATAATAATAATAATAATAATAATAATAATAATAATAATAATACATTATATTTGTATAGCGCTTTTCTTGACACTGAAAGCGCTGTACATTATGAGAGGGGGATCACCTCCTCCTCCTCCTCCTCCTCATCCTACCCACCACCACCACCACTGTACAGCATCCTCCTGGACTATGCGACGGCAGCACACACCCAGCACACACCAGCTTCCTGGTGAATAAGAGACAGAATGATGATATGGTGATGGTCATTGGGGGAATTTGGTCATGACACGCTTCTACTTTTAATCCAAACACATCCTGGGAATTTTACTGACCGCAGAGAGTCAGGACGTCACTTTCCGAAACAGTGTTGTGTCCCCGTCACTATACCGGGGTGTTAGAACCCACACAGACCACAGTGTAGCGCCCCCTTCTGGTCCTCACTATAACACCTCTACCAGCAGCAACCTAGTTTTCCCAGGAGGTCGTCCATCCATCCATCCATCCGAGATCAACCCTGTTTATCTTCAAGACGGCAAGAGCGAGTTTTCCTTCATGTGGAAGAAGCGGTGATGAAACTGAGGTGTACAAGTACAGCCCTGAGAAAAGGAAGTAGTCCATCATCTCCACAATCCTACATCAAGATTTCACTTCCACCAACAGCGCCATCTACAGTGTGTGTTTATTAGTGAATACTTTTTTACAATTGATAAAGGAACACATTTCACATCACAATAAATATCTGTTTTCTTATTTTC
>JACRUU010000028.1:18211122-18233622 GCA_030449085.1 Kryptopterus vitreolus
AGACATCATCACCTTTACTGAAACATCATCAACTTTACTGACATCATCACCTTTACTGAAACATCATCAACTTTACTGACATCATCACCTTTACTGAGACATCATCACCTTTACTGAGACATCATCACCGTTACTGAGCCATCATCACCTTTACTGAGCCATCATCACCTCACCGTTACTGAGACATCATCACCTTTACTGAGACATCATCACCCATTCACCTACTTACCTTTACTGAGCCATCATCACCTTTACTGAGCATCACCTTTACTGAGACATCGTCACCTTTACATCACCGTTAATGAGACATCATCACCTTTACTGAGACATCGTCACCTTTACTGAGCCATCATCACCGTTAATGAGACATCATCACCTTTACTGAGACATCGTCACCTTTACTGAGCCATCATCACCGTTAATGAGACATCATCACCTTTACTGAGACATCGTCATCACCTTCACCGTAATGAGACTCATCACCGAGCCATCATCACCGTTACTGAGACATCATCACCATCTTACTGAGCCATCATCACCTTTACTGAGACATCAACACCTTTACTGAGACATCATCACCTTTACTGAAACATCATCAACTTTACTGAGACATCATCACCTTTACTGAAACATCATCAACTTTACTGAGACATCATCACCTTTACTGAAACCATCATCAACCGTTACTGAGACATCATCACCTTTACTGAAACATCATCAACTTTACTGAGACATCATCACCTTTACTGAGACATCATCACCGTTACTGAGACATCATCACCTTTACTGAAACATCATCAACTTTACTGAGACATCATCACCTTTACTGAAACATCATCACTTTACTGAGACATCATCACCTTTACTGAAACATCATCAACTTTACTGAGACATCATCACCTTTACTGAGACATCATCACCTTTACTGAGACATCATCACCTTTACTGAGACATCATCACCGTTACTGAGACATCATCACCTTTACTGAAACATCATCAACTTTACTGAGACATCATCACCTTTACTGAGGAACATCATCAACTTTACTGAGACATCATCACCTTTACTGAAACATCATCAACTTTACTGAGACATCATCACCTTTACTGAAACATCATCAACCGTTTACTGAGACATCATCACCTTTACTGAGCCATCATCACCTTTACTGAGCCATCATCACCGTTAATGAGACATCATCACCGTTACTGAGACATCATCACCGTTACTGAGACATCATCACCTTTACTGAGACATCATCACCTTTACTGAGCCATCATCACCGTTACTGAGACATCATCACCTTTACTGACCCATCATCACCGTTACTGAGACATCATCACCTTTACTGAGACATCATCACCTTTACTGAGCCATCATCACCGTTACTGAGACATCATCACCTTTACTGAGACATCGTCATCATCACCGTTACTGAGCCATCATCACCTTTACTGAGACATCGTCACCTTTACTGAGCCATCATCACCGTTAATGAGACATCATCACCGTTACTGAGACATCATCACCTTTACTGAGCCATCATCACCGTTACTGAGACCATCATTTACACCTTTACTGAGACATCATCACCTTTACTGAGCCATCATCACCGTTTACTGAGACATCATCACCTTTACTGAGACATCATCACCGTTACTGAGACATCATCACCTTTACTGAGAACATCATCACCGTTTACTGAGACATCATCACCTTTACTGAGACATCATCACCTTTACTGAGCCATCATCACCGTTACTGAGACATCATCACCTTTACTGAGACATCATCACCGTTACTGAGACATCATCACCGTTACTGAGCCATCATCACCGTTACTGAGCCATCATCACCGTTACTGAGACATCATCACCTTTACTGAGACATCATCACCTTTACTGAGACATCATCACCTTTACTGAGACATCATCATTTACATCACCGTTACTGAGCCATCATCACCTTTACTGAGACATCATCACCTTTACTGAGACATCATCACCTTTACTGAAACATCATCAACTTTACTGAGACATCATCACCTTTACTGAAACATCATCAACTTTACTGAGACATCATCACCGTTTACTGAGCCATCATCACCTTTACTGAGACATCATCACCTTTACTGAGCCATCATCACCGTTACTGAGCCATCGTCACCTTTACTGAGATATCATCACCGTTACTGAGACATCATCACCGTTACTGAGCCATCATCACCGTTACTGAGACATCATCACCTTTACTGAGCCATCATCACCTTTACTGAGACATCATCACCTTTACTGAGCCATCATCACCTTTACTGAAACATCATCAACTTTACTGAGACATCATCACCTTTACTGAAACATCATCAACTTTACTGAGACATCATCACCTTTACTGAAACATCATCAACTTTACTGAGACATCATCACCTTTACTGAGCCATCATCACCTTTACTGAGACATCATCACCGTTACTGAGCCATCATCACCTTTACTGAGACATCATCACCGTTACTGAGCCATCGTCACCACAGTTGTGTGTTCAGGGTTAGGGTTCGTGTCACTGCAGGTTTAAGCAGGAAATCCGGTTTGTGAAATAAAATTCCTGATTAATGAAATATAAAGAATTCCTGCTGCATGTTGGAGCCGATAACGACACAAAATCCAAATTACTATAAGCTTTCACTAAACATAATCATCTAATACTCAACAGAAAGGCAGACACGCAGATAAACACACATATGATTATAAACTCAGCATGTTTGGACACATTGTGTAATTCCAGAAAGGTGATGAAAAACATTTCATTTCCTGGAGTTTCACGTTGCATCCTCATAATGACCATATATGGGCATACGGTGTGTCACAATGTCCGGAACAATTGTTTTCTAAATTATAAAAGAAATAAAATAGAAACAACGAACAGAAACATTTAAAGGCAAAAGTTACATAATATTTTACTTATTTTTGAATGAAGTTAATGAACCAAAACTGTTGTAGGTACATGTATATAAATACTTTGCAAATAACAAATATACACACAAAATGTGTGTGTGTGTTATTTTAATTATAATTAAATACACTATAAAATCCTTGTTACATTGAACCCAGGATAAACACACACACACACACACACACACACAGTAGAGCAGACGTGTGAGCAGATGATGATCATGTTCTTGTGAATGTAAGAAATTAAAGTCACATGGTGTCGGATGGAGCAGCTGCAGCGAGTCTCAGGAGAAAAAACTCCATCAGGAAACAAAAAACAAAAAAACAGCACCAGGAAAAATGTGGAAGCGATTCAGAAAATTATTCACGCTTTTACTGAAGCAACACTACGGCAGAGTTCACACACCTAACTGCTCATCGTCTACACTGCGTCTACACCACCGTCTACACCACCGTCTACACCAACATCTACACCACTGTCTACACCACCATCTACACCACCATCTACACTGCGTCTACACCACCGTCTACACCAACATCTACACCAACATCTACACCACCACCATCTACACCACCATCTACACCACCACTACACAATCTACACCATCGTCTACACCAACATCTACACCACACCTACACCACTACACTGTCTACACACACCATCTACACCACCGTTACACCACTACACCACCATCTACACTGCGTCTACACCACCGTCTACACCAACATCTACACCAACATCTACACCACTGTCTACACCACCATCTACACCAACATCTACAACATCTACCACATCTACAACTACAACCAATACAACCAAAATCTGTCTACACCACCATCTACACCACCATCTACACCAACATCTACAACATCCACACTACACCACATCTACCCCACCACCATCTACACCACCATCTACACCACCGTCTACACCACTGTCTACACCACCGTCTACACCACCATCTACACCACCATCTACACCACTGTCTACACCACCATCTACACCACCACTAACAAACCCACCACCACCATCTACACCACACACCACTACACCACCGTCTACACCACCGTCTACACCACCATCTACACCACCATCTACACCACCATCTATACCAACATCTACACCAACATCTACACCACTGTCTACACACACCATCTACACCATCACACCACCATCTACACAACATCTACACCACTGCATCTACACCACCATCTACACAAATCTACACCCACCACCATCCTACCAACACAACCACCATCCTACAAACCACCATCTCAACCACCGTCTACACCACCACCACCACACATCTACACCACCACTACACCACCATCTACACCACCATCTACACATCGTCTACACCACCATCTACACCAACACCATCTACATCTACACCACCGTCTACACACACGTCTACACCACTCTACACCACCGTCTACACCACCATTCTACACCGTCTACACCACCATCCAACATCTATACCAACATCACACCATCTACACCACCATCTACACCACCATCTACAACCATCCGTCTACACCACCGTCTACACCACCACTACACCATCTACCACCACCACCATCTACACCAACAACATCTATACCAACATCTACACCAACATCCACCACCAGTCTACACCACCATCTACACCACCATCTACACCACTGCGTCTACACCACCGTCTACACCAACCATCTACACCAACATCTCACCACACGCATCCTACACCACCATCTACACCACTCTACTACCACCATCTACACCACCGTCTACTATACCACATCTATACCACCACACCCACCACTCTACACCAACATCTACAACATCTCTACACAACACCACCATCTACAACCAACATCTACACCACTGGCACCATCTACACCACCACTATACACACATCTACACCACCATCTACACCACCATCTACACCACTGTCTACACCACCATCTATACCAACATCTACACCACCACCATCTACACCACCACATCTACACCACCGTCTACACCACCTACACCACCAGTCTACACCACCACACCAACATCTACACCAACATCTCTACACCACCATCTACACCACACCACTCTACAACATCGTCTACACCACCATCTACACCAACATCTAACACCACTCTACACCACCGTCTATCTACAACCATCTACACATACACCACCATCTACAAACCACCGTCTACACCACCGTCTACACCACCATCCAACGTCTACACCACCACCGTCTACACCACCATCTACAACCAACATCTACACCACACCACATCACACCACCTATTACACACAATCTACACCACGTCTACACCACATCTACACCACCACCAATCTACACCACATCTACACCACCAGCTGTCTACACCACCGTCTACACCACCACCATCTACACCACCATCTACAACCACCGTCTACACCACCACTCTACACCACCACCGGTCTACACCACACCGTCTACACCACCATCTACACCACCACCACTGTCTACACCACCATCTACACCAACATCTACACCACCGTAAATCTACACCACCATCTACACTGTATCTACACCACGTCTACACCACGTCTACACCACCATCTATACCAACATCTACACCAACATCTACACCACCGTCTACACCAACGTCTACACCACCATCTACACCACCGTCTACACCACCATCTACACTGCGTCTACACCACCACACCACCATCTACACTACCAACATCTATACCAACATCTACACCAACATCTACACAAACATCTACACCTCTACACCACCATCTACACCACCACCATCTACACCACTGTCTACACAACCATCTACACACACAACATCTACAACATACGTCTACACCACCATCTACCCACCACTACATGTCTACACCTACACCAACGTCTACACCACCGTCTACACCAACATCTACACCACCGTCTACACACCACCACCGTCTACACCAACCATCTACACCACACATCTACACCAACATCTACATACCCACGTCTACAACCACCGTCTACACACCATCTACACCACCGTCTACACCAACCGTCTACACCACCACATCTACACCACCACACCACCTGTCTACACCACCCACCGTCTACACCACCATCTACACCCAACATCTACACCAACATCTACACCAACTCCCATCTCACCAACCACCATCTACACTCGTCTACACCACTCTACACCACCACCCAACTCTACACCACGTCTACACCACCACACACCCACCATCTACACCAACATCTACACCAACAACTACACCAACATCTACACCAACATCTACAACCACCACTACACCACCGTCTACACCACCGTCTTACACCAACATCTACACCACCATCTACAACATCTACACAACCACCCCCGGCTACCAACAAATTAAACCACCCACCGTCTACACCACCGTCTACACCAACATCTACACCAACATCTACACCAACATCCAACCAACATCTACACCAACATCTACACCACTGTCTACACCACCACCAACATCTACACCAACGTCTACACCACCTACACCCCCATCTCTACACCACCATCTACACCACCTTCTACACCAACGTCTACACCACCATCTACACCACCGTCTACACCACCGTTTACACCACCATCTACACACCACCATCTACACCACCATCTACACCACAACATCTACACCAACATCTACACCAACATCTACACCACCCATCTACACCACCGTCTACATCTACACCAACCATCTACACCACATCTACACCACCGTCTACACCACCATCTACACCACCATGCGTCTACACCACCGTACACCACCACCATCTACACCAACATCTACACCACCAACACTACACCAACGTCTACACCACTGGCGTCTACACACCACACAACCACCATCTACACCAATCACACCAACACACCAACATCTACACCAAATCTACACCAAAATCTACACCAAAATCTACACCACACATCACACCATCACATCAACATCTACACCACCATCACACCGTCCACCACCATCTACACCAACATCTACACCATCGTCTACACCACCGTCTACACCACCATCTACACCACCTCTACACCACCGTCTACACCACCATCTACACCACACACTGTCTACACCACCATACACCACCACACATCTACACTCGTCTACACACCACCGTCTACACCACCATCTACACCAACATCTACACCAACATCTACACCACCACACCACCATCTACACCACCATCTACACTGCGTCTACACCAACATCTATACCAACCATCTACACCACCGTCTACACCACCGTCTACACCAACATCTACACCACCACAATCTACACCACCATCTACACTGCGTCTACACCACCGTCTACACCAACACCACCATCTACACCACCACCACCACCAATCTACACAAAATCTACACCATCACCACCATACACCACACCATCTACACCACACACTCTACCAAACACCGTCTACACATCGACCAACATCTACACAACACCACACCACCGTCTTACACCACACCATCTACACCAACATCTACCACATCTACACCATCACACAACCGTCTACACCACTCTACACCACCACATCTCTACACCAACATCTACACCAACATCTACACCACCATCTACACCACCGTCTACACCACCATCTACACCACCATCTACACCACCACCACTACACCACCACATAAACACCATCTACACCATCTCTACACCAACGTCGTACACCACCGTCTACACAACCACTGTCTACACCACCATCTACACCAACATCTACAACCATCACTACACCACATCCATCTCTACACCACCATCTACACCACATCTACACCAACGTCTACACACCCCATCTACACACCACCATCTACACCACCATCTACACCAACATCTACACCACCATCGTCTACACCACCATCTACACCATCACACCGTCTACACCACCGTCTACACCACCATCTACACACCAACACCACAGTCACCCACCATCTACACCATCGTCTACACCAACATCTACACCACCATCTACACCACCATCTACACCAACATCTCACCACGTCTACACCCACTACAACATACACCATATACACCATCTACACCACCATCTACACCACATCTACACTGCACACCACCTCTACACCACCATCTACCACAATCTACACCAACTACACCAACTCTACACCATCACTACACCATCTACACACCACTGCATCTACACCACCATCTACACCAACACCACCATCTACAACCAACCATCTACACCAACATCTACACCACCATCTACACCACCGTCTACACACCATCCACCTCCACCATCTACACCACCATCTACACCAACACTGCGTCTACACCACCGTTTACACCACCATCTACACCATCTACACCACCATCTACACCACCTCTACCAAACATCTACACCACCATCTACACCACCATCTACACCAACATCATCTACACCACCATCTACACCACCATCTACCACCATCTACACCACCGTCTACACCACCGTTTTACACCACCACCACCATCTACACTGCGTCTACACCACCGTTTACACCACCATCTACACCGCATCTACCATCTACACCACATCTACACCACCATCTACACCACCACCACCATCTACACCACCACACAGTCTACACCACCACACCAACATCTACACCACCGCTACACCAACATCTACACTGTCACACACCACCATCTCACCTACACATCATCTCCACACACCGTCTACACCACCATCTACACCACCACACCTCACACCACCGTCTACACCAACATCTACACCAACATCTACACCACCGTCTACACCACACCACACTCGTCTACACCACCACTACACACAATCGTCTACACCAACATCTACACCACGTCTACACCACCATCTACCACCGTCACCACCACCATCTACACCACCATCTACACTGCATCTACACCACCACACCACCATCTACACCACCACACCACTCTACACCACCACACCACCGTCTACACCACCACCATCTACACCACCGTCTACACCACCACACACCACCGTCTACACCAACATCTACACCACCATCTACACCAACATCTACACCACACATCTACACCACCACATCTACACCAACATCTACACCACATCTACACCACCATCTACACCACCATCTACACCAACCGCATCTACACCACCATCTACACCACATCACACACCAACTACACCAACATCTACACCACCTGCATCTACACCACCGTCTACACCACCACACCAGGGTCTACACCACCATCTACACCATCTACACACTCATCACACCAACCATCTACACCAACCATCTGCACACCAACATCTACACCAACATCTCTACACCACATCTACACCACTAATCTACACCATCACACACAATCTACACACCAACATCTACACCAACATCACCATCTACACCACCTCTCTACACCACCGTCTACACCACCATCTACACCACCATCTACACTGCATCTATACCACCATCTACACCAACATCTACAGCATCTACACCACCATCTACACCACCAACTACAGTGTACACCACCATCTGCACTGCGTCTACACCACCGTCTACACCAACATCCATCCACACCACCATCTACACCAACATCTACACCATCGTCTACACCACCATCTACACCACCATCTACACCAACATCTACACCAACATCTACACCACCAACTACACTGCGTCTACACCACCGTTTACACCACCATCTACACCAACCATCTACACCATCGTCTCTACACCAACATCTACACCATCGTCTACACCACCATGTCTACACCACCATCTACACCACCATCTACACCACCACCATCTACACCACCGTCTACACCACCGTCTACACCACCATCTACACCATCTACACTGCCATCTACACCACCAATCTACACCACCAACATCTACACCAACATCTACACCAACACGTACACCATCCATACACCACCCTCTACACTGCATCACATCTACACCTACACCATCTACACCACCATCTACACCATCTACATCTACACCACCATCTACACCACCATCTACACTGCATCTACACCACCATCTACACCACCATCACCACCACACCACCATCTACACCACCATTTACACCACCATTCTACACACCATCTACATTTACTACACCACCACCACCCATCTACACCACCGTTTACACCACCATCTACACTGCGTCTACACCACCGTCTACACCACCATCTACACCAACACATCTACACCACTGCATCTACACCACCATCTACCATCTCACCACCATCTACACCACCATCTACAACATCCGTCTACACCACCGTCTACACCAACATCTACACCAACGTCTACACCACCGTCTACACCACCATCTACACCAACATCCACACCACCATCTACACACATCCCACTACACCACCGTCTCCCACATCGTCACACCGTGACACAACATCTACACCAACGTCTACACCACCATCTACACCACCGTCTACACCAACATCTACACTGCATCTACACCACCATCTACACCACCACCATCTACACCACCATCTACACCACCACCGTCTACACCAACATCTACACCACTCGTCTACACCACCATCTACACCACCATCCACACCACCATCTACACCACCGTTTACACCAACATCTACACCAACATCTACACCACCGTCTACACCAACATCTACACCACCAACACCACCATCTACACCACCAAACATCTACACCAACATCTACACCACCAACACTACACCAACATCTACACCAACATCTACACCACCGTCTACACCAACATCTTCACCACCGTCTACACTGCATCTCAGATCTTCTACACCACCATCTACACTGTCTACACTGCATCTACACCACCATCTACACTGCATCTACACCACCGTCTACACATCTCATCTACACCACCATCTACACCACCATCTACACTGCATCTACACCACCGTCTACACTGCATCTACACCACCGTCTACACTGCATCTACACCACCGTCTACACTGCATCTCAGATATTCTACACCACCATCTACACTGCATCTACACCACCATCTACACTGCATCTACACCACCATCTACACTGCATCTACACCACACTGCATCACTGCACACCACCGTCTACACTGTATCTACACCACCATCTACACTGTATCTACACCAACGTCTACACTGCGTCTACACCACCATCTACACTATCTACACCACCATCTACACAACCGTCTACACCACAGTCTACACCACCATCTACACCACCATCTACACCAACATCTACACTGCATCTACACCACCACCTACACCACCATCTACACTGCATCTACACCACCATCTACACTGCATCTACACCACCATCTACACCAACATCTACACCAACATCTACACCACATGTCTACACTAACATCTACACTGGGTCTACCCCACCATCTACACTGCATCTACACCACCATCTACACTGCGTCTACACCACCATCTACACTGCGTCTACACCATCTACACTGCATGCATCTACACCACTGTCTACACCACCATCTACACTGCACCGTCTACACCACCATCTACACTGCATCTCAGATCTTATAGATCTTCAGATCTTCACATCTACATTGCGTCTACACCACCGTCTACACTGAATCTCAGATCTTCTACACCACCATCTACACTGCATCTACACCACCGTCTACACTGCATCTCAGATCTTCTACACCACCGTCTACACTGCATCTACACCACCATCTACACTGCATCTACACCACCGTCTACACACCACCACTCTACACCACCATCTACACCTGTGCATCTCAGATCTTCTACACCACCATCTACACCACCATCTACACCACCATCTACACCAACATCTACACCACAGCACATCACCACCATCTACACTGTATCTACACCACACCACGTCTACACTGCATCTACACCACCATCTACACTGCATCTATACCACCGTCTACACTGCATCTACACCACCGTCTATCTACACTGCATCTACACACCACCATCTACACTGCATCTACACCACCGTCTACACCAACATGCATCTACACCACTACACCACCGTCTACACTGCATCTCAGATATTCTACACCACCATCTACACTGCATCTACACCACCATCTACACTGCATCTACACCACCGTCTACACTGCATCTACACCACCATCTACACTGCATCTACACCACCGTACTACCGTCTACACTGCATCTACACCACCATCTACACTGCATCTACACCACCACTACACACCGTCTACACTGCATCTACACCACCGTCTACACTGCATCTCACATCTCTACACCACCGTCTACACTCTCACTGCATCTCAGATATTCTACACCACCATCTACACTGCATCTACACCACCATCACACTGCATCTACACCACCGTCTACACTGCATCTCAGATCTTCTACACCACCGTCTACACTGCATCTACACCACCATCTACACTGCATCTACACCACGTCTACCTTCATCTCTACACCAACGTCTACACCACCGTGCACATCTCAGATCTTCTACACCACCGTCTACACTGCATCTACACTGCATCTACACCACCGTCTACACTGCATCTACACCACCATCTACACTGCATCTACACCACCGTCTACACTGCATCTCAGATCTTCTACACCACCATCTACACTGTCTACACTGCATCTACACCACCATCTACACTGCATCTACACCACCGTCTACACCTGCAACACATCTACACCATCCACTGCATCTACACCACCGTCTACACTGCATCTACACCACCACCATCTACACTGCATCTACACACACCGTCTACACTGCATCTCAGATCTTCTACACCACCGTCTACACTGCATCTACACCACCATCTACACTGCATCTACACCACCGTCTACACTCTACACTGCATCTACACCACCATCTACACTGCATCTACACCACCGTCTACACTGCTACAGCATCTACCACCATCTACACCACCATCTACACCACATCTACACTCTACACCACCGCACCATCTACACTGCATCTACAAATCCACCATAACACCATCCGTCTACACACCATCGTACACCACCATCTACACTGCATCTACACCACCGTCTACACTGCATCTACACCACCGTCTACACCACCATCTACACTGCATCTACACCACCATCTACACTGCATCTACACCTACCACCACACCATCTACACTGTCTACACTGCATCTACACCACCGTCTACACTGCATCTACACCAACCATCTACACTGCATCTCAGATCTACCACCGTTCTACACCACCACTGCATACACCACCATCTACACTGCATCTACACCACCGTCTACACCCACCGTCTACACTGCATCTACACCACCATCTACACTGCATCTACACCACCGTCTACAGTGCATCTCAGATCTTCTACACCACCGTCTACACTGCATCTACACACACCACCATCTACACCACTACACTGCATCTACACCCACCATCTACACTGCATCTCAGACTCTACACCACCGTCTACACTGCATCTACACCACCATCTACACTGCATCTCAGATCTTCTAACACCACCATCTACACTGTCGATTTGAACCAGAATTTAACGCCGGAAACATTAACTTGCAGTACACTGTCCTATCATGTGTCTCTAGAAGGGCAAGGTGTGTGTGTGTGTGTGTGTCTGTGTGTGTGTGTGTGTGTGTGTGTGTGTACCTTCATAAATCTATAAAAAGAAAGTAAATATTAGCCTTGAATCTAGTTGTACTTACACAGTTCCACCTGCAGGGGGCAGCACCAACAAAGGTGTAATAGGCATGTAATTAAATAAAGACATTTTAAATATATGTAATAAAAAACAGTCAATAGTTTAAAATAAATGTCAAAAATATAATAAATAATAAAATATTGTGACACATCTGTGTGTGTGTGTGTGTGTGTGTGTGTGTGTGTGTGTGTGTGTGTGTGTGTGTGTGTGTGTGTGTGTGTGACTTACAAATATTAGATTAGCAACAGATTTCCCTGCCACATCCAAAACCATAAACACTACCACACAAAACAGAAAATGCACAAAATGTACAAAATGCACAAAATGTACAAAATGGTGTGGAGAAAGAAAAGGAATTGTCGTGGGTGAGCGATGTGTTTGGGAGGGAATGGTATTGGAGGAACTCTGTGGAGGAGAGAATGGACAGATAGGTTTGCGTGTATAATAACACACTGAATAATGAAGTGGAACAGTTCCTAAAATATACTGTGTATGTTTCAGTTTATTCTGATGTTCGCGCTGCGTACGTCATAAAAATGAACCAGTTTTGGAATGATGACACACTCAGGAAGAAGAAGAACTGCTGGATCATTAATGATGAGTCACATTTCTATTGTCTCCTAAATTCCAGTCGCTGATTGGGTGTTTCTAGGAGAGAGAAGGCGGAGTCTACGTTCCCTCACATGAAGTACGAGACAAATTTGTAAAGAAATTAAAGTCTGGTTAAGATTGTGTAAGAAATAAAACTAGGATGAGTAGATTGTTGCCCTTTATCTTTTCATTTCAAGATGAAAGAGGAAAGAGAAGAATATCACTTTACTTGTGGAATGGAATCGTCTCCTCACTGGAGACGCACAGCATGAGAACATGTGCAGCTACTGTCAATGAGAAAAAGGAATCTGATGTTCTCATGAATCTAAACACAAAGAAAAACACAAGTCAGCTGGAATTATTTCAGTCTTCTGGGATCAGAGTCCAGGTTCAAGAACTTTACCTGATTTTAACTTTACCTGATTTTAACTTTACCTGATTTTAACTTTACCTGATTTTAACTTTACCTGATTTTAACTTTACCTGATTTTAACTTTACCTGATTTTAACTTTACCTGATTTTAACTTTACCTGATTTTAATTTTACCTGATCTTAATTTTACCTGATCTTCTGCTGCACTGCACAACATTTCAACACAGAGAGTAATCATATCTGGGATATGTGTGACGCACGCATGCGCACACAGGCACGCGCACACACAAACACACACGCACACACACACGCACACACACACACGCACACACGCGCACACACACACACACACACACACACACACACACACACACGCACACACACGCACACACACACGCGCACACACACACACACACACACACACACGCACACACACACACACACACACACACACACACACACACACACACACACGCACACGCACACGCGCACACACGCACGCACGCGCACGCACGCACACACACGCACGCACGCGCACGCACGCACACGCACACGCACGCACACGCACACACACACACACACACGCACAACGCCACGCGCACACACACACACACACACACACACACACACACATTGTATTCTGTATTTGATAAGGAGAACCAGAGGGGGGGAGCTTTGGTTTGCCTCATTCATTCAAACTCTTAGCCACGCCCCTTGAACGTAAAACGAGGGGGCTCGACCAATGAGAAGGCTTGAATCAGGTCGCGCGGATCTGCCGATAGTCAGCTGACTAACCCAAGTCTATTTAAAGGGTTCACGAGCGGCTTCATTCATTCATTGTCATTCCGTAGAGAAGCGGAGCGGACTTTCCTCCGAATCAGATCCGAATCAGATCCGAATCAAGTGCGGATCAGCCCGAACACAGAGTGTTTCTCTGCGATGAGGATGATGAGGATGATGAGGATGATGAGGAGTATGATGGGTCCGCTCCTCGTCTTTCTGCTCTGTGCTACACTGAGTGTGTGTGAACACGATACAGAGAATGAGCTCCTAAAGGGTAAGACACCAAATCTTATAAACCTCTTTATATTCACCTCTCTCTTTCATTTACACTTTAATCCGGTGTAAGCGGAAATCTCCACATTTCTCTCCATTTCACTCCTCTTTTCCCTCTTACATCACTAACTGTCCCGGAACCGACTCACCCGGAACCGACTCACCCCGCGCACTGCATTCACACCATTCAGATTCAATCTGGATTAAAATACGAACCAGTTAAGAAAACACACACACACACAGAAACTGTGAGACACTGTCACCCTGGTGATGTCTAGGCACTCATGTTTATAAAATATATCATGTGTCACTCACTGTGTGTGTGTGTGTGTGTGTGTGTGTGTGTGTGTGTGTGTGTGTGTGTGTGTTTAAGGTGGATTGGATGACAACTCAACACTACTTGATGATCAGATTAAATATAACATGCGTAAATCAGAGGATTTGGATGATGAAGGTTGTTTTCTCGAACTTGGACACAAAGAGACTCTGCAGCAGTGCGGCTTCAACATCACAGCCAGGACCATCCTCATCATCCACGGCTGGACGGTCAGTACACACACACACACACACACACACACACACACACACACACACACACACACACACACACACGTAAGCATATGTTTACAGATACAGTGTATATATTATAATGTAAATCACTCTCTCTTTCTCTCTCGTGTGTGTGTGTGTGTGTGTGTGGTGTGTGTGTTTATGTTGTGGGTGTGTTTGTGTGTGTGTATGTGTGTTGTGGGTGTGTGTATGGGTTTTTGACATCTCTGTCCTAAATCTGTCCCTTAAATATCAAACACACACCGGAATGTCTCACTGGGGCTCTCTCCTGCTTTGCTTGTGTGTGTGTGTGTGTGTGTGTGTGTGTGTGTGTGTGTGTGTGTGTGTGTGTGTGTGTGTGTGTGTGTGTGTGTGTGGTGTGTGTAGATAGGGGGTGTGGTTTGAGAGCTGGATGTATAAGTTAGTCGCAGCAGTAGTGAGGCGTGAGACTGAGGCGAATGTCATCGTGGTGGACTGGCTCGGTTTGGCCCATCAGCTTTACCCTGACGCTGTTAATCACACACTTCACGTCGGGCACAACATCGCCACACTGCTTAACTGGCTGCAGGTACACACACACACACACACACACACACACACAGGTTAATTATTAACCACACTGCTTCTGAACTTATAGTCCTGAATGGTACTAATAGTGTAGTATTTTGGAGTTGGGTGGAGTATAGTGTAGTGTAGTATTGTGGAGTGTAGTGTAGTATTGTCGAGTTGGGCGGTGTATAGTGTAGTATTATGTATAGTGTAGTATTATGGAGTTGGGTGGAGTATGGGTGTGTAGTATTTATGGAGTTGGGTGGAGTATAGTGTAGTGTAGTGGATTGTTGGAGTTGGGTGGTGTAGTTAGGGTGGCGTAGTAGTAGTGTAGTATTATGGAGTTGGTGGAGTGTAGTATCGTGTAGTGTAGTGTAGTATTGGTTGGGTGGCGTCTCGTGTCGGTAGTTGTTGTTAGTGTAGTGTAGTGTAGTGTGAGTATGTGGAGTTGGGTGAGTGTAGTAAGTGTATCGTGTGTAGTGTAGAATGGGGGAGTTGGGTGTGTAGTGTAGTGTAGTGTAGTTGGGTGGTGTATAGTGTAGTGTAGTGTAGTGTAGTATTATGGAGTTGGGTGGAGTGTAGTGTAGTGTAGTGTAGTGTAGTGTAGTGTAGTGTAGTTTAGTGTGTAGTGTGTAGTGTAGTGTAGTGGGTGGAGTATAGTGTAGTAGTATGGAGTTGGGTGGTGTAGTGTAGTGTGGTCTGTGTAGTGTCGTTGGGTGGAGTGTAGTTAGTGTAGTATTATGGAGTTGGGTGGAGTGTAGTGTAGTGTAGTGTAGTTGGGTGGTGTGTAGTGTAGTGTAGTGTAGTGTAGTGTAGTGTAGTGTAGTGTAGTGTAGGTAGTGTAGTGTAGTGTAGTGTAGTGTAGTGTAGTTGGGTGGAGTAGTGTAGTGTAGTGTAGTAGTTAGTGTAGTGTAGTATTATGGGGTTGGGTGGAGTATAGTGTAGTGTAGTGGAGTTGGGTGTAGTGTAGTGTAGTGTAGTGTAGTCTGTGTGTAGTTGGGTGGAGTGGTGGAGTGTAGTGTAGTCTAGTGAGTGGTAGTAGGTTTGGAGTTGTATAGTGTAGTGTAGTATTGTCTGGATGTTGTAGGTGGAGTGTATAGTGTTAGTGTTTGTCGTTTGGTGTGTGTGTAGTGTAGTGTAGTGCATAAGCCTCACAGTAGGTTTAAAAAAAAAAGAAAGCCATCGACAAACTGTAATTGCTCGTGTGTGTGTGTGTTTGTGTGTGTGTGTGTGTGTGTGTGTGTGTGTGTGTGTGTGTGTGTGTGTGTGTGTGGTGTGTGTTGTGTGTGTTGGTTGACCAGCAGTTGCCTCTGGAGAATGTGCATCTGATTGGTTACAGTTTGGGAGCTCATGTAGCGGGATATGCTGGAACATTTGTGCACGGAACAGTCGGACGTATAACAGGTATACACACACACACCACACACACACACACACACACACACACACACACACACACACACACACACACTTTATGAAAGACCTGTGTGGACAGCATGCTAATGCTAATAATGCTAATCATTTACATGACAGGACTGGACCCAGCCGGGCCTATGTTTGAGGGGGCGGAGCCAAATAAGCGCCTGTCACCTGATGATGCAGAGTTTGTGGATGTCTTGCATACGTACACGCGTGAAGCTCTGGGTGTGAGCATTGGCATCCAACAGCCTATCGGGCACGTAGACGTCTACCCTAATGGGGGAGACGTGCAGCCTGGCTGTGCTCTGGGGGACGTCCTGTCCTCTGCTGCCACAGGGGGTAAGAACCCTCTCCCCAAATATTCATGTAGAGTGTTAGCAATCATTATACCTAGCATTCTAACCTGTGTGTGTGTGTGTGTGAGTGTGTGTGTGTGTGTGTGTGTGTGTGTGTGTGTGTAGACTTTATGGAGGTGATGAAGTGTGAGCATGAGCGGGCGGTGCACTTGTTTGTGGATTCTCTGATGGATAAGGATCATGTGAGTTTTGCGTATCAGTGTACGGGACCCGAGCGCTTTAATAAAGGAATCTGTCTGAGCTGCAGGAAGAATCGCTGTAACCGAGTGGGATATAACGCTCGCACCGTGCGCACCAGGAGGAACAGCAAGATGTACCTGAAGACTCGAGCAGACACGCCCTTCGCCGGTCAGTCTCACCTGTTCTGCTGTAATGCGGTGTTTTAAATATCTGTACCTAACCCCCCCGTACACACACACACACACACACACACACACTTCCTCCTGTAACCCCCCCCCACCCACACACACACACACACACACACACACACTTCCCCTCCTGTACCCCCCCATACACACACTACACACACACACACACTCCCTCCGTACCCCCCCACCCCCCCCCACACACACACACACACACACACACACACTACACACACTTCCTCCTGTACCCCCCCCCACACCCACACACACACACACACACACACACACTGCCCCCTCTGTACCCCCCCCCCCCCACACACACACACACACCAATTCCTCTGTACCCCCACCCGTACACACACACACACACACCACTTCCTCCTGTACCCCCCCCCCCCACACCACACACACACCACACACACACACACTTCCTCCTGTACCCCCCCACACACACACACACACACACACACACTCCTGTACCCACACACACACACACACACACACACACACCACTCTCCTGTACCCCCCCCCCCCACACACACACACTCCCCCACACACACACACATCTTCTCCTGTCCCCCCCCCACACACACACACTTCCTCCACCCCCCCACCACCACACCACACACACACACACACACACACTTCCTCCTGTAATACCCCCCACAACCCACCACACACACACACACACACACACACACACACACACTTCCTCCTGTACCCCCCCCACACCACACACACCACACACGACCCCCCCACACCACACACACACACACACACACACACTTCCTCCACAGGGTCCTCCTGTACCTTTAAACACCCCCCCCCCACCCCACACACACAGGCGTCTTAGTATCTGTCCTCCTTTACCCCCCACAACCCCCACACCACACACACACACTCCTCCACACACCCCCCCACCCACACCACACACACCACCATATTCCCCTGTACACCCACACCCACACACACAACCACACGTCACATCACACACACACACGTCACGTCCGCTGTACACAACACACACACACGGTCCACCCAAACTCCCTATCTACCATCAGCACAAACATTCTCACAGTCACTTTACACACTTTCCTCCGTCTCGCACCTTATATCCCTCTACCATCTCACTCTCTCCGTCTCCTCTCATCTCTGTCTTTACTCATCCTCTGCTACCTTCCACTCTCCTCCCTAACATCATCACCTCTCTCCAACCTGCTCGCCTCTGTCTCTACCTCCAATCCCTCTCTCCACCTCTCTCCTCTCTCTCTCCACCTCTCCACCTCTCCCTCTCTCCACCTCTCCACCTCTCCCTCTCTCCACCTCTCCACCTCTCCCTCTCTCCACCTCTCCCTCTCCCTCTCTCCCCTTCTCCACCTACATCTTGCAGGTTACCATTATCAGATGAAGATGCACGTCTTTAACCGCAAACACTCGTCTGATTCCGATCCCACATTTTACATCAAATTATACGGAGCTTACAACGACACCAACGACATGTACATCGACATGTGAGTGTGTGTGTGTGTGTGTACGTACTTGTGTGCACGTGTGTGTTACATGCATGTGACATCAGAAACAGGTGTTGCAAGTCAGGTAATGGTTCTGTAATGTGTGTGTGTGTGTGTGTGTGTGTGTGTGTGTGTGTGTGTGTGTGTGGCAGTGCTGATGGTGTGGGATTGAACCTCACCAACACATTCCTGGTGTTTACGGAGCAGGACATCGGAGATCTGTTGAAGATCCGTGTGAGTTGGGAAGGTCCCACTCAGTCCTTTTCAGCCGTGTGGAGACACATCAAGTCCTTCTGGTCCCGGTCGCAGAGTAACAACGTACTGCAGGTCCGCCGCATTCGCGTCAAGTCTGGAGAAACGCAGAAGAAGTGAGTCATGTGCTCATAATCTGCTTGTGAAGCGCTTATAACACATTTACACTCCTGTTACAATACCTGGAGAATGACGTGTGTGTGTGTGTGTGTGTGTACAGGTTTACATTCTGTGCTGAAGACATGTCCGAGACAGACATCACTCCGGGGAATTCTCTGACGTTTGTGAAATGTCGTGACGGTTGGGAAATGAAACCCAGAAAACGGTAATAAATCAATAACTTCAAGTTTATTTCTAAATAGTTCTTTGTGTATTAATCTCTGATGAGCGAGACACGGGCGATTGGGGGACACGGGCGGAAGGCGATTGGGGGACACGGGCGGAAGGCGATTGGGGGACACGGGCGGAGGGCGATTGGGGGACACGGGCGGAAGGCGATTGGGGGACACGGGCGGAAGGCGATTGGGGGACACGGGCGGAGGGCGATTGGGGGACACGGGCGGAGGGCGATTGGGGGACACGGGCGGAGGGCGATTGGGGGACACGGGCGGAGGGCGATTGGGGGACACGGGCGGAGGGCGATTGGGGGACACGGGCGGAAGGCGATTGGGGGACACGGGCGGAAGGCGATTGGGGGACACGGGCGGAAGGCGATTGGGGGACACGGGCGGAAGGCGAACAGCAGAAAAGTGAAAGATTGTTCTTTTCTTTAACAGGATTCCCTTGTGAGTGGACTTGGTCATATACATGTGGATTGGGACGCAGCCGCTTTTCAGTCTGAGCACTTTTCTTCTGTGGGTTTTTACACAGTTAAGACTTGCAGTGTGTGTGTGTGTGTGTGTGTGTGTGTGTGTGCGTGTGTGTTGTGCGTGTGTGTGTGCGTCTGTGTGTGCGTCTGTGTGGTGTGTGTGTGTGTGTGTGTGTGTGTGTGTGTGTGTTACGAAGGAGGTGTGTTTGGTGTGCCTATATGAAGTGTGTGAAGGTGTGTGTGTGTATTTTTTATACTAATTTGTACAGGCCTATTTATTGTGACCTTTATTTAAGTTAGCCTGTGATTGTCACCAGCAAGTGTACAGCAGCAGCACTGCAGTCAAAACACTATTTATTGATGCTGTCAATACGAGTGTGAGTGTGTGAGTGTGTGAGTGTGTGAGTGTGTGAGTGTGTAGTGTGTGAGTGTGTGAGTGTGTGAGTGTGTGAGTGTGTGAGTGTGAGTGCTGCAAGAAGTTATGGAGGATCATTCACAGTATTATGAATGGGTAAAGAGAAAGAAGAGAAGACTGTGAGTACGTTGGAGAAAAACGTTACTGTAAACATGTTCCTGCGTGTGCGTGTGTGTGTGCGTGTGTGTGTGCGTGTGTGTTTGTGTTTGTGTATACACTGTATTTACAAAAAAAAAACAGAAATAAATTCCTGTCTTTATTATAAAGATTTCTGTGGGTTTATTTTTGTTAGAATTCATTTTTAATATTTTTAAACATTATTTTTATATTTGTGAATTAAACAAAAATACTGAAATAATTCTAATGTAATTCCGTGTTTTTATTTACAATATTAAATCTGTTATTTTCTGCAGAAATTCAATCATCATCAAACGCACACACACACACATGCGTGCGCGCACTCATAGACACAGACACACACACACACACACACACACACACACACACACACACCACACACACACATATATATACACACATACAACACACCCTTCCCACACACGTATACATACATGCACACATATACACATTCACAC
>JACRUU010000028.1:18238622-18248089 GCA_030449085.1 Kryptopterus vitreolus
CCAATTGGCATTGACCAGGGAAAAACCCATATCAGTTGACCCCTGCTACTTAACTAATTCATAGGTAGTTGGCACTACCTTCTGTAGAACTTATAAGCACAATTTTAAGCCTGGATTAAATGTATTTATTACTTATAATTAGGGACAGGAAATATGCAAGGTTGAGTATTTCTGAATGTTATTGAAGTAATTATACATGCATCACCCAGTTGATGCTAGTATATCATTTAATTTGTTCCTTTCTTTCAGATCCCTGATGAGGCCATTGCTCCAGCAATGACAGAAAGTCAAGTCATATCTTCTACAGAGGTCAATTAATATTTTCTTTTAATTTAGTTTAGGCGCTCATAAATTGTAAGTCGCTAATTTAGGCGCTCATAAATTGCCGTTGCACAAATTACATTCTATTAGTGATACTAAATGTGACTTAGTAGTAGATTGTTGTTTTATAACACTTGTGTATGTGTATTCATGGTTTACGAGGACAGGGTTTGGTTTATGAGGAGCCAGTATGGCTATTGTGTAGGATATGGTAGAAGATTGTTTTGTTATAGCACTTTTGTGTGTTTATTCAATGTTCATAAAACATTATTTGGTTTTGTTAGATTTAATGTTTTCTGTAAATAACAGAATCTCACATATTATTCCACGTTTAATCTTCCTCTCTTTCAGCTTTTCAATCATACCATCACTCCAGCCATGACAGAAAGTGAAGACATATCTCCTACAGAGGTCAGTTAATACTTTTTTTTTTTTTATTTGATGCTCATTAAATGATATTGCACAAATTATATTCTCCTATTGCTGCTAAATGTGATTTAGTAGTAGATGGTTTTTTAACACTTTTGTACTTGTATTAATGGTTCACAAGGTCAATGTTTGGCTTGTGAGGTTTCAGTATGGTTATTGTATAGGATTTAGCAGTAGATTGTTTTTTTAACACTTTTGTACCTGTATTCATGGTTTATGAGGACATTTGGCTTAAGACATTCCAATATGGCGATTGTATAGGATTTAGCAGTAGATTCTTGTGCTATAACACTTTTGTGTGTTTATTCATGGATTCTGTGGACTTGATTTTGTTTTGTAAGATTCAAGGCTTTCAGGGAATAACAGAATCTCACATATTATTCCACTTTAATCTTCCTCTTTTTCAGCTTCTCAATCAGACCATCATCCCAGCCATGACAGAAAGTGAAGACATATCTCCTACAGAGGTCAGTTAATACTGTTATAATGGCTTACGAGGACAGGGTTTAGATTTTGATAAGCAAGTAGGAGTATTGTATAGTATTTAGCAGTAGATTGTTGTTTTAGTACAGTAGATTGTTGTTTTGTTACAGTTGTTTATGTGTTTTCATGGTTTACGAGGACAGGATTTGGTGTATGAGGAGCGAGTATGGCTATTGTATTTTTAGTATTTAGCAGTAGATTGTTATTTTGTATGTCTTGTGTATGTGTATTCATGGTTTACGAGGACAGGGTTTAGCTTTTGATTTTGATTAGGCACTATGGATATTGTATAGTATTTAGCAGTAGATTGTTGTTTTTTTATGTGTATTCAGTAGATTGTTGTTTTATATTTCTTGTGTGTGTGTATGTGTATTGTTATTTTGTATGTCTATTCATGGTTTACGAGGACAGGATTTGGTTCATGTGATTCCAGTATGGTTATTTTATTGGATTTTGTAGTATATTGTTGTGTTATAAGACTTGTGTGTATGTATTCGTGACAGAATTTAGCAGTAGATTGTTGATTTATAACACTTGTGTTTGTGTGTTCATGGTTTACGAGGGCAGGGTTTAGCTTTTGAGAAGCTAGTATGGCTATTGTATAGAATTTAGCAGTAGATTGTTGTTTTATAACACTTGTGTATGTGTAATGAGCCACTGGATATTGTTTATTATTTAGCAGTAGATTGTTATTTTGTATGTCTTGTGTATGTGTATTCATGGTTTACGAGGACAGGGTTTAGATTTTGATAAGCAAGTATGGATATTGTATAGTATTTTAGTAAGTAGTTATTCAGCAGTAGATTGTTGTTTTATTACAGTTGTGTATGTGTATTCATGGTTTACGAGGACAGGATTTGGTGTATGAGGAGCGAGTATGGCTATTGTATTGGATTAGCAGTAGATTGTTATTTTGTATGTCTTGTGTATGTGTATTCATGGTTTACGAGGACAGGGTTTAGATTTTGATGAAGCACTATGGATATTGTATTAGTTATTTAGCAGTAGATTGTTGTTTTGTATGTCTTGTGTATGAGGAGCAGTTGTGTATGTGTATTCATGGTTTACGAGGACAGGGTTTAGATTTTGATAAGCAAGTATGAGTATTGTATAGTATTTAGCAGTAGATTGTTGTTTTATTACAGTTGTGTATGTGTATTCATGGTTTACGAGGACAGGATTTGTTGTATGAGGAGCGAGTATGGCTATTGTATTGTATTGTATTTAGCAGTAGATTGTTATTTTGTATGTCTTGTGTATGTGTATTCATGGTTTACGAGGACAGGGTTTAGATTTTGATAAGCAAGTATGAGTATTGTATAGTATTTAGCAGTAGATTGTTGTTTTATTACAGTTGTGTATGTGTATTCATGGTTTACGAGGACAGGATTTGGTGTATGATAAGGAGCTATTGTATTGTATTATTTAGCAGTAGATTGTTATTTTGTATGTCTTGTGTATGTGTATTCATGGTTTACGAGGACAGGGTTTAGATTTTGATGAAGCCAAGTATAAGATGTTTTTATTTTGTATGTCTGGATATTGTTTATTATTTAGCAGTAGATTGTTATTTTGTATGTCTTGTGTATGTGTATTCATGGTTTACGAGGACAGGGTTTAGATTTTGATAAGCAAGTATGAGTATTGTATAGTATTTAGCAGTAGATTGTTATTTTGTATGTATTGTGTATGTGTATTCATGGTTTACGAGGACAGGGTTTAGATTTTGATAAGCAAGTATGGCTATTGTATAGTATTTAGCAGTAGATTGTTGTTTTATTACAGTTGTGTATGTGTATTCATGGTTTACGAGGACAGGATTTGGTGTATGAGGAGCGAGTATGGCTATTGTATTGTATTTAGCAGTAGATTGTTATTTTGTATGTCTTGTGTATGTGTATTCATGGTTTACGAGGACAGGGTTTAGATTTTGATAAGCCAAGTATGAGTATTGTATAGTATTTAGCAGTAGATTGTTGTTTTATTACAGTGTATTGTATTCAGTAGAGGACAGGATTGTTGAGGAGCCAATATTTTGTATGTATTGTATTGTTAGTATTTATTCATGTTTTTTTACAGTTGTGTATGTGTATTCATGGTTTACGAGGACAGGATTTGTTTAGGTGTATGATGGAGCGAGTATGGCTATTGTATATGTATTTAGCAGTAGATTGTTGTTTTGTATTATGTGTATGTCTTGTGTATGTGTATTCATGGTTTACGAGGACAGGGTTTAGCTTTTGATTAGGCACTATGGATATTGTATAGTATTTAGCAGTAGATTGTTGTTTTATTACGTAGATTGTTGTTTTATATTTCTTGTGTGTGTCTATTCATGGTTTACGAGGACAGGATTTGGTTCATGTGATTCCAGTATGGTTATTTTATTGGATTTAGTAGTATATTGTTGTGTTATAAGACTTGTGTGTATGTATTCATGACAGAATTTGGTGTATGAGGAGCGAGTATGGCTATTGTATTGGATTTAGCAGTAGATTGTTGTTTTATAACACTTGTGTATGTGTGTTCATGGTTTACGAGGGCAGGGTTTAGCTTTTGAGAATCTAGTATGGCTATTGTATAGAATTTAGAAGTAAATTGTTGTTTTGTATGTACAATTGTGTATGTGTATTCATGTTTATTATTTAGTTTACATGGTTATTTTGTTCATGGTTTACGAGGACAGGTTTACAGGGACAGGGTTTAGATTTTGATAAGCCAAGTATGAGTATTGTATAGTATTTAGCAGTAGATTGTTGTTTTATTACAGTTGTGTATGTGTATTCATGGTTTACGAGGACAGGGTTTGGATTGTATGAGGAGCGAGTATGGCTATTGTATTAGTATTTAGCAGTAGATTGTTATTTTGTATGTCTTGTGTATGTGTATTCATGGTTTACGAGGACAGGGTTTAGATTTTGATAAGCAAGTATTATTGTATAGTTTTTAGCATTGGTATTTTTGTATTTATGTGTATTCGAGGTTTACAGTTTTGTACAGTTGTATAGTAGAGTTGAGCTATTGTATAGTATTTAGCAGTAGATTGTTGTTTTATTACAGTTGTGTATGTGTATTCATGGTTTACGAGGACAGGATTTGGTGTATGAGGAGCGAGTATGGCTATTGTATAGTATTTAGCAGTAGATTGTTATTTTGTATGTCTTGTGTATGTGTATTCATGGTTTACGAGGACAGGGTTTAGATTTTGATAAGCAAGTATGGAGTATTGTATAGTATTTAGCAGTAGATTGTTGTTTTATTACAGTTGTGTATGTGTATTCATGGTTTACGAGGACAGGATTTGGTGTATGAGGAGCGAGTATGGCTATTGTATTGTATTTAGCAGTAGATTGTTATTTTGTATGTCTTGTGTATGTGTATTCATGGTTTACGAGGACAGGGTTTAGATTTTGATAAGCAAGTATGAGTATTGTATAGTATTTAGCAGTAGATTGTTATTTTGTATGTATTTTGTATGTCAGTTGTGTATGTGTATTCATGGTTTACGAGGACAGGGTTTAGATTTTGATAAGCAAGTATGAGCTATTGTATAGTATTTAGCAGTAGATTGTTGTTTTATTACAGTTGTGTATGTGTATTCATGGTTTACGAGGACAGGATTTGGTGTATGAGGAGCGAGTATGGCTATTGTATTGTATTTAGCAGTAGATTGTTATTTTGTATGTCTTGTGTATGTGTATTCATGGTTTACGAGGACAGGGTTTAGATTTTGATAAGCAAGTATGAGCTATTGTATAGTATTTAGCAGTAGATTGTTGTTTTGTATTGTGTACAGTTGTGTATGTGTATTCATGGTTTACGAGGACAGGGTTTAGATTTTGATAAGCTTGTGTGTAAGTATGAGTATTGTATAGTATTTAGCAGTAGATTGTTGTTTTATATGTTACAGTTGTGTATGTGTATTCATGGTTTACGAGGACAGGGTTTGGTATTTAGTAGATTGTTATTTTGTTTAGATTTTGATAAGCAGTTTAGTTTTGAAGTATGGCTATTGTAGTATTGTATAGTATTTAGCAGTAGATTGTTGTTTTATTACAGTTGTGTATGTGTATTCATGGTTTACGAGGACAGGATTTGGTGTATGAGGAGCGAGTATGGCTATTGTATTGTATTTAGCAGTAGATTGTTATTTTGTATGTCTTGTGTATGTGTATTCATGGTTTACGAGGACAGGGTTTAGATTTTGATAAGCAAGTATGATATATGAGTATTGCATTGTATTGTATAGTATTTAGCAGTAGATTGTTGTTTTGTATGTACAGTTGTGTATGTGTATTCATGGTTTACGAGGACAGGATTTGGTGTATGAGGAGCGAGTATGGCTATTGTATAGTATTTAGCAGTTTAGCAGTAGATTGTTATTGTTGTATGTACAGTAGATTGTTGTTTTATTAACATGGTTTACGAGGACAGTTGTTGTGTATGTGTATTCATGGTTTACGAGGACAGGATTTGGTGTATGAGGAGCAAGTATGGCTATTGTATTGTATTTAGCAGTAGATTGTTGTTGTATTACAGTTGTGTATGTGTATTCATGGTTTACGAGGACAGGATTTGGTGTATGAGGAGCGAGTATGGCTATTGTATTGTATTTAGCAGTAGATTGTTATTTTGTATGTCTTGTGTATGTGTATTCATGGTTTACGAGGACAGGGTTTAGATTTTGATAAGCAAGTATGAGTATTGTATAGTATTTAGCAGTAGATTGTTATTTTGTATGTCTTGTGTATGTGTATTCATGGTTTATGAGGACAGGATTGTTTGGATGTCAGAGGACAGGGTTTAGATTTTGATAAGCAAGTATGGAGTATTGTATAGTATTTAGCAGTAGATTGTTGTTTTATTACAGTTGTGTATGTGTATTCATGGTTTACGAGGACAGGATTTGGTGTATGAGGAGCGAGTATGGCTATTGTATTGTATTTAGCAGTAGATTGTTATTTTGTTTTATTACAATTGTGTATGTGTATTCATGGTTTACGAGGACAGGGTTTAGCTTTTGAGTAGCGAAGTATGGCTATTGTATAGTATTTAGCAGTAGATTGTTATTTTGTATGTCTTGTGTATGTGTATTCATGGTTTACGAGGACAGGGTTTAGCTTTTGATAAGTTTATAGTAGATTGTTGTATTTATTGTATAGTTGTTGTTTTATATTTCTTGTGTGTGTCTATTCATGGTTTACGAGGACAGGATTTGGTTCATGTGATTCCAGTATGGTTATTTTATTGGATTTACTAGTATATTGTTGTGTTATAAGACTTGTGTAAGTATTCGTGACAGAATTTGGTGTATGAGGAGCGAGTATGGCTATTGTATTGGATTTAGCAGTAGATTGTTGTTTTATATTTACAGTTGTTATTTTGTATGTCTTGTGTATGTGTGTTCATGGTTTACGAGGGCAGGGTTTAGCTTTTGAGAATCTAGTATGGCTATTGTATAGAATTTAGAAGTAAATTGTTGTTTTATTACAATTGTGTATGTGTAGTCATGGTTTACGAGGACAGGGTTTAGCTTTTGATGAGCCACTGGATATTGTTTATTATTTATTATTTAGCAGTAGATTGTTATTTTGTATGTCTTGTGTATGTGTATTCATGGTTTACGAGGACAGGGTTTAGATTTTGATAAGCAAGTATGAGTATTGTATAGTATTTAGCAGTAGATTGTTGTTTTATTACAGTTGTGTATGTGTATTCATGGTTTACGAGGACAGGATTTGGTGTATGAGGAGCGAGTATGGCTATTGTATAGTATTTAGCAGTAGATTGTTGTTTTGTATTACAGTTGTGTATGTGTATTCATGGTTTATGAGGACAGGGTAAGGAAGTATGAGTATTGTATAGTATTTAGTTGTAGTAGATTGTTATTTTATATGTTTTGTATGTGTATGTGTATTCATGGTTTATGGTTTACGAGGACAGGGTTTAGATTTTGATAAGCAAGTATGGCTATTGTATAGTATTTAGCAGTAGATTGTTGTTGTATTACAGTTGTGTATGTGTATTCATGGTTTACGAGGACAGGATTTGGTGTATGAGGAGCGAGTATGGCTATTGTATTGTATTTAGCAGTAGATTGTTATTTTGTATGTCTTGTGTATGTGTATTCATGGTTTACGAGGACAGGGTTTAGATTTTGATAAGCAAGTATGAGTATTGTATAGTATTTAGCAGTAGATTGTTGTTTTATTACAGTTGTGTATGTGTATTCATGTTTTACGAGGACAGGGTTTAGATTTTGATAAGCAAGTATTAGTATTGTATAGTATTTAGCAGTAGATTGTTGTTTTATTACAGTTGTGTATGTGTATTCATGGTTTACGAGGACAGGATTTGGTGTATGAGGAGCGAGTATGGCTATTGTATTGTATTTAGCAGTAGATTGTTATTTTGTATGTCTTGTGTATGTGTATTCATGGTTTACGAGGACAGGGTTTAGATTTTGATAAGCAAGTATGAGTATTGTATAGTATTTAGCAGTAGATTGTTGTTTTATTACAGTTGTGTATGTGTATTCATGGTTTACGAGGACAGGATTTGGTGTATGAGGAGCGAGTATGGCTATTGTATTTGATTTAACATTATGGCTATTGTATAGGATATGGTAGAAGGTTGTTTTGTTATAGCACATTTTGTGTGTTTATTCATTGTTCAGAGGACATGATTTGGTTTTGTTAGATTTAAAGTTTTATGCAAATAAAAGAATCTCACATATTATTCCACTTTAATCTTCCTCTCTTTCAGCTTCTCAATCAGACCATCACCCCAGCCATGACAGAAAGTGAAGACATATCTCCTACAGAGGTCAGTTAATACTTATTTAAGATTTAGTTTAATGCTCTTTAAATGATATTGCACAAATTATATTCTCCTATTGCTGCTAAATGTGATTTAGTAGTAGATTGTTGTTTAACACTTTCATACCTGTATTAATGGTTTACCAGGACAACGTTTGGCATATGATGTTCCAGTATGGCTATTCTATATCATTTACTAGTAGATTCTTGTGTTATAACACTTCTGTACCTCTATTCATGGTTTACGAGGACGTAGATTGTTGTTTTATTACACTTGTGTATGTTTATTCACGGTTTATGAGGACATGGTTTAGCTTTTGAGGAGCCATTATGGATATTGGTTAATATTTAGCAGTAGATTGTTGTTTTATTATACTTGTGTATATGTATTCATTGTTTACGAGGACAGGGTTTAGCTTTTGATTAGGCACTATGGATATTGTATAGTATTTAGCCGTAGATTGTTGTTTTATTTTACTTGTGTATGTTTATTCACGGTTTATGAGGACAGGATTTGGTTCATGTGATTCCAGTATGGTTATTTTATTGGATTTAGTAGTATATTGTTGTGTCATAACACTTGTGTGTATGTATTCGTGACAGGATTTGGTGTATGAGGAGCGAGTATGGCTATTGTATTGGATTTAGCAGTAGATTGTTGTTTTATAACACTTGTGTTTGTGTGTTCATGGTTTACGAGGGCAGGGTTTAGCTTTTGAGAATCTAGTATGGCTATTGTATAGAATTTACCAGTAGATTGTTGTTTTATTACAATTGTGTATGTGTAGTCATGGTTTACGAGGACAGGATTTGGTGTATGAGTAGCGAGTATGGCTATTGTATTGGATTTAGCAGTAGATTGTTGTTTTATAACACTTGTGTATGTGTATTTATGGTTTATGAGGCGCCAGTATGACTATTGTATAGGATATGGTAGAAGATTCTTGTGCTATAACACTTTTGTGTGTTTATTCATGGATTCTGTGGACTTGATTTTGTTTTGTAAGATTCAAGTCTTTCAGGGAATAACAGAATCTCACATATTATTCCACTTTAATCTTCCTCTTTTTCAGCTTCTCAATCAGACCATCATCCCAACCATGACAGAAAGTCAAGACATATCTCCTACAGAGGTCAGTTAATACTTTCTAAAAAAATGTGTCTCATACTCATTAATGACGTTGCGCAAATGACATTCTGTTATTTCTGCTAAATGTGATTTATTTTGTGGCATTTAGCAGTAGATTGTTGTTTAGTCTTTCTTGTGTGTGAGTGTATTTAAGGCTTACTAGGACAGAATTTGGTTTACGAGGAGCCAATATGAATATTGTATTGGATTTAGCAGTAGCATTGTTATTTTGTATGTCTTGTGTATGTTTGGCTATTACAGTATTCATGGTTTACGAGGACAGGGTT
>JACRUU010000028.1:18250644-18610644 GCA_030449085.1 Kryptopterus vitreolus
CGTGTCCCTCGCTGCACTCTGTGGGGGTGCTCCAGGAGTATGGGGTCCGAGGCCCTCTGTTGAGGGCTGCTCGGTCTCTGTATGCACGGAGCAGGAGTTTGGTTCGCATTGCCGGCAGTAAGTCAGACCTTGTTTCCGGTGCATGTTGGACTCCGGCAAGGCTGTCCTTTGTCACCGGTTCTGTTCATTATTTTTATGGACAGAATTTCTAGGAGCAGCCAGGGGCTGGAGGGAGTCTGGTTTGGGGACCACAGGATCTCGTCTCTGCTTTTTGCCGATGATGTTGTCCTGTTGGCTCCATCAGGCCAAGACCTTCAGCATGCACTGGGAAGGTTTGCAGCCGAGTGTGAAGCAGCTGGGATGAAGATCAGCACCTCCAAGTCCGAGGCCATGGTCCTTAGCCGCAAAAAGGTGGTTAGCCCACTTCAGGTTGGTGTAGAGCTCCGTCTCCAAGTGGAGGAGTTCAAGTATCTTGGGGTCTCGTTCACGAGTGAGGGGAGGATGGAACGGGAGATCGACAGGCGGATCGTTGCAGCCTCTGCAGTAATGCGGTTGATGTACCGGTCCGTCATAGTGAAGACTACTCTCACCTATGGCCATGAGCTTTGGGTCATGACCGAAAGGACAAGATCCCGGATACAGGCGGTCGAAATGAGCTTCCTTTGCAGGGTGTCTGGGAGCTCCCTTAGAGATAGGGTGAGAAGGTCAGTCACCCGGGAGGAGCTCAGAGTAGATCCGCTGCTCCTCCACATCGAGAGGGGACAGCTGGCGTGGCTCGGGCATCTTTTTCGGATGCCTCCTGGGCGCCTCCCAGGGGAGGTGTTTCGGGCATGTCCCTCCGGGAAAAGGCCTCGAGGAAGACCCGGTACACGTTGGAGGGACTATGTCTCTCGACTGTCCTGGGAACGCTTCGGTGTCCCCCCGGGGGAGCTAGAGGAAGTGGCTGCAGAGAGGGAAGTCTGGGCATCTCTGCTTAGACTGCTGCCCCCGCGACGCGGTCCCGGATAAGTGGAAGAAGATGGATGGTTTACGAGGACATGGTTTAGCTGTGGATTAGGCACTATGGATATTGTATAGCAGGGATCACCAACCTTTTTGTAACTGAGAGCTACTACATGGACACCGAGTCATATAAAGGGCTACCAGTTTGAAATACTCCTCTGAAATAACAAATTTACCTTTAGTTATATATTATTATTATTATTAATGATACTCATTTATCTATGTGAATACACTTGTGATTTTTGACAGTGACTATCAACAACGAATTAACTACATTTTACATTATAGACGCATCTCACTGATGAGTTGTGCACTTTTTATAGCAAGCCTGAGAGCTACTCATGTGCTCCTTGGGGGCTACCTGGTGCCCACGGGCACCACGTTGGTGACCCCTGTTGTATAGTATTTACCCGTAGATTGTTGTTTTGTATGTCTTGTGTGTGTCTATTCATGGTTTACAAGGACAGGATTTGGTTCATGTGATTCCAGTATGGTTTTATTGGAATTAGTAGTATATTGTTGTGTTATAACCCTTGTGTGTATGTATTTGTGATTTACAAGGACAGGATTTGGTGTATGAGGAACCAGTATGGCTATTGTATAGGATTCGTCGTAGATTGTTGTTTTATTTCACTTGTGTATGTGTACTCATGGTTTATGAGGACAGGGTTTAGCTTTTGAGGAGCCATTAGGGATATTGGTTACTATTTAGCACTAGATTGTTGTTTTATTACACTTGTGTATATGTATTCATGGTTTACGAGGACAGGGTTTAGCTTTTGATTAGGCACTATGGATATTGTATAGTATTTATCCGTAGATAAGATAGATGTTGTTTTGTATGTCTTGTGTGTCTGTTCATGGTTTATTGGAGTTCGACACATGTTGTTTTATATCTCTTGTGTGTGTATTCATGGTTTATGAGGACAGGATTTGGTGTATGAAGAGCCAATGTGGCTAGTGTATTGGATTCAGCAGTAGATTGTTGTTTTCTATGTCTTGTTTGTGTGTATTAATGGTTTACGAGGCAGGATTTGGTTCATGTGGATCTAGTATGGCTGTTGTATAGGATTTAGACGCAGATAGTTGTTTTATATCTCCTGTGTTTGTGTGTGTGTGTATTCATGGTTTAGGAGGACAAGATTTTGTGTATGAGGAGCCAGTGTGGCTATTGTTTAGGATTTAGCAGTAGATTGTTGTGATATTATACTTGTGCACGTGTATTCATGGTTTATGAAGGCAGGGTTTGGTTTATGTGGATCCAGTATGGCTATTGAATAGGTTTTTTTCAGTAGATTTTTGTTTAATAGCACTCGTGTATGTTCATTCATGGTTTACGAGGGCAGGGTTTAGCTTTTGAGGAGCCAGTATGGATATTGTATAGTATTTAGCAGTATATTATTTTTTTTATATCTCGTGTGTGTATTCATGGTTTACAAGGACAGGATTTGCTTCATGTGGATCCAGTATGGCTATCTTATTGGATTCAGTAGTATATTATTGTGTAGGTGTATTTGTGGTTTACGAGGACAGAATTTGGTGTATGAGGAGCGAGTATGGCTTTTGTATTGGACTCGCCGTAGATTTTTGTTTTATAACACTTGTGTATGTGTGTTCATGGTTTACGAAGACAGGGTTTAGCTTTTGAGGATATTAGATATTGGATATTGTATAGTATTTAGCAGTAGATTGTTATTTTGTATGTCTTGTGTATGTGTATTCATGGTTTACAAGGACATGGTTTAGCTTTTATCCGTTTGAGCTTTTTGAGCCAGTATGGACTATGTATTGTATAGTATTTAGCAGGAGATTGTTGTTTTATTACACTTTTGTATATGTATTCATGGTTTACGAAGACAGGGTTTATCATTTGATGAAGCACTATGAATTTTGTATAGTATTTAGCCATAGATTGTTTTGTATTGTAGATTGTATTCATGGCTTATGAAGGCAGGGTTTAGTTTATGTGGATCCAGTATGGCTATTGAATAGGATTTATTTTCAGTAGATTTTTGTTTTATAACACTTGTGTATGTTTATTCATGGTTTACGAGGACAGGGTTTAGCTTTTGAGGAGCCGGTATGGATATTCTGTATGATTTAGCAGTAGATTGTTGTTTTACATTTCTTCTGTATGTGTATTCATGGTTACAAGAGAAGGGTTTAGCTTCTGAGCAGCCAGTATGGCTATTTTATAGTTTTTAGCAGTAGATTTTTTGTATAACACATGTGTACATATATTTATCTTTAACAAGAACGGGATTCATGCACATCCAGTATAGCTATTGTATAGGATTTAGCAGTAGATTCTTGTTTTATAACTCGTGTGTATGTATATTCATGGTTTACTAGTTCATGCTTTGGCTTATGAGGAGCCAATTGTGTATGTGTCGTCATGTTATACGAGAACAGGATTTGGTTCATCTTATAGCACAACAATCCTCTACTAAAATCTATAACACTTGTGTATGTCTATTCATAGTTTACAAGTAGAGGGTTTGGCTAATGCGGAGTAGCCAGTATGGCTATTGTATAGGATTTAGCCCGGTTCTATTGTTTTATAACACTATTATGATTGCAGGGTTTGGTTTACAAGGAGCCAGTATGGCTATTGTATAGGATTTAGCCCGGTTCTATTGTTTTATAACACTATTATGATTGCAGGGTTTGGTTTACAAGGAGCCAGTATGGCTATTGTATAGGATTTAGCCCGGTTCTATTGTTTTATAACACTATTATGATGGCAGGGTTTGGTTTACAAGGAGCCAGTATGGCTATTGTATAGGATTTAGCCCGGTTCTATTGTTTTATAACACTATTATGATGGCAGGGTTTGGTTTACGAGGAGCCAGTATGGCTATTGTATAGGATTTAGCCCTGTTCTATTGTTTTATAACACTATTATGATGGCAGGGTTTGGTTTACGAGGAGCCAGTATGGCTATTGTATAGGATTTATCCCTGTTCTATTGTTTTATAACACTATTATGATTGCAGGGTTTGGTTTACAAGGAGCCAGTATGGCTATTGTATAGGATTTATCCCTGTTCTATTGTTTTATAACACTATTATGATTGGCAGGGTTTGGTTTACGAGGAGCCAGTATGGCTATTGTATAGGATTTAGCCCGGTTCTATTGTTTTATAACACTATTATGATGGCAGGGTTTGGTTTACGAGGAGCCAGTATGGCTATTGTATAGGATTTAGCCCGGTTCTATTGTTTTATAACACTATTATGATGGCAGGGTTTGGTTTATGAGGAGCCTAGTATGGCTATTGTATAGGATTTAGCCCGGTTCTATTGTTTTATAACACTATTATGATGGCAGGGTTTGGTTTACGAGGAGCCAGTATGGCTATTGTATAGGATTTAGCCCTGTTCTATTGTTTTATAACACTATTATGATGGCAGGGTTTGGTTTACGAGCCAGTATGGCTATTGTATTAGGATTTAGCCCGGTTCTATTGTTTTATAACACTATTATGATGGCAGGGTTTGGTTTACGATGAGCCAGTATCGCTATTGTATAGGATTTAGTGGTAAATTGTTTTATAATACTTCTGTTTGTTCATGGATTCAGAGGACATGATTCGACATGAGTCTTGTAAGATTTAAGGTTTTTAGTAAATAATAGTTTAAGCACTATATATATATATATATATATATATATATATATTTATCATCATTTATCAGTGCACACCTGAGCATTCATTTTATTTTTAAGAGAGAGTAATGGATTTGTAATTACTATTGATGGATAGTGATCTGTTTATAATTGTCATCAACAATTCAAGAAGTTAATCATCTTTTTTGTTTTAAGTCTCCAACAGAGTGATGAACAAAAGACGACCATGGACAAAACCGGAGGTCAACGCCGTCATGAGACACTTTAAACCACATATAACTAAAGGTCACTTGGCTTCAGTGAAGGAATGTGAGACATGCCTAAAGTGCGAGCACCCTGTCCTAAAAAACCGGACCATATAAAATATGCGTGACTTGTGTGCAACCGAGGCATACATTTAAAAAAAACGAGGCACAATTCTGATGACAACGTTTAAGTTTAAATTTTAGTCTAATTTTGTCCATCACATTTTAATTCTATTCTTGACTGTTGACTATTGTTTGTTGTATTTTTTTATGAAATGATGAATTGATGTTTTTAAATTGATGTTTTTTGTTCTTCTACCAATTCAGAGAATTTTTAAAAGACGTGTTATGCAGACATTTTAAATGCATTTTATTCTGCTAACATAATTCATGTATATGTTGTTTGTGTTTTCCTTCATTTATTGTTTACGTCATCTGTTTTATGCATATACATATTTTAATTGACAGACTTAAAATGTAATCAAATTCTTAAGTTAAATTAAATCTGAAAAAAAATTAAAGAATGTTTAGCTTTTTACATTTGATCAGATTCTAAATTTTACAGTAAATACATTTGTTATTATAATGGCATGTTTCATTATTTTGTGTATTGGCTAAAACTATTTTATGCTTAAACGGTAAAAAAAAAAACTATCAAAATTGTTGTTTGTGACAGAGGTGGCATTATCATAACATCACAGAGCTAGAGTAGGGAAGAATTGACAATACAACAATTGTTTAAATATATGTTGATAAAATGTGAAGTGAATGAAGCTGGTGAATTTTGTGAAAACAAAAATGATTTGCAAATAAGAAGCAGGTGAACTGGGTTAATCAGAAGTGTATCTGGGGAATGCTAGGAGTTGTTCTATTGGCAGTATCACTCTTGCAATAGCAGACTAAACTTATGTTATGTACAACTTGTAATTTTTATACCACTATACCACCCTCTATACCACTAAAAGGCTAGGTTTGTGTGTTACATGTAAACAGACCTCATAAACCATGATGTCCTCATATACCACAATTGTACTTGACCCCATAAGCCTGTGAAATGTCACATACTAAAATTTTGTTGTTGTGTAATTGAAATTGCTGTTTTGAAGCATGGTTAGTATTTTGTAGATCAAATGAAAATTTTTCACATGATTTTTAAGTTGATTGTGTGTTGAGAAAGGTGTGTCCCCGTAAACCACCAAAAAGTCACATTGACCTCATAAACCATATATGCCAGTATGTGTGTGTGTGTGTGTGTGTGTTGTGTGTGTGTGTGTGTGTGTGTGTGTGTGTGTGTGTGTGTGTGTGTGTGTGTGTGTGTGTGTGTGTGTGTGTGTGGGTCTGCAGGCCAAGGCTCACACTCACATTAATGACATCTTTATTGCAATTGCTATAATTAGAGATACTTCAGTTCAGCAACAACTATTATAGCTTGCATAACAGTATATTTATAGTATGTATTTTATCATAATGTTTATCACTTTTTGGCCTTTGTCATAAAGGTTTTCTGTGTGGTACTGAAGTGAGGTCATTAAAGGGAAAATCCAGTGCTAGCTTAAAAGGCTCATTAAAAAAAAACATATATTATAAGGATAGAGATGTTGTGTGTATCTTATGGTTACAATTAGCAAAGGAGGTTTATGATTCTTGTTTCTGAGAGTTTGATAAATTGTGCAATTAAAATAAAAATGCATTTAGTGTGATATGCATACATGAAATGGAGATCTCAGAAATATCAAAAAATGTGTTGACTGCTCTGGGATTTTTCTGAAGTCATTAAAAAGTGTAAAGGAAGCAGACACACAAACAGTGGGAGTGACCTCAAGAGGGTTTATTTAGAAAAGGAGAACTTAAAAGACGCTACTCGAAGGAGTAGCCAGAGCGGGGGTACGGCCGTGTACGGCTTGAGCTGAGGAGCGGGATTCGCAGGAGTTCCACGACTGGGGAGAGAGATCGGGTTATCGGCGGCCGGGATCGCGTCCGTGGGACTTGGAACTTGGACAGCAGGGAACGGGACCTGATTCGGAGATCAGAGAAACACAGAGGTTAGTCATGTATCGCAAACTCGTAAGGACCGTGTTCGCTTCGTAATGAGAGTATTACGAGCCCGGACGTGGAATGAAGGGAGAGCCGGGCTTAAGTAGGGCGGAGCGCAGATGGCTTTCACAAGCCCCAGGTGTACCTCATCAGTAGCTCGGAGACTGAAAGCGTGGAAGAGCTGAACTGGGAGGAGACAGGGTCGTGACAAAAAGAAGGTTTTGGGCTATTATTAAATATCAATAACTTATTAATATCATTTTATTAAGAGATCTTTGTGCTAAGAGTAATCATCAGAATCTTAGCATGTGCGCCTCACACCTCCAGGGTCCGGGCTCGATTCGATTCGCGTCCATGTGTGTGTGGAGTTGCATGTTCTCCCCGTTCCTCAGGGTTTTTTTCTCCGGGTTCTCCGGTTTCCTCCCGGTCCAAAATCATGCACAGTAGGTTGATTGGCACCTTGGAAAATTGTCCCTAGTGTGTGAATGTGTGTGTGTGGGTGTGTGTCCTGCGATGGGTTGGCATTCCATCCAGGGTGTATCATGCCTTAATGCCCATAGACACCTGAGATACACAGACTCCCCATGACCTGAGGGAAGATCAGATATAGCGGTAGAAGATGAATTAATGAATGAGTTGGATTAAGAGTCTTGTGATAAAAATCACTGTATTTGGATACTTACTCCAGTAAATCTAAAAGTTGTACTTTTACTTTTAGTTTAAGGGAGCACTTTTAGTTTTACCGGAAACTAAGGAATTAATTTATACATTTAAAATTTTATTTTTTACTAAACAAAATTGAATTGTTTTCTTGTGTTTTTTTTTCCCTTTCACCTACTTAATTTAATGAATTCAGTTCATTAAATGAAGGATCGAATTTACTTTAGGTAGTATTTCTACACAATAATTTGTGTTTCTAATTCAGATACAAATTTACTCACCCCCCACCACCACCACCACCAAAGCACACAAAGTGTCAATCAGCCTTTTTTTAAGTGTCTTCTTTTCCCTGACAGTATTATGAATCCAATGCACGACTTGCTGGCTTCAGCTCCAAGATGGGGCTCATCTCCACCATTTCCTGAATGTGTGTGTGTGTGTGTCCTCATCTTCACTAATCCTCTGTGTCACTCTCAATTCCTCCGGGCTCGACTTCACCAGGCTGAATTTCAGGATGTGTTTGTGGGTTGGCTTGAGGTGACTCGTCTCTGCGCTCGTGTGGTCAGAGGTCTCATTCTCCATCTCTCTGTTCCAAAAAAGTACACAATCCGAACCATGAGCTGATTGAACACAGTGACACACACACACACACACACACTCACACACTTCGGTCTCTGCGGCTGGAATTTAAATTAAACCATTCTTCTGTATCCTTTTTCATACAAGAACAGGACCAAATAGAGAACAGTTGGTACTTTACTGTTAATCTCATAACATCACACAGCAGTACATCTTCCTTCCTTCCGTCCTTCATTCCATTTGCATGTGAATTTCCTTTAGGACAAATGAAGACAGAGATTTGAAACTCTGAAAGGTTCTTCTTATGTAACTCTGAGACAGCTGCAGATGCTCTCCAGTCCCATGTACAATTCCAAAGTGTAATTTATCCAATAAATTCTAAAATATGTTTTGATCTGAGAGCTCTAAACACAGTTCTGTGGGTGATGTTATCGCGTGAAAGTGAGCAGAGTTTTATAAATGATTGCCCCCGTAACATAGAGTGTGTTTTTGTCAGTGTTGTCTTCATTACTTATAATCACCTGCACGTCTCACTGAAGTGGCCAGATGTTGTTTAGCTCTTGGCCAGGCTGTGTCCCAATTCAACATAACCTAATAATACTGTAGCCTTCACATACCCCTCTGGTATGAAATCATTATTTTCTGATTGTTTATAATCAGGGCCTTATTGTGTGTTAGTTTGCAATTCAATAAGATAACGCTAATGAAGAGCTAAGGGTAAATAGACCGCTTGCTAATTACACCATAAAATAAAGTATATAGACATTTCATAATGTAGTGGCCTAAAGTATCTGCTGAATCATTGCGTTAATCATTGGCTTATTCAATAAAATGTTGTTTTCTTAGTTATTTTTAATACTCGACATTGTCCCAAACAGCTTTACACAATTATTGTTGCCATCAGAGGCACTCATATATTTCAGTTTATAATATGCATTTTACAAAAAAGGTTAATAAATAGTTAAAATGTTCAGAGTTAATATGTGTGTCAGTTCATTTCATATCATTTAACTAAAACTATAAAAAATATTTTTTATTTTGTTTGTCTTGGGGAATTATTTAATTGTTACAACCGGAATGTTCCTCTGGTGCAGTACAGTTAATGAAGCCACATGAGGTGCTGTGCTATTAATGTGCTAAGAAGGTATATTGTGTTATTAAGGAAGTTATATTAAAGAAGTGCTGAGAAGAAACTGTTTTTTCCTTTGGGTTAGAAAGGTCAGTGAGGTATGTGTTTTATCGTTTTATAATTGTTATTCTGTATTTGAACATATATAATTTACATGATTGTATTTAAATGTATAATTAGCAAAGTGTATTTCTTCACATGTTGAATGTGCATTTTATTTGTGCATATATGTAGTTTTCGATCGTTTTAGAGACCTTCTATGTATTTTCATTGTTTGAATACAAAGAAGAAGCAAGTGTCCCAATAAATGTCTGTAAAATCAAGAATGACTTGAGCCGTCATTTCAACTCATGGGGAGTAACAACAACTAAATAGATTAGAAAGTGACACCAGTTTCAAGGAAAAACTCCTTTGGACTGAAACTGCATGTCCTTTTATTATAGTCTCATCATTTTGAGGCTGTAATTTTTTTTCGAGTGTAAAGTGACTCATGACCATCGCAGTTCATATTGATTACAGACTAAGGAAAGCTAAGATGACCAAGATGTCTTCTCTAAGAGGAGGAGGTCAAAAAAAAAGTTGGAGGAGGTCAAAACTAATGGTTCAAGTGTGTCATTTTTTAGGGTGAATAAACAGTTGTAGTCAGCTCTGTTTTTTAAACAACTGAGAGGTGTTTCACATCTCCTACTAATTGATTCACACCTTTATCTGTCTCCACAAAAATGTATTGAAAATATAATATAATTATGAATATAGATTTTTATTATTATTTAAACAGAATATATTTACAGTAATAATCTGTAACTCTTTGCCTCAGTGTTAAGATGTATTAGCATGTGATGTATAAAACTTTAGAAATCTTTGATTGAGTTAATAAAGACGGGAAGCTTTAAACGAGGTATTTACACTAACAACGACTGCAGTTTAATGTTCTGATGAATAAAAGAAAGCTGTTCTGTATAATTATTTTATTGTGTTTCATTGTGAGAACAAAATAGATCTGCTGTACACTGTATATACCATTGAGCTGTCAAGTATAATTAAAGCTAATTTTCTGTAATATTTATATGTTTTTTTTTTTAAATCACTGAGTCAGTTTGGAACGAACTCGGACACATCTTTCTTCAATTTCCCCAAATGAATATTAAATCAAACACTAGGACAAATATAAGACACAAGCCCTTAATACTTGCCAACAGTTCATTTAATTGGGTGTTCAGCATGTGGCCCCGATCAGCTGTTGTATAATAATCACATAATCACTAAAATCGGCCATTATCTGTTATTTCCTACATGGCATTTGTCCCAATGTGCACACACTTAGCAATTATATGACATTGTCACCTAAATTCCACCCACTGTGTTACATCACAAATAAAACTGATTTCTGTTTGTTGGATATTCTCTACGTTGGTCTTGATTTCTAGCTCCTCAAACCTCTGTTTCTGAATCTCTGGCTTCTCCACTCTAAAAACACCCTCAGGTGTTTTCAGAGTGATTGGTACTGCTGTTCTACTGTCATATTATTGACGTTTCCTTCTCTTGAAGTGTTCTGGTGGACTAAATGTGGATAATAAAGCTCAGTGGGAGTTTTCATCTTTACCTCACACTGTTCTTCACTCATACATATTCACGCTTCATTCATGCACTCATGAGAATATTCCACGAGTTTAGGACTTTATGAATTTCTTTACTGAAAAATTTAAAAATATCAGGAACACAATCATGGAGGTCCAACCTCTGACAGTGTCTAGTTATCCAGTCTCACCTACACAGTTACAATGCTTTCTAAGTATAGAACAGAAAGAAATGTATGATATCATCATTAAAACCAAATCAACAACATGTCTGTTAGATTCCACTCCAAATAAATTACTGAAAGATGTGTTTCAGCTGGAGAACCTCTCCTCAATATTATTAGCTCCATGCTATTCTTCGGTCATGTTCCTAAACCCCTCTAGTTGGCAGTTATTAAGCGCCCCAATTTCAAACCTTCAGTTTATGTCTATGATATTAGAGAAGACTGTGTCTGTACAGATAGGCTCCTTCTTGTATGAAAAAAAATATATAAATATATAAATATATGAAGAGCTTAAGTCAGGTTTCAGACCTCATGATGGCACAGAAACTGCACTAGTTAAAATACATACATAAGATACGTACATTAACAATCTGTTTTTAGTTTTGGACGGAGGCTGGCTCTCTCTGTTAGTTTTAATATATCTTAATAGTGGATATGACACTATAGAGCATGATCTCCACTGTCTATAGAATTGCATTATGTTTAGAACTGCATTGCATTACCATTTTGTAGCTTTAATGGAGAACAATGCAGATTATCCCAAGTACAATAAGGGGTTCTACAAGGTTCCATTTTAGGTCTCCTACTGTTCACTATATGCATGCTATCCTTTTTTTTAAGACATGGGATTAAAATATGTTGTTATGCTGATGATACCCAGCTATATATCTCCGCAAAACCAGATAAAACATGTCAACTGGCAAGGCTAACTGAATCTACAAAGATTTAAAAGATTGGATGCCTTGTAACTTCCTACTATTAAACCCCACTAAGGCAGAGATTATTGCTCATCAGCCTAAAGACCAGTACACAGATGATCTTAACATTTAAACTTTCATTTAGAAGGGTGTACTATATCTACAGTAAAAGTACAGACCTGGGAGTTATTTTTAACTGCAACTTATCTTTTGAAAATCACATGACTCATATCACAAAAACAGCCTTGTTACATCTTAGAAACATTGCCAGGCTAAGAAACATATTTTCTTTATTTGATGTAAAGAAGATAATCTTTGAATTCATGAACTCAAACTGACTTCTAGTAGTTCCAAGGATAGCAAAGTCCACTAAAGGCCGTCGAGTGTTCTCACATTTAGCTCCTCTCTCTTTACAGTGTTTGGGGGTCAGACACACCCTCCCAGTTTAAGTGCATATTAAAGACTTATCTTATTTTTAACAAGGCCTACACATTACACATCATAACACATATCCTAGTGCTTGCTCATCAAGGATGAACACATAAACCATCTATACTCACATTTATTGTTGTATATTTTTTTACATTGTGTAAAGCTGCTTTGAGACAATGTGCACTGTAAAAAGAGCTATAGAAATAAATAAAACTTGAAACTTGAAACTCATACACGTTTTATAACACACTCAGTCACTCTGACTGGCATAAGTAAACCCATATCAATCACACACTTTAAAGTACTTTAAAGTCTCTATCAGTGAACACGTTCTCATTACAGGCTCACCAAAGCTAAATAAAAAAAAATACTAATGTAAGCTTTTCATGAAGAGGGTGGATGTTTTAGTTTGAAGAGTCAGTGAATCATCTGCTGCTTTCCAGCCAGAAGAAGTGCTTTCACAATAAATACACTAGAAAACTGAAGAGATTTATTGAAAAATTTATATATTTTTGTGCCCATTGAGTATGACATTTTGTGCACAGGTAGATGATGATAATGATCATCATGATGATTTTTGCTATTAATAGTAGTATTGTTTTTGAGGATCTCTTGCCCTTGTGGATGTGTAGAAGACAATGGCTATGGTGATGAAGATTAACCAGCTGTTTGCGAAATCACAATGTTAAAATGCATTAATCAAAATTAATTACAGTTTTAAAGTATTAAAGGAATTTCTGACCCCGACACTGAGCTGTTCTTCAGCATTAAAAGATGATTTATATATAGACTAAAATATTTCCTATAAAAAATATGACACGATTTTAGATTAGTTTCAAGCATCATTAATTTAATAAAAGAGAGTGGGAGCCATCCCATGAACACATCTTTAATGTTCTGAGTTGTGGAGAGATAAATAAAAAAAAAGTTGTGGAGAGATAAATAAAAATAAAGAAACACACTGCTCCTAAAACATGTGAGCGATAAGGAGTATATTATAAACTTCAGTTTTATATTACATTTATATAAATATATATTATTATAAAATATAATAATTATATTATATTTTTATTCATTCATTCATTCATTCATCTTCTACCGCTATATCCGATCTTCCCTCGGGTAACGGGGAGTCTGTGCCTATCTCATGTGTCTATGGGCATTAAGGCAGGATACATCCTGGATGGAATGCCAACCCATCGCAAGGCACACACACACACACACATTCACATTCACACACATTCATACACTAGGGACAATTTTCCAAGGTGCCAATCAACCTACCGTGCATGTTTTTTTGGACCGGGGGGGGGAGGAAACCGGAGAAAAACCGGAGAAAAAAACCCCTGAGGCACGGGGGAGAAAACATGCAAACTCCACACACACATGGCCGAGACGGGAATCGAACCCGGATCCTGGCGGTGTGAGGCGAACGTGCTAACCACTAAGCCACCATGCCCCTTATATTTTATATTATATTATATAATTTCATCTGCATCCTGTTTCTGTGAATTTGTGGAGACGGTTCTTATCCAAGAGATTCTTCATTTCTTTGTTACCTTTTGGACTCTTGATGTTTTAGAGTCTGTTGACCAGTCATAATTTTTTTAGCAGGAGCTATAGTCACATAAGGCTAACTTTATGTTTGTAATGTTAAAGCTAGTCTAATGTACTGATCTTGCTCAATGTTTAATCTCTTATTAAAACTATTTTATATTCAGATATCAATAATGTATGTCTCTGTTACTAATGTAGTTCATCACTCACTCTTTGAACACTACCTGTTGCATGCCATGCACAGATATGTTTTAAACTATGGCAAAACATCAACACACACAAACATCAACAATCAGTATATGCATTTCAACATTGGTGACAATCAAAAAAATATAAAAAAATAAAAAGTCACAAGAAGTCTCAAGAAATCAAAAACCACCAAAATAAAAGTAGATAAAGAAAATAGGCAGAACCTTCAACTACATAATTTATTCATGCTGCAGTGCAAGTTGGAAGTTTTGTGCTACAATAGCACCCAGCATGCATTGTGATATGAGTTTCTTTTTTAGGATTTTGTGCATAAAGTGTTTTTAAATGACCTGATCTGGGAATGTTATGGTGCCAGCACAAACGATAATTATAACGCTTGATATCAAAATGTTAAGTAGTCACCATCAAAAGGCTCCTGAATGTTACCAAGCATGTTCCAGAACTCGAAAAAGGTTAGCATTATATGTTCGAGACCAGAGGCAGAGTGCTGTGGGGAGAGTTCTTTCTAGGTTTCCAGTAAAATGTCTGCACTTTATTTTTTTATGACAGCAGACAGTAGTTTTGCTCAGCTGTCAAGTCAGATCTCCTTATGTGTGTGTGTGTGTGTGTGTGTGTGTGTGTGTGTGTGTGTGTGTGTGTGTGTGTGTGTGTGTGTGTGTGTGTGAGTTTATTAGAGGGACAAGCAGTATTCATTCATTCCTTCATCCATCTTATGGGAACCTGTGCCTATCTCATTGTATCTCATACATCCTGTAACGAATGCAGGTCACACACTCACATTCAAACACTAGGGAAAATATCCAAGATGCCAATCAATCTACCTTGTATGTTTTTGGACTGGGGGAAACTAGAGAACATGGAGAAGAAAACCCTGAGGCACGGGGAGAACACGCAAACTCCAAACACACGTGGCCGAGGGGGGAATGAAATCCCTGACCCTGAAGGTTTGAGGCAAATGTGCCAACCATGGCACCATGCCCCTTTTAATCATGTATAATTTTGGTAAAATTCACAAAGACAGAAAGAAACAATGGAACACAATACTGATGCATTATGGGTCAGTAGCCTCAGTGAAGATAAACAGAGTTGATTTGCTTTGTCTACGGTTGATTAAAAAGCACTCGACTTCCCAAGGTCACTGGGTCCCTATGTAATTTAAAGAGAACCAACACAAAATAATAATCAGCACCCAACCTGGCTGAACCCACAATCTAATATTAGCCCCACAATCTAGCACACACATGAACACTCAAAGGAAAAGAGACAGAGAAAAATAGTCAGAGAAAGAAGCAGATTGAAAGTGTTTAATATGGGTTGCCCCCCCCCAAAAAAAAATACCCCAAATGGGCCTAGAGGCATTCTCAATGAGAGGCCTTATTAATACTGTTTAACTTCTTTCTGAATGTGTGTCATATCCCTGAGACCTGGAATAAAAGACTCATCTTCACAGTAGCCAAAAGTGGAGACATATTAGACCCAAACCATTTGCAAGGTATTTGTATAAGTAATAAGAGTTTTCAGCAGTATTAATTTAAGTCTCACACATTACGATACCAAGCAGAATGCCTTAAGCAACTGTCAGAATAAATTCTCACCAAATTACACAATGTTAGACCATATTTTTACACTGCATGCCCTGGTGGCAAACATAAACAAAAACAAAAAGAGACAAGCAAAAATAAAGTAATTTATTCACATTGTACATTTAAAGAAAGCCTTTTATTTACTACTACTGTCTAAAGGTACAAAAGGGAGGAAAATACATCATAAAAACATTGTAAACAATCAATATATGTGCAATAAAATTTGCAATATACTAATTTATTTCTTCACTCAAACAATGAATCCCATTATCACCAACCGTCTCCAACATAAACACTAATCAACTGACCAAATGACTGGATTAGTTCACAGCACCTGGCCTCATATTACATATGACTTTCCTATAATTTCTCCTCTTTTAAAATGACCTGGTCATGCTGTTTCCAACAGAAGAGGGTCTACAAGAGATCTTAGTAATCCTGCACTATAAACTTATAACATTTCAGAAAAGACACAGATGTCAGGGAAAGAAATATTTCACACTTGCAATGACCAGTATTGAAACTAGAGCTAAAAAGCTCAATTTGCTCTGAATGAACTGAAATGCAAAGAAAAGTTGTATATACAAGTGAGAAAACTATCCACTTTCAAATGATGTTTTCAATCTCCCTTGAAATATACTTGCCAGCTACACAACCAAGTGCACTATATGGTTTTAGGTTCTGTATGAATTTGAAAAATGATAAAGAGTTACATTTAATTTAATCCCTGCAGCTGTGTAAAGTAGAACATATACATCTAACATTTTTCATAAATGAGTTCGGGGGGGACCATAAGTGAAGTGAGCTAGCATCAAAACAGCTTTTTTCTGCCCTTACCTTTTACTTTTCACAATGGCTATATTATTAACTGTGATTAAAACATTATCTTCTTTCTATTGGTATACAATGAAGCTTTTGTAATTATGGTATAAAATCCACCTTGTCAAGTAAGATCCTGCAAAAAGTTACACACAAGCCACCAAGGGAAATTACTTGGGGTCAGGAACAAGACGAGGTTAAATCCTGCTGCCTTCCCTATCATCCATAGGTAGTAGCTAACACCCAGTCTCTGGAGAACAGCTAAGATGGCATAACAACAGGTTAAGTTTTCATAGCCTGCAATGAATATCTAAAAGCAGAGATGTTCTACCTCTCCCTAGAACAGTGTCTAATCCCAATGTGTTTCCAGTGTGTCCATCATCATTCCTGTCTCGCAGAAACCCCAGTCTGCATGTTGCAATGATTATCGTCCTTTAGCCGTGGCAGTGGTTGTGATAAAGTGCTTTAAATGACTAGTCAGAGACTTCATCAGCTCCTCATTACCTGAAAACCTGAACCAATTACAGTCTGCTTACTGGCCAAATCACACATTTGATGCCATCACACACCTTCACACAACCTTGAGCCACCTGGGCACTAGGAAGGAAAATGATATTAAAGTTTGGTTAGTCGACTACATCTCCACATTTAACATAATAATTCCCTTCAAAGTCACTGGAAAGTTGGAGGACTGAACCTCTGTATGTGTCAGTGGAGCTACAATTTCATAACAAACATACCATAAACACATAGAGTGGCCATATATTTCTCAGCCTCTTTAACTGTGAGCACTTTAGCCCTCAGGGGTGCATATTTAATTATTTGCTGTACTCTTTGTACACTTGAGATTGTTTTGCCTTTTCCGGTTCTATAATCATTGGCAACAGTGTCACCACAACAGTGCCATCAGAAATTTAGAATATGCTTAGGAAGACTTAATTACTTTATTGATCACAATAATTTTTCCAATAGGATCAGTAAAGTATATCTAAGGTTAACACTGTGACACTGATGACACTGTGGTGGTGAGTCTGATCCTTGAATCGAGAAATCGAGTCTGATCCTGAAATGAGGAGAAGTCCTACTTGCAGGAAATTAAAAGCCTGAAGATGCCCTTCACCTCATGTTGATCGGACCCAACTGGAAACAAAAGGCAGTTTTTAGTACATGATTGTTCACATTATACAATACCTGTATATACAATAATGTAGTGCATTTAGATCGACAACATTTCTAAATGATCACATTCACATATAGTTGCATCCACTCAAAGATGCGTGCACAACATTCCACTAATTTTATGACCACACCAGGCGCCAGCGTGGCTGGTCATTCACAGATAGGCCTCTTATCTGCACTTCTAGCCCGTCACCTTTGACTTTGTGCCTCTCAAATACTCAGTTTACGACTGTCATTTAAATCCCAAACAGACCCCCATTCTCCCACAGGATGCTGACACATTTCTTGAACTCAGTCACACACATGTGTTATGTGTTAATGTATGTATGAGGTTCTATTTTATCATGCTGAAACGTATAATATGTGTGCTAACTTGAACAATGTTTTATGAAATTATCATCATTATTCTTATTGTTCTATAAAACTTTAGTTATAAAACAATGCTGTTTTAATAATTAATAGTGGTTAAACAATAGGGTTCATCAAAATAATGATTATATTTCTAGAACATTGTTATTATCCTTCATATTAATCATGTAGTGATGACATGTATTAGTATTATGGCTGATCGGTTTCCTGCATCCATCATTTCTCTTTCCTTCTTTTCATTTTCAAATGATCTCTCCTTCATTGCATATCAACCAATGTTTGTAAGTGAGAAGTACTTATATCTAATTCTTTGGTTGTTACAATGTCTACATGGCCATTCGTTATTTCCTACACCATGATGGAGATGATGTAACTGTAAGAGGTTTCAATTCATTAATCCATATTTCAAGTAAATAACTTGATTAACTCCTGAACTTTTCCCAATATGCAAATTAGCTTGGGCATAGACAAAGAAATACTTTTCTGCTCAAGTTTCATGGCATTGCATTGGTCAGTTCGAAAGTTGGGTGTGACTCCAAGGCCCATAAAGCCCATCTACACTCTCCACAACTTGGAGAGAAAACAACAGGAGCGGCAGAGTACAAGAGACGACGAAGAGATGAAGTGAGACGATGCTGAGAGGCTGGCGCCTCTCAAGCGAACCATCTCCGGACCAACTCGGAGTCACTCCGGAAACTCATGCTCATCATGTTTCTAACCTAGAGCGAGGCCATGCTGGCCTTTCTGAGTCGTGAATCTCCTCCTAAGACAGAACAGCAATTCCTGATCGTCATCTACAGGACTTCATCTGAAACACCTTGAATCGTCCGGACTTTTGTTCCACTTCCGTCTCAATTCAAGTAACGCTGCTGATCAATTCAGCGTATGTAAGTGAAGCCCCTTTTAATTAAGGTGAATTTGAATTCCTCTTTACGATTCTCATCAAGGTGTGATAAATTTGACTCCTTCAACTTGCCGTCTGTATCTTTCCTCTCTCTCTCTCTCGTCTGTCTCTCCCCCTTCTCTCTCTCTCTCTCACTCTCTCTCTCTCTTCCCCTCACTACTATTGTATATAGATATGTTTGTCGTAGGTTAGTATGTCATGTGCCGCCTTATTAAATGTTGTATATACACAAGTGATTATCTTTGTGTGTGCCTCACAATTACAAGTCAATGAATCTTTGATCTTGCTACCTTGCTCAATTACAACATGTATTATATTAGAATTGTTATATTCTAGGCCAGGAAGATCATTTTTCTTGGGATTAATGAATAATTATATTGTCTGCTCGCCGGACAAACAGATCAAATAATTAAGCTATTAATTCCTTTAATCTTTAAGTTCAATAGTCACAATTAATTATAAAACATTATAATTAATATGGGTATTTGGATGTACAGGTTGTTATTTCAACTGGTGGAGAAATATATAGTTAATTACCCCCCCCGTACCTACCCCGTTATTTAAAATACTACAGATATTGGTGGAGAATGGCTGCCACGTTGCTCGTTCATTTTTCACCAATCTTAAAACCGTACAATACATTATACATGCCCCTTTAATTTACACTGAGATACCTGTTCCACAATCCATCCACAGCAAGCAGTTCTGGAAGACAGCCAGGAAGAAATGAAGCGTCTCAAGCATCCAAACAATGGATTTTTATTGCTGTTGCATTTCATAAATGTTTCCACTTCCCAAAGGCAAACACAGAGCAATTGAAGGAGTTTCTTGCCACAAACATTTACATTTACATTTACATTTGCGGTATTTAGCAGACGCCCTTATCCAGGGCGACGTACAGAAAGTGCTTTAAGTCTCGATCTAAGGATAAGATTTATTCAAGAAAGGTTAATACAAACTCAAGTACACAAGAATAGACAGTTGCTGCTTTTTTTTTTTTTTTTTTTTTTTTTTTTTTAATGGATTTCTGGACAGTGAGATAAAAGAGAATAAAAGGAATGTTAGGATGTTAGAATGTTAGGATAGGTGTTGTTGGAAGAGGTAGGTCTTCAGTCGACGTTTGAATGTAGACAGTGTCTCCGTTGTTCGAATCTCCAGTGGAAGTTCGTTCCACCACATCGGTGCCAAAACAGAGAAGAGCATTGAGCTGGTCTTACCTTTTACCCTGAGAGATGGTGGAACCAGGCGAGCAGTGCTGGACGCTCTCAGGCAGCGAGGTGCAGTACGGGAGGTGATGAGGTTGCGGAGGTAAGATGGTCCTCATCCATGAAAAGACTACCTCATCTTTCCTTATTACAAAATACTAGCCACCTTATATAGCATTTATTTGCACAATACACACTTTTTAATACAATTACATATACTTGCACAGTTACACTCTAGATCACAGAATAATCACAGAAGCCACATATTTTCTGACACCCCAGAATTGCAAAATGTATATAAGGGATACATGTTATGCAGTAGTTCCCTGGATATCCAAAGGGTTACATTCCAAGACCCATTATTATTAATCTTAAGATTATTCATCTTATTAATAATATTTAATAACGGTACAGTACACTTAAAACAGTTAAGTGAGAAACAGGTATTAGACTAAATCACGATTAAACTCAGCAAATGGAGACGATGCTTTCACTACGTAACAGCAGCGCACTGATTAAGAGTGAATGCAGTTTCTATGTACAACATGGTGCTGTGTTTCTATTAACCATTGAAAAATGGAATTCATGTATTTTTTTTCTTTATTCTTTTGCAAAATAAGCAATTCACTGCATGTCATACTGGTGTGACAAATGCAATTTGAATTTGAAGTTGAGCAACCCTAAACTTTATCATTCTAAAGTCCAAAATAGAACATTTTCAACAACTGAACATCAAAGCACTATCAGAGACAACAGGCTAAAGAAAAACATGACCAGGTCCATATATGAAGACTACAGGGAGACCCAGATTTATATTATGTATTAATAGTTGACATTTCAGTAAATCTGATTTGAATTGCAAATTGTAATTTTAATTTCAATTTTGAGCGGTGTAGACAGACAACCGGACAAAGACAAACAGAGACTGAAGAGATAGATCGAAAAAGAGCGATAGAAAGAGAGAGAGAGCTAGATTGACAGAGAAACAATAAGAGACAGAATTAGACAAAGACAGTGTGTGAGAGAGAGAGAGAGAGATAGTGAGGGGCCGGCTTTGTTATTAATTTAGCCAATTAAGGCATGTTGAGTGTTCTTAATTAGAAAAGCCTCAGCTCATCTCACAAATTAAAATAAATCCTATAAAAACTCAGAAACACACTGAAAGGTTACGGTGGCGTTCCGACCCTCCACTCTGCCACGGATTATAATTAGAGACGAGACTTTAATGAGTAATTGTCTGTCAATGCTAATTACATAAAAGCTAAAGGTCACGTCCCATATGTTACGTGTTTGATAAAAGAGACTTTATTAGACACAGACACCATATTACAGAGAAGAAACAGGAGAAGGGAGAATGCCAGCTTTGTTGCTAGCTAGCCATCTTAGCCTGCTAGTTACTGAGCTAACTGATGCTTTGCATGTGAGATTGATGCTCATCAAGAGATGGAAGGCCATGTGACTTTCAGTCCTAGATAATACACTACAACTTAATATTTTACTTTATTATTTTATTAATTTAAGGTACATGTCTAAACCCACATGCAGAGTGGGAAATGCTCACGCACACTCAGATTTGAATGCACAATGCTATATGTAAAAATGTCATATGTAGTAAAACCCATCACAGGTAACATTGGTGATGTAGCCAAAACATTAAACTTCTCCACTAAATTACACTTCTAAAGTCAGCTAGAAAAGTGATTGCTGTTTGTTTTGTTATTTATTTATTTATTTATGTAGATCAGTGTTTGTACCTCGGTCCCCAGCGGAGAGCAGTATGCCCCCATGCACACGTTAGCTGCTGCTGCTAAACAACTAAATAAAACAATATGTGAATTAATGAGCGCTCTATAAGGGAATCGTCACAGAGATATACGAGACTTCCTCTCCACATGCCTTCATTATCAGACAAACAGAAGATAAATTCGGCGCAGACAGACTAATGTGAGTCGCCACAGGCTTTGCCACGACAAAACAGCCTTCGAAGAATCGAGCGTTTCATTAATTTTCTCAGTTCCACAGATTGATCACCAACAAACTGCATCCTGCATCTCATTACTGTCTGTCTCAGGGTTCTATCCTATGCAGAACCACAATATTAATACGGCCTGTGGAGCAGAGAACCTTTCATTCTAATTAATTACCCTACAACACATTTTACTGCTAATTTATCATAATTTATAACAATATAAATTAATCACCCTCCATGTTTATATATATATGTTTATATATATATATATATATATATATATATATATATATATATATATATATATATATATATATATATATATATATATATATATATATATCTTATTATTAGCTGGGACAAATAACTTCATGTCCCGGTTTCTCCTTTGACCTGTGTGCCAGTGTGTGTTTCATCTCCACAGCACCTGTTCTCCCCCAGTTCCTCATCACCTCTTTCAGATTAACATCGCACCTTTTCATATTAAACAGGACCTTCAGCTCCATTCAAACTGTGCAGAATCACAAACAGCAGGTGGACCTGACAGCTTTATCTCAGCAGGACACACTGCATCATTTCACTATCCCGTAATTCCTCTTTCTTCTTCTTCTTTTTCTGGTCAGAAGGAAAAGAGTGGTAATAAATATAAAATGGCCACGGAGTTCTGAGAGTTTAGTAAGTCACTGCAGCGCAGAACCATTTGGAGCAAAGTTCACACAGAGGGAACCTGTCTCAGCTTATCAACTGATCAGCAAACTCTATGAACCTTTGACTTTTCTTTCTTGCGCGCACACACACACACACACACACACACACACACACACACACACATGCACTTGCATTCATTGATTGCTGCATTTTCTGAGGAACTTTGAGAGGGAAATAATGTGCAAAGTAAGCAACATGGTGATAAGAACTGGAATAATTTTCAGATTTTTCTGCTCTCTGATTTGCTGCATGTCTAATTCATGACACACACATACACACACTTGCACATGTTATATTAAAGCACTGAGCTACTGATCAGAAGGATGGGCTTTGATCCCCAATATCGCCACCTGCCACTCTTGGGTCCTTGAGCAAGGCCCATAACCCTCTGTGCTCCGGGGAGCGCTGTGTCATGGCTTCCAAACAAGCTGGGATGTGAGAAAAAGGAATTTTTACCGAACTGCTCAGCTTTACACAAAATAAAAAATCTTTCAGGGAAGGTTTCAGTGCGACAATGTAGAACACTTTATTTATGGAACCATCTGTAGTACACATCATAAGAGCAAGTTCTCTCTATTTTATGGATCTGCCTGTTTCAAAAATTATCTTGGTCAAATTCAGATTAAAAGGTAAGTGCATCACCATTCGGCATTTACTTTTCAATTCCATCTAGACAATACAACATTTCTTTCATTCCCATTTTACACCGTATTACAGATATTATGGAAACTCTAATATTCTAATAACATTTTTAATATATAGGGCTATAGGGCCATTTTATTACATGCTCAGTCCCTTCCTCTGCTCCAAAAGATGAACTATTTTTACATTCACAACCATTACCAAACTGTCATAAAGAAAAAGAAACTAACTGTGGTTACTGTTAGTGGTTAGTGATTACAATGAAGTGCTTACACTTTAATTCCGAATACAGACACATGTTAATATGAATTTGTGTGTGTGTGTAATATATATATATATATATATATATATATATATATATATATATATATATATATATATATATATATATATATATATATACATACACACACACAACACACACATACACAAAACATATGCCTGCAGATGTAGGCTATCACAAATCCCTCTTTTAATTAGTTTGCAGACATAATGGATGTGATTAGTGAACTGGCATTAGTTCAGTCGAATTCAGCACTTTTCACAGAAAGCCCAGTTTAAAGTTTTGGAGTGCACTTCAACAGTATGCTTACTGCGTAAGCCAGAATGTTGCCCACTCACCAACCCTTACATAAACATTTATATAAACACTTATATAAACTGAGAATGTGATAAACACCCAAACACACATATTGTTGTGGCAGACCTGGACTGTACTATTCCCTCAGACTTTGCTCATGTCTCAGTGTTATGCAACAACAATCAGTGGAACTGATGAGTGTGTTTTTGTAAGTTCATTACAGTAAACATGGGTTTTGAACAAATCCTCCAAACATTATACTCCTCCGAACCATATATTATTCATTTCTGACACTGCCTCGGCTTTCAATTCAGCACAGTGTCACTGTGAGGTCATTTTCAGTCCATCTACATCCACTTTACTGCTCCGACTCGCTGTTCCACTAATGCACCCTTCGTTTGGAAATTAGTGCTTGCTACTGTAAAGCGCTCCGACGTTCTATACAAAATGCCACTAAAGTGCTCAAATGTCCTTTTGCATTTAGAAAGCAGCAATCAAACATCATCAAGGTTCAAATTTCAGAGCAAAACACTGGCGCAGACATTTCAAGCATTTGTGTTAAAAGAGCTCCGCGTCACGCGGTCGACGAGGTTAATTGTGCTGTGTGTCTCTAGGCGATGTGTTGATCCTGTATGTGATGTGAGGATGATATTAAGCATCCTGGCTATCAAAATGCTGACGTTCACGTCTTATCTCCTCTTGCCAGCATGTTTAACCCTTTACTGTCTGTTCCACACTCTCCTCAGGTCCATTCAATGTGATTAATGTTAAAACTCCATGATGACACTTTTAGTACTTATAAAGACTAGCTTTTAATTAATCTCTATACATTATTTTATTTGACATTGGGAAAATAAAGGCATTAAAGAAGTCTGGATAGACAATTACATTTTACATTTTAATTTATGAACAATCCAGAGGTGGTGGTTTAGCAGAAGACTGCGATGATGTGAGAAAAGAAACCTTGAAAGGGACCAGACTCATCTGGGAGACACAAGGCAGTGTGATTATAAATAAATTCCTTCTATAACTGTGTACTGTGGAGATAACAGAAATTACTGAGGGAATATGTGGGGTAAACCTTAGAGTGGGGTTTTGGTGGTATCAGGAATGGGGATGAGATTAGCAAACGAGTATAGGTGGACTATATATGTCTTAATAAGAGCTGTCAAAATGAAACCATTCTTTTTTATTAATGCAAGCATTTCTATTTGTCCATTTTTTTATACTAATAAATAAATAAATATAATAAAGGCGAGATTAAAACATTCAAGGTAACACTCATTTATTCTTGTCATCCTTTCTTAACTCTGATATAGAAAAGCCAACTCATTTTAATCACTAAACATTTATTTTTTTGATGTTCGAAGTCTCAAATCAATCACCAAAATCTGCAATGATGCACACATCCTATGATTTACCGACACTTTTTGTAACATTTTTTATTCATAATGTCGAAATTAACTTAAATTACACTGTCTTTTTTATCTTACAGATAAGAGTTGTGCTTTTGTAAAATAAAGAAAACAGACAGGAGGCGTTCTCTGCTGTCCCTGAAACAATCTGAATCTCAGAAAATATTTGTCTTAGTAAATATAAGAATAAATAATAGTAATATATTTGTTTATAATTTGAAATAAATATGTAAATAGTAAGAATATTCTCTAATTATGTAATCCATATGAAAGTTAGATATTGTTACAGTTTCTCCTGCATCACCTCATTTACCATCCGTGTGGAAACATCCGTGTGTTTGATGTGCTGATAACTGTAATTAAAACATGATAATTACTGTAAAACATTTTCTAGAATATTCTGTCTTAAACAATACATACATTTGCATAAAGCATAGCTACATGACCATGCCCATTGATCAAGTATTAAAAACATGAAAAGTATTAATTTAAGAAACATTTAGAACAAAAAATATGTGCAAATAATAGTCCTACTTTTTATTTAAGTATAAATCAGAGGTAGTATAGTAAAGGTATTAGAGTGAAAACAGGAAGTGGTTCACTCTGCTCACAGTGTGTTAGTGTAAAATGTAAAAGGATGGCTGAGGTCAGTGTAATGTAATGTAATGTGTTACTAAGTAGTGAGCACTACTACAGGTTAAAGTAAAATAGCAGAAAGTGTGTTGACCGAGCCGGGCTATCCTCTTTCTCCTGCTGGATCACATGATGTGCAGAGATGAAGCAGGTTATCATCCCCAAGGTAAAAACCAATTTCTGTTGGGAGCTCAGCTCAATTTGATGAGGCGAAGATTTCCGTGAACGAGCAAATCATTTCCGTCTCTGAAATTACAGGTTTGACGTGCGAGAGATTCGACGCTCTCTCTCACACACTCTCTCTCTCTCTCTCTCTCTCTCTCTCTCTCTTTCTCTCTTTCTCTCTCCTTCTCTCTCCTCCTGTGGCTTTTATATTTATTTTGACACGTTTAATAGAAGCCTGCAGAAATCCACTAACAGGAAAAATCGTTCTTCTTTTCTCGTCTTCTCCATCCACCTTGGCTTCATCCAACAGAGACATTTTACACACATACACACACAGACCTCACGTAATAAACTGTATACTCTCCAGACGCATTTGACCACATTTAGAAAGACGATAAAAATGCACACAAAAATGCATATATATATATATATATATATATATATATATATATATATATATATATATATATATATATATATATATATAGTGTTGGTTACTGAACTAACTATCAGTAACGCGTTACTTAATTTAATTACAAAATAAAAGTAACAGTAATCCGTTACAGTAGAAATTTTTTTTTATTAAATTACAGTTACTTTAGAAAATGTTGAACGATTACAAATCTCTCTCTCTCTCTCTCTCTCTCTCTCTATATATATATACATATATATATATATATATATATATATATATATATATATATATATATATATATATATATATATATATATCAAAGACCACCTAATTTCATCTCAATGTATGTAGGGATTTAGGTGTGTAGTATCCATGTATGTATGCATAAATATTTATTTATAATTAATGTGCCACAAAAAACCTACAAAATGTGTACAGCAAGCTCATGCTAATCACAATCCGAGTTTATTTAAATTTCATTTATTATAATTCAGGCGGTAACACTTGAATGTGTGTATAAGCCCAAAGTGGTTTGGGTTTCATGCAGTTTCACTCTCATTATCACTCAGACTGTCTCTTTGTATGGAGTTTCTCTGAAAGCTGAAATTCTGCTGAGGAAAATTCAAACAGGCATGTGAAGAATAGAAAGCAGAGTAAACACACCATACACACACACACAGCCTGCTACGGTAAATCAGAAAATAACCTTCCCGCCATATTTGAGGGATTGTGTAGTGTGTCTCATTGTTTTAATTAAGGCAATGTAATTGTGTGATTGGTATGGGTTCAGCACTATCAGCTAGAGCGAGTGATATAATTCTGAAGGATGAAGTAAAGAGAAGTCAAGTGAAGTGTGTAGATGAGTGAAGAATAGTGTGAGGTGGAGATGAACATTCCCACTGAGCTTTATTATCCTCTCCTCACATTTAGTCCACAAAAATACCTCCAGAAAGAGGTGAGGGAATGACAAGGAGACTCATGCTGTGATAGACAGTGAATTACTGCCCTGTTTAATGTCATGTTCTTTTCTTGGAGAGAACTGCAGCTGAAAGTGAAATAAAGTCATTTTTGTCTTCATGGAAATTAGCAGCTGTAACTTGGTCAACTCCCATAACTGGTCATAAACAGAGTTCTAATGATACCAGGTTAAAAACTAAAACAAAGCCACAGAAATCTCAAGGAAAAACAACATACAATAAAGCTAATCGATTTACTGTGATAAAATATATGTATATTTCATGTAATGTAATATTTAAAATGTATTTGTTTCATGTTCATTCAATAAAAAAAAGTCAGTTGCTCTGCTCCTATTTCATAATTTCCAAGTTATGTAAACTCTTGAATTTAGTTTGCTAATAAAACTAAGTTTGTTTTAAATAGTAATTTTTAAAAAGTGAGTGTGATTTGGACCAGGATGGGGATTTAAGTTGATACTCCCATATAACTGAGTGTAAAGGACATCATCACTCTTATGGTTCTATTGGATAGTTTATTTTATATTAGCCGTTTTGAATTTGTAGTTATTGACCTAAAGAGTAAACAATCTACTAACCAGGAAAGCTACATGCATCTGTCAGCACTGGCTTGCTCATTATAGATAAACTAGGACTACTTGATATATTTTAAATGTATATTTGCATTCTATTTACTTCAGGACAATGTCCATTGCTGTACTGTACAAATAAAACTGAATTGAAATGGTTCACGAAACGATGAAACACAACTTATAATTAGAAAATACACCAACAAGGCATAACACTATGGCATTATAACACTGATTATAAAATTGTATGAAAAGTTTGACAAGGAACAAATTGTAATGAGTGTACTTTACTGATGAGTTTTCATTTGGGGAGACTTTCACTCTAACTACACTACATATCAAAGTATCTTACTTTATACTCAACTACACTTTGCAAAATCACTTTGTAAAAACCTGTAACGGATGTGTTGCAAACTTGAGCGAGGGCTCTGCATAAATGTAGACAGGCATGACCAGAGCGAGACAGAGTAAGTGGATCTAAGTGCAACTTTATTAAAGAACTTAAGCAGGAAAAAACAAAAGGTGATCCCAAAAGCAAAACGGGTAATCCACAAACATAGTCCTTACGGAAGTCCTTGGAATAAACACACAACAAGCAACTTGGCAAACTTGGAACAACCACAAGAACATTATAACAGTTAATCACCTGCAAACCTCCAGAACCCTTACAAAACCAGAGCTGAAAATAGGGAGGGCTCTGACAAGTAAAAATTAAAAATTTAATTGCACAAATGTATTTGTTCTAAAATATGTTATACTCTAATAAATGGCCATTTTACGATGTTATAAATTATGCAAATAATCAGGACACTAAACAGAACCTTTGTAAATGAGGTGATGCAGGAGAAACTCTTTTAACTTTGATACGGATTATATAATCAGAGAACATTTTTTTGTTGTTGATTGGTTTATTTTGAGCTTTCTCTTCATACATATATTATGCCCGTAAGGCAATTCAGAGATTCTTTTAGAGACTGCATTCTGTCAGTTTTCTGTATTTCATAACAGCACAGCATTTTGTTAAGAGTGCGTGCAAATAAATGTAGATCATTTACAGATTTGAGTAATGGAATGTTCGTATGTGTATGATCAAAAAGACAGTAATTTAAGTGCACAAAACATGCCCCAGGGAGTTAATCATGCACATCATGGTGGATTTTGGTGCTTGATTTGAGACTTTGAGAGTTTCTTTTTTAAATCCAAGTAAAGAAAGGACTAATAAATGTGTGTCGAATTGAATGTTTTAATTTTAGATTTTTATATATATTTATTTATATTTTTAAGTAAAAAAAAAAACAAAAAACAAATGGACAAATATAAATGAACACTGCATTAATCAAGCAATTGTAAAAAAAAAAAAAAAAAAAAAACATGTTAATTTTTACTGCTTTTATTAAAACATTAATACAAAATGAATTTCAAGTTTTGTTACTTAACACGAGAAAATACAACGATCATCGGGTGATCAGGAATGTTTCTGTTGTTCACCAAAAATGGTGCATCGTGAGATTAAAAAAAAAAAACTTTCACCAAATAGATTAAATCTAATGTAACATGCCTGATGTGTAATGAGTAAAAGTAAAAAGTTGTACAAACAATTTGTACGGGAAATAAAGCACTTATAGCAGACAAATCTACTTAATTATGTCACAGCGCCCGTTAGATCTCCTAGATCTCTCTCTCTCTCTCTCTCTCTCTCTCCTCATCATCCAGTCTGGTGGCTGCGAAGCAGACGTCCATGATATTCTCTGTTTTTGCGAACGCCGATGTTTTCTGTTCCAGCTACCCGTCCGCGCTCCGTCTCTGCGCTCTGCTACACCCTGGAAGCGAGTCTGGTCGTCGCTGATACGGCAACCCTCCGCGACCGGTCATAACAGAGACTTCTGTACTTCCGCACATCTCTCTGTGTGCTTCATTACAAATTACAGTAACAAAGTATTTGTATTCTGTTACTTTCACCTCTGGTAAAAACATAAATCATGGAGTAAATCACTTAAATCACTTTTTTTTACTTAACATTTACTTAACATACAGTTCAGCATCAGTTCAACAGCAAGATCATTTTGTGAGCAATAAATGATGGAAGTCTGAGTCTAACCTGCCACATCTGTGAAATTATTTGCACAATTTTGCACAACAGGCTGAAAAAGAAGCCTTTAATTTATTAATTCAATTCAGTTTTTCATTGTAGAGTGCTTTTTACAATTGTCCTTGTCACAAATCAGCTTTACACAATACACTTAATTATGGTGTGTGGAAATGAGATCAGTTTGTCCCTGATATTGGATATCAATCAGTTTTTCTATTGATTAATATTTAATTAATATTAATATAGTTGGTTAATCAAGGGAGGTGGTAGCTCCGTGGTTCTGGCTACTGATCGGAAGGTCAAAGGTCAGTATCACCAAGCTGCCACTCTTGGGTCCTTGAGCAAGGCTGAAACACTGTGCTCCAGAGGTCACATGTATAATGACTGGGCCTGTGTTCTGACCCCAGCTTCCAAACAAGCTGTGAAATGTTGGTGAACAAACATTTTTAGATCTCTCCAGAGATGCTCAATTGGGTTTAAGTCAGGGCTCTGGCTGGGCCATTCAAGAACAGTTTCACAGAGTTGATGTGATTAGGGTGATGTGGTTAGGTCTTGTTGGAAGGTGAACCTTTGGCCCAATCTGAGGTCCTGAGCATTCTGTAGAAGGTTTTCGTACAGGATATCCCTGTACTGCCACATTAATATTCAGCTCTATTGCAACCAGGCTTTCTGTACCTGCAGCTGGAAAAAAACCCACAGCATGATGCTGCCACCACCATGCTTCTCTGTTGGGACTGTATTGGACAGGTGATGAGCAGTACCTGTTTTTCTCCACATGTACCACTTAGAATTGAGACCAAAAAGTTCTATCTTGGTCTATCTTATTTATCACCATCTTAGAGTCTTTCATGTGCCTTGCACTGAGGAGAGGTTTCCGTCAGGCCACTCTGTCACAAAGCCCCAACCTCTGGAGCTCATCCACAGTGATCTTTGGGTTCTTCTTTACCTCTCTCACCAAGGCTCTTCTCCCCTGATAGCTCAGTTTGGCCGGACGACCAGCTCTAGGAAGGGTCTTCCATTTAAGGATTATGGAGGCCACTGTGCTTTTAGGAGCCTTAAGTGCAGCAGATTTTTTTTTCTACCATTGGCCAGATCTGTGCCTTGCCACAATTCTGTCTCTGAGCTCTTCAGGCAGTTCCTTTGACCTCATAATTCTCATTTGCTCTGATATGCACTGTGAGCTGTAAGGTCTTATATAAACATGTATGTGGCGTTCCTAATCAAGTCCAGTCAGTAGAATCAAACACTCAAATAGACTCAAATGAATGTGTAGAACCATCTCAAGGATGATCAGAAGTAATAGACAGCACCTGAGTTGATATATGAGTGTCACAGATTTTCTTTTTTAATAAATATGCAAAAATGTCAACAATTCTGTTTTTCTGGGAACATGTGATGTGTACATTAATGAGGAAAAAAATAGCTTGGCTGAATGGATGAAATATAACAAATAGTGAGAAGTTTTCCATACCCACTGTATGTGACAAATTAAGGCTGTTCTAGTCCAAGAGTTCTGTTACAAAAAGTGTAATAGGACATTTTATCCATAATAATCTTAGTATTTTGGATAATTAAATACATCTAAAGGCAAATACTTTTACTCATCTACATTATTTGTGTAGATGTGGCATGGTGGCTTAGTGGTTAGCACGTTCGCCTCACACCGCCAGGGTCCGGGTTCGATTCCCGTCTCGGCCATGTGTGTGTGGAGTTTGCATGTTCTCCCCGTGCCTCAAGGAGGTTTTTCTCCGGGTTCTCCGGTTTCCTCCCGGCCCAAAAACATGCACGGTAGGTTGATTGGCACCTTGGAAAATTGTCCCTAGTGTATGAATGTGTGTGTGAATGTGTGTGTGTGTGTGTGTGTGTGCCCTGCGATGGGTTGGCATTCCATCCAGGGTGTATCCTGCCTTAATGCCCATAGACACCTGAGATAGGCACAGGCTCCCCGTGACCCGAGTGAAGATCGGATAAAGCGGTAGAAGATGAATGAATGAATAAAGGCAAATACTTTTACTCATCTACATTATTTGTGTAAATGTGGCACGGTGGCTTAGTGGTTAGCACGTTCGCCTCACACCGCCAGGGTCCGGGTTCGATTCCCGTCTCGGCCATGTGTGTGTGGAGTTTGCATGTTCTCCCCGTGTCTCAGGGGTTTTTTCTCCGGGTTCTCCGGTTTCCTTCCGGTCCAAAAACATGCACAGTAGGTTGATTGGCACCTTGGAAAATTTGTCCCTAGTGGATGAATGTGTGTGTGTGTGTGTGTGTGTGTGTGTGTGCCCTGTGATGCGTTGGCATTCCATCCAGGGTGTATTCTGCCTTAATGCCCATAGACTCCTGAGATAGGCACAGGCTCCCCGTGACCCGAGGTAAGATCGGATAAAGCGGTAGAAGATGAATGAATGAACATTATTTGTGTCCACTGTCAACTCGTCAGGGCTGATTTGGTTGTCATAATGTTCTGTCTGATTGGTATATAACAAGGGTTACACAACACCTGAAATAGACACTGAGGACAAGTGACTAAACTATGGTTGAAAAGGAACAAGGAAAGTAGAAGTAAACTATGAGATGAGGGAATTTGGAGTGGAGAATTTGGGAAATTTACAGAATACATTTTGAGGATGATGATAAAAAACTATAAACTGAAACAGTATATTACATTTTCAGGGATTAGAAATGAAAGCTCCTGGGATAAATAGGGAATAAAACACAACAAAACATGATTCATTCATTCATCTTCTACCGCTTTATCCAATCTTCCCTCAGGTCACGGGGAACTTGTATCTATCTCAGGCATCTATGGGCATTAAGGCAGGATACACCCTGGATGGAATGCCAACCCATCACAGGGCACACACACTCATTTTCCAAGGTGCCAATCAACCTACCGTGCATGTTTTTGGACCGGGAGGAAACCGGAGAACCCGGAGAAAAACCCCCTGATGCATGGGGAGAACATGCAAACTCCACACACACATGGCCGAGACTGGAGTCGAACCCGGACCCTGGCGGTGTGAGGCAAATGTGCTAACCACTAGGCCACCGTGCCCCTACAGAACATGATGCTATATAAACACATAATACACTCTCCATACTAAATTAAAGAAACACAGAAAAACAGATCAAAAGTTGCATAAATGTTTTAAGCCATTTATGCAGCGCATCTCCATATAAAACATTTTAAATGGAAGAATTTGGATGTAAGAAGGAAAAAATCAGTGCCTTCGTTCCATATGTCCATCACGGCAAGAAAGGATGGGTGCTCGTTGATTTCTCGTTGAAGGTCAGATGATTCTTGGTCAGAAGGCTGCTGTCAGAGGAATAATGACGTTTTCTTCATCCATCTCTGATGTTTTAATCATTCAGCACCTCCGTTGTCTCACCGCTGACTTCTCCCAGATCAATGCGCCCTTTTAAGTGCACTCAGAGCAAAGGGCCGATCGATGGGCTCTGTGTCATCACCAGTGATGATGAAATGGACAGCTCACTCTCTTTCCTAACTACACATGGTGTCATGTCTTTTTTCCCTCTCCTTTCTCCTTTGAAACAGGATGATTTGTGTGAAGACTGATTTTTTTCCCTGTTAGAAATGTCCTCGTGTCAAATTGATGTGTGACATTTACTGGCTTGTTGAAACCTGAGTGCTCTCTCTCTGTGGTGTGAGAGCTAATGAAGAGCTTGTCATGCACATGAATGAATCAGGAGAAGCTCTACTCTCCTACAGCCTGCAGCGTCGCACATAATCACATTTCAGTTCAATTATAAGCATTAAAGTGATTCACACATTCACTGATTCACTCTCTCTTACTGTTCTCTATTCTCTCTCTCACCCTCTCTCTCTCTCTCTCTCTCACACACACCTGTATACCTTTGTAAACGAATGTCACATTGAATCATTTTCAGGCTTTGGCTGAACACTGACACTTTTATGTTATGACATGAAGCTTTGTGTTTTCATGTGAGTGCGTGTGCGTGTGTGTGTGTGTGTGTTTGTGCTCCTCTGAAACTTATTTGGATCTCACCATTGTATTTCCACATTATAACACTAAATCCGATTATACAGTAACATTCAAACACAAGTCACACTGCATTTATATGCAAATTCTGTGCATGATAGACACTCTGAATAATGGTGTGTGGGACAGAGTGTATGTATGTGTGTTTGTTTGTTTGTTCAACAGTAGAGTTGATGTTATTTCGGAAAACTTATTTATTGTGTGATGGTGGATGAATAATGATTCTTCCTGAACTCTGTGTGTTCTTTAATAGAGATGCTGTTCACTAAATAATCATGTAATCTGCTCTACTCTAATCTGCTTTAATGTAATACAACACAATATAATATAATTAAGTTAACAATTGATCCATATAGGATCAATTTGTTTTTTCTTCTCAATTCTCATTTCGTGAATCATAAAAAAACAAAACAGCTGCATTCCAAAAAGTTGTTTGTGTATATGGTATGCAATGTATGCAAGAGTGTGAGTATGCGTGTGTGTGTGTGTGTGTGTGTGTGTGTGTGTGTGTGTGGGTGTGTGTGTGCGTAAGTTTGTGAATGTGTGTGTACAGCAGCTGGTATTTTTGCACTTTAGGCTGAAAAGTGACACGGCTGCTTTTTCTGTCTGCTATTGATTTCCACGAGTGATCTAAGAGACACACACTCATCACTACTGCTTTACAGAGCAAAATCTGTTACACACATGCACAAACACACAGATGTTTCTGTGTTAGTATTCAGTTCCATTAACATTCAGTTAATGTATTCACATAATCAGATTTGGGGAGTAACTAATTACATGTAATGATGTAATTTAATTTCACAATAAAAGTAATAGTAGTTTGTGACAGTTACTAAGAAAAAAAACGTGTAATTAAATTACATTTATTTTTGAAAATGAAAAAAATTACAAAGTGAAACAAATGAAAATGAAACAAATTACAAAGACCCTTGCCCAAACCCCGCGCTCGACAAAAATACTCACCTCACCAACCCCCCAATCCCCCCCCCCCCAATATTTTTTTTTGTGATGCAAGTTAATTTTGAAAAATCTAACCAACTTTTTCCAAGGGTTTGAAATCTATTTTTCTTTAGTATGCTCATTTCATTAAGTGCCACCTAGTGGACAAATAAAAGTAATTATAAAGTAACCAAATGTAATCAGTTACTTTACTTTTATAACATACACTACTACATTTATAATAGGACCATTTGTAATCTGTAATCTATTACATTTCCAAATTAACCCTCCTAAAATTATACACTATACAATGCCAAAGGTAAGTATTCCACTCCCACTGTCCTGACCCCCCAAGGAGGTATCAATTTTTAAAAAAGAAATGAATATCATTTTAATTCTATGTTATAAATGTTCAAAGTAAAGATTTGGAAATAATATCTGTATAATTGCTGCTTTAAAAGCATAGGCAGGGGAAGAGTGCAATGTATGGGAGAATGTAGAAACCAGTGTATGTGGACAGTATTGGGGGTGGTATCGGGGACAGTGTAAGACAGCGGACAGGAAGCTGTGGCTCGCAAACCACACGTGGCATTTGAAAAAATGACATGTCTCTACAGCTGTCTCTTCACGGACTGTCACTAGACAGACTGTCACAAAAAAAAATGAATGAAAAATCAGATTGCAATTATATTATGTTGTTCGTACCAACATACATATGCAGTGCTGCGTTTAAACTTAGGTATCTATGGCCACCTCGCACCACATTCAGGCATAGAAAACAAGAGAGGTGAGAGGTGAAGGAGAGAAGAAAAAAAAATTAGAGCATCATCAAAAGTTTCAAAATGAGTGGTTCCAAACCTTTTCCAAAGAAGTTTCAAAAAGTTTCTAAATTAAAGTTTTAAGGGATGATTAAAATTTTGGAGTGGTTTGGAAGGACAGTGTTAATAGTGTAGGGATGCTTGGGAGGCACTGTGTTGGAGATAGTGTTGGGATGGTTAGAAGTAACTGTTTTGGGGACAGTGTAGGGATGTTGAGAGGAATTGTATTGGGGATATTGTAGGGATGGTTAAGAGGAACTGTATTGGTGATGGTGTAGGGATGGTTGAGAGGAACTGTATTGGTGATGGTGTAGGGATGGTTGAGAGGAACTGTATTGGTGATGGTGTAGGGATGGTTGAGAGGAACTGTATTGCTAATGGTGTAGGGATGGTTGAGAGGAACTTTATTGGTGATGGTGTAGGGATGGTTGAGAGGAACTGTGTTGGAGATGGTGTAGGGATATTTGAGAGAAACTGTGTTGGGGATGGTGTAAGGATCTTTGAGAGGAACTGTGTTGGGGATGGTGTAGGATTGGTTACGAGCAAAGGTGTTGGAATAGGACTGGTTAAGGGATATCGAAGGGAACAGAATAAGGGACAAAGTTGTGGATAATGTAGGAGACAGTTTAAAAGATTATATATGCAATAGTGTAGAGGACAGTGGAAGGCAGTGAACTCGTTAGAAGTCTTTTCAGAGGAATTTTCCATTCAGATGTCACTTCTAAGTGTTTCCTTTCCTCAGTGATGGCGAGCTGAAGCGCTTCATTGATTTGGAGGAAATTGATCCAGGACGAGCGGATTGTCCCAGGAGGGAGACGAGTGATTCACTCAGAGGGCAATCAGAGGGATGAAACTTAACAACCCCCCAATGTGTTCAGGTCAAAATGACCCTGTGAGGATTTTTACTAAAAGTGCTGCTATGTGACCTGAAGCTTGGATTTAAAGGAACTGCTCTGAGATAAATGCAGTGAAGATGAAGTTTGCTGTCGCTAATAGCAACAGAAACATATATTCAAGTCAGGCAGCTGTTTCATGCCATATAAACCTATTAAAAACATAATTCTGTTTCACCTGTGGTACAACATAGCCTCCCATTTAGATTTATCAAGGTGTCACTTGGAAGCATAGGTTCTACATATTCATATTTTGTCCATATGATAAAATCATATTTTATAAATGTTTTTCTAAGAAAAATTATATGTTTATTTAAGTATAATACCAAATCAGATCCTGTAGACTTCCTCTCTATGTTAGCTACACCAAACATGTCTTAGCTGATGGACTACATTTGGGATGAAGGGATTTGATGGACATGTCAGTTTTTGGCAGAACTTCTCCTTTAATCTCCTTAATGGCTGTTTCCTTCAGGATTGTTTTTATTGATCAGTGCTGAGATGAAGGCAAGATAAATTGGGATATTTTGAAATTAATCTTAGGGACATATCGGCATAAAATCTAGAGCGTCCTGGAGAGAACAGACACACCATGGATGCTGAAATTGTAATGCTGCAGTGTGTCTGAATATATATATATATATATATATATATATATATATATATATATATGTGTGTATACATACATATACATACGTGTGTGTGTGTGTGTGTGTGTGTGTGTGTGTGTGTGTGTGTGTGTGTGTTTGGACATATGGCCATGGCCGCCTGCTGCTAGAGAATTTTCAGCATAATGATGAGGGGAAGTTGTAATGTTCCTCTTTTCCTTCCTTTCTTCACGACTGAACCCAATATGTCAGTGGACAGAGCAGAACATGAGAGAGACAGAGTGCGAATCCCTCCATCCCTTAACGATGTGCTGATTAACGCCCACTCCACCGGCCCCAGGACTCACTGACTTATAGCATTATATTTTTAAATTGCCCTCTCCGGAACATCTGATAAATCAACACACAGGTCATTAAACGGTTCGTTATCCTTCTAATATGATTCATAGACAGTGGAGGAGCAGAAGAGGGTGAACAGAGGTATGGATGAGTGAACATATCGTCATGCCGATTTATAGAAAATTCAGCAATATAAAGACCATGGGGTCAAATGGGTCACTAACCAAAATGAAGATCTGAGAAATAGCAGAAAAATCAGAGCTTCAAAATGCAGCATGTGGTATGTAAAATATCAAAAGACATAAAAAACATGTAGTGAAGAAAATAGGAATCAATGAAGAGCTGCAGTGAGTCAGAAATTAATCTATATGCATGAAAAAAATCTGCACACACAGACACCATGTGCTGGTTTAACATTAACTATGAGAATATATATGAGAATGAAAATACAGGTGACTCACAGCTTACAACTCAAGTAAAGGTTTATTTCTATAGACCTTTTCAGAAGGCACATTGTCTCAAAGCAGAATATAATGTTAGGACAATAAGTTAAATATTATTGATTTAAGTGTATTTATCCTTGATGAGCAAGCCTACATCGACTGTTGTAAGGAAAAACTCCCTTAGATGGAATGAGGAAGAAACCTTGAGAGGAACGGGACTCAAAAGGGGAAGCCCTTTTTTTTAGCTTATATATGGTTGTGAATGTGCTTCTGGTATATATATATATATATATATATATAGATATATATATATATATATATATATAGAATATTATATATATATAATATATATATATATATATATCTATATATATATAGATATATATATATATATATATATATATATATATATATATATATATATATATATATATATATATATATATATATATATATATATATATATATATATATGATATTCATATTTATAAAGGTGTATGTGTCCTGTGTTCCTATATTTAAGTTTGTTTGTTTGTATAATAAGGGAATATGAAAGTGTCCTAGGACCATATATAGACATGTAGACATCTCTTTAAATAAGCCAATGCATGTGTTATTATTTAAATAGGATTCACTGGATTTGTTGTGTTTGATGTGTTCATCCTTTGTGTGTGCTATTTGTCAAATTTATTTATTTATTAAATCAAGCAAATTTGACACATATCCTGTTCTTCTTGTTGTTTTTAACATTCATTATCTCATATTAATTGTGAAGCAAATGTGAAATATAGTGAAAAATAGAGATAAAATAAAATGAAATACTTGGACTACTTTTTAGTCAGTGACACTGAGACATTTCCTGAAAGAAAAGCTCTTGTTCAAATGATATTTTTATTAAATCAATAACAGATGTGCAAAATACTTGCAATTAAAGAGCACTTTTCCCCTGCAGGTAGTACTTGATGTGGAGATCTGATGCCCTAAGATAACTTGTGTGTGGGTTTTAATCTGGGCACATTAAATGAAAGTAGACACGATGTTATCTGTGATGTCAATTGATTTTTTTTCAAAGGAGTTTCTATGCTAACTGAAAAGTGAAAAAGAAAAACGACTTTACAAAGTTTACGCTTTCCCCCGAAACTGCAAGCATGTGTTCTAATAGAGATTGAAGATTTGCTAACTCAACTTAATGAGTAAGTAAGCAAGGTAGCTACTGTAGATAGTTATTCTCTTTGTCGAATTGGGCTTGTATTTAAATGATTATCTTTATGTTCATTAAACATCTGTCTGTTCTAGGAACTAGAAACAGTTTTAAAGCTGCAGAGTTACTGAACTATTGCTATAGTGTATGCAGATAGCTGTATTAAGTTACTGGTCAAACACAGAATTACAAGATTAATGATGCATTAGATTTATTAGAACTAAAAAAAATCATTTATTTATTCTTTATTATATATTTAGTCACAATGATATTTTCATGACCCTGATAATTACTCAGAAAGTTTGTTTCTCATATCAGGTAGATATTCGTTTCTGATTTGCTTATTAGAGCTACATTTAAAATGTTATATAGTTCTGTAATGCTGCTGTAAAATATATATAGCTTGTAGCTTTTCTGTGAAAGATCTGCATCTGGCCACCCTCAAGTACTGTGCCAATCAGCTGTCCCTAGTATTCACAGACATTTTTAATACCAGACAGGCGTCAGTTCATGAGGCTGGGAAAGCATGTCTTCTGGCTCCTTTAAAATCAGCGCTGGATGCCCCCAAAGTTGTGTCCAGCTGATCATCTGCTCACCAGTCTGCCAAACTCCTGAAGTTTGCTGCTGACACGGCCCTCATCAGACTTATCTACAATGGAGATAAGTTGGTAGTGAGATGTGCCGTCTGATGTCATGGTGCAGCATTAACACCTTGGAGATCAACTCTCTAAAAACAGTGGAGGTAATAGTGGATTTCAGGAAGGACACAGCACAGCTCCCTTCTGTCATCCTCTCCAGTGACATCTGTCGAGTTTTTCCGTTTCCTTGGCAACACCATCACCCAGGATCTCAAGTGGTAGAAGAATATCAGCCCCCTTAGCAAGAAGGCTCAGCATTTTGTTGTAGCGCATCCTACATCATTTCTTGCAGCAGGTGAAGAAGTTTCTCTTCCCTGTGAAGATGTTGGTAAACTCCTACAAAGCCATCAATGAATCTATCCTCACATCCTCCATCATGGCTTGAGTTGCTGCAGCTACAGCCATGGACAAGGCAAGGCGTGTCATCCACTCTGCTGAGAAGGATATCATCTGCAGTCTCCCATCTCTCCAGTCTCCCATCTCTTGTATGTCTCAAGCCAAGATTACAGCTGACCCCTCTCATCAACTACTCTTTTAGTCATCAGGACAAGAATCTCTTGTCAAGTTGCTTTACAGTTCCCCACTTACCACAAGATGATGCCCCCCCAATAATCACACTAAATCGCACTATTTTCATGCAAAATTCACATTTCTTGATACAGTCGTTATTTCATTGTAAATTGTGTACATATTTCATGTATGCATAGATGCTGGAACAGTCACTTTCAGCTATGCATTCTAAATTGCACTCTTCTCATGCAAAGCCACTGTCTTTATTGAATTAATTTACTTTAGTTTCTTTTAAAATTGTTGGCACCAAGACAAATTCCCAGCACTGTAAAGTGCTCTTTGCTGAACCTGGCAATAAACCTTTCTTGATTCTGATTCAAATGAAATTGTATTTATTGAATTGATCATGACGGAGACGACATTTATGAAAATGCATGCTGTTATATTTAGTTAAATCTTCATACATGCAGTGAGGCTGAATCCCAAACAACCTCTTAGTTACTATGTAGTGCATAGTAACACAATCTGAGGACATACACACATTCATTCAACCAAACTGTGTGAATTCCAATGTAATTTTTTAAAAAGAAATTAATAAAATAAATTTTAATTGCATTTTATTTGTAATTGTAATTTATTTGTAATTGTAATTTATACAAGGGCAACAATAGTTAGACCTTACCTTGGGGCTATAATAAAACAATTTACAATTTTTTTTAATTTAATTTAATTTAAATAGAAAAAAAGAAAATGAGGCTATACACAGGCAAATAATCTCTATAATCTGTTCATAACATACATAGAACATAGAGAAAGATGTGTGTGTGTGTGTGTGTGTGTAAATTGCGTTTATAAAACAGGATGTGAAACAGAGGGCAGTTGATGTTGATGACTGATTAAAGAGTTCAATACGAGCCATCACAGCAGCAGCTTGGATGGTGATGCATGGCTGTGCTGTTGGTTTGATTGTGTGTGTGTGTGGTGGGCAGTCAGAATGGTTCAGTCTCTATTGCCTCGAGGTGAAAACTGTTCCATCGCCTGGTTCTGCTTCATCTCACATACTGCTGCAGCATTCAGTACACAGCCTGTGTATGTGTGTGTATGTGTGTGTGTGAGAAAGAGAGAGGGAGAGAGAGAGAGAGAGAGAGACCTTCATTTAAAATGCCTTCATGCTATGTATATACTGAAATGGAACATACCTGACATTCCCCAATGAATAAAAAATGCAACAAAACAAAACAAAAAAGAGCAAACCGAAGGCTATGACTCCCAGTGAGAGCCATTCTTTTCTTTCTGTACATACTTTTTGTGAAATATTCTCTTTTTCTAAACATTGTACTCTTTTAACCAGAGACTCATGAGGCTGGTGAGGCATGAGTGGACAAATTGAACACCAAGGAGGGAGAAAGAGGAAAATGATAAGAAAAAAAGAGTAGAAAACACCAGAACATTAAATGTACTATATAAAGAATGAATGAAGACGTGAGTGAAGGAGAGAGGGATTGAAAGTGTTAATAAAGAAGTGCGTGAAGCAGAGAATGAGTGAGAGAATAAATTAACAAAGGACTGAGTGAGTGTAAGTGAAAGAGAGAGAGAGAGACTGTAAGGTGAGATGTGACACATGAAGGTGAACATCAAGGCTTATATTCATCTTTAACCTTCAACTTTATACTCTTTAAAGAGAGAGAGGGAAAGATAAAGTTAGAAAGACAGACAGAGAGATAATCTGGTTTCCAGTACTCTGTATAGTTTTTGTATGTAAATCTGCAGAAGGGAAATGTGAGCTCCCACACTGCCCCCTGCCGAATGTGCATCAACATACACAAATTCCACTCACCTATTTAAAACATTTGTGTTTATTTACTTTGTTTTTTGTTTTTTTACACAGACATCTTAAAGGCTCCAGCAGGACATTCAGCTCAAAAACCTGGGAACAGTTTTAGTACAAAACCATTTATTAAGTTTTATAGCAGCTGTATAGATGTAGAATTTGAATAAAACATTGCAGTTTTTGCATTATATAAGTAATGGATATATTTATATTCCAATATTATCAGCAGAAGAGAGTGTGTGAGAAGAGACAAAACAAGGTGTCTTTGAGGGAAGACGAGCTCTGCGTCAAGGTGAAGCTTCCTGCTAATGTGTTTTTCAGCATCACCGCGCTGCATATATCTGAAATGAAGTGAAGGTGTGTTGTGTGGCACGGCAGGAGAGTAAACTGATATTAAGAGCACAGCGTGGGGCAAGGCTGCATCCCAGGATATAATACACGCTTCTCTTTACGTTAGGCTGTCTAGGCTGGGGTGGAGACAATAAAAAAGAGAGCGATAAATAAGAAACAGGAAGAAGGGAAGAATAAGGACTTTTAAGGCAGACTTTAGTAATCTCTAAAATACTGCTCATGACACCATATAGATGGCTTGGGTGGAGCACACACACACACACACACACACACACACACACACACACACACACACAGTGTATAGGCTTAGGTGAAGTCAAAAGGAAATTTTTTTGGTTGTTTTTTTATGCAGAATTTGAGTAGCATCAAAGGAAAATGAAGAAACTTTGCATACAGAGGACATGATAGAGAGAACCTTGAGTTTTAAGAAAAATGAATTTTTGATGAATGAATTCTGTTGTAAGAATATTTAGATTTGTCTTTTTAAATGTAAAGAAAGAAAGAAAAGATACAGTATATGGACAAAACATTGTACTCTACATTTAGTCCCCATTTACTGTTTTAATCTATTCCACTTGATATTGGAATGTTTTGTGGAGATTTGGGGGTATTTAGACAGGTACTGATGTAGAATGGGATACATGGGATACAGTTGCTCTATTTCTTTTTAAAGGTGTTCAATAGGTTTGAAGTCTATTTATCTATAAGATATTTATCATGCCACTTAAGACATTTGAAATTAACCTATTGTCATACAGGAACATGCTTGAGTCTCCTATTTGGAAGGGAATATGAAGTGCTACTCATCCAAAAGACTAGATGTTCAGACTGTGTGTTTACAGTTTGGAAAATAAGCATATATGCCTGAAAAACACAGGTGCTCCAATTCTTTTGTTTACCTTTAGCTGATTTTTTTTGTTTGCCAATATATTGCCAATAGCACAAGTTAGCTTGATAGCATTGTTTGAATGTATTATCATTATTAGCTAGACTGGTCAAAATTAGCTGGATTACAGTTTTTTTTACTCCACTTTGTTCCTGTTGAGAAGACACTGGAAACGGATTGGTTTCCTCAGTTTGCCAGGTTTGATCATTTTTGACAAATATTTCATTGCTTTGATTAGGGATAGATTTTTGTAGTATTTTTTTAAATAAATGGAATAAATGTGAGCATCAGTTTGCCTGACAATGATTAATGATTTACGTGGAATAAGGTAGTGCAGCATTCCCTGTGAAAACATCCTCGTTTAGGAAACACTGCATTAGATTTGGATTTCTAATGCTCTTTATTTACATTTAAAAACTCCTCACCACCATTCCAGTTTCACTTTCAGTGTGATGAATCCATTATGTTTGTGTTTAAAGCTGCAGTACTGATTAATTAAGAAGAAGTGTGTGTGTGACAGTTTTAGGTACATCTGACTCGCAGCATTTGAACACACACACACACACACACACACACACACACACACACACACACACACACACACACTTTTACATGAATGTGTAACACATACTGTTGTGTGATGGAGCGTCACTGAGCCAAGTGCACACACAGTGACCGTTCCAGCGCAGACGGAGCGTCTGAGAGCTCATTAAAACATCCCACAGCGCTGCCGCTGAGTCGCATCCCTTTGGAACAACACCGTAGCGCTGATTAATAAACGTCACAACTGCTGCTCTCTCACCACAAACACCAACCGCTCGGGAATTAGACTGTATACAGCTACAGCTCTGGGCAAATACTACAGCATACAAACGAGGACAAGCTGAAAAATGTCAAAAAAGAAATGGAGACAGAGAAAGAAACCAAAACATTATTATACTCTAAAGAAAAAAAATAGTTTGTGGGATAAGTAGGTGTGTTCTGAATGTGTGTGGTCTGATTGGACTTAATGCATGTGGGGGTGATCTTGGTTGGTGTGGATTTAGTGTATACTAGTGGGTGTGGCTGAGGGTGTGTTCTGAGTAAGTCTGGTCTGAATGGGTGTGGCAGAAGTAATTGTTCTCTGAATTGCTCGGAGTGATGTCTAAGACTGTACAGTCAGTGTGGGCGAGTTCTGAGTTAGAGTGGGTGGGGTGATTGTGTATAGTTAAGTGTAGATTGGAGTTTAGTTGAGGATTATTCAATGAAGTGATTCAATGGTGAACCTTTTAATCCAGACTTATTTGAAACAAAGTTCTACAACAAACAAAAAGTTCATGCTGGAATAGTTTTTGTTAAGTATTTGCAATTCACATAATAAACAGGGGCATGTCATCATCTTTTCTGAGTTCATTTTATTAGCTTTTTTTATATTTTCAAGTCCAAAGTTAGTTCTAGTTTTTGGATTTTTCTATTCACTTGTAATGTACTGACAAGCCATAGCCATTATATGTGTAGCTGAGATCTCAGAAGATAGCAGCATGTGTTTATGCACTTATTTACTGCAGCAGTTATTTATTTATTTATTTTATCACTAAAAAGTATTTTTTTGTTTCTATGTGCTGCTCAAGAATTTTAGTAATAACATCCAGAATTCTGTATATTTAACTCTTTATATGTTAATTACCCAGGAAGCTTAACACTAACCACGCTCCGAGCAGGAAGCCAGACTTTCTAAGTTATAAATTAGCTGCTAGCAATAAAAAGCCGTGGCCGTGTGTGAGAGAGGGGGCTGAGGAGGAGAGGCGAGACACTAATTCCCTTCGCTGAATTAATTTCAATTTGTTACAGACCATAATAAGTAGAAAGAGCCCATTGTGCTCGTTCTCTTATTATTTTATGATCTATAGGCCGGCGTTCTGCCCAGATACTGTGAGAGAAAATGATCTTGGGACTATTTCTGGCTCAAAGTACAATTACGCTAATTAATCTACACGGAACCTCTTATGGAGTCAAGAAGACAGAATACAGAGAAATCCTGCACACAGATGATTTCATATGTTTGAATAATCAACAAACCATGTTTATAAATTACCCTGGTACACATGAAAACCTCCAGGGACTGTCGGGAACCATAAAGAACCTTCAGGTAGAATTAGGAGTCATAAAATACCTTCAGAATAAAGAACCATAAGGAATGTTCAGGGAATGTTAGGGACATAAGGAATCGCAACAGAGAGTCAAAAAACATAAGAAACATAAGGGCTGCGTCAACCCACAAGAAACAATAAAGAATCATGAGAAACAATCAGGAATTCTTAATTCAAATTAGGTGGATATTCCTTGAAAAGACAACCATATGCAATGTACAGTGAACATTGTCATTGTTAAAGAAACACATACACACATACACACACACACACACACACACACACACACACACACACACACACACACACACACACACATGAAATCAGAATTCACACAACACTTAACATAACAATATCATTATTGACAGTATTTGGAACACTAACACACGAAGCACAAACACAACTATGACTAAAATGCTCTTGTTGAGTTTGGTTTGACTAATAATAAACATAGATTTGCAAAAAGCATTTCCATTTGTCCATGTTCAAAATGTAAGTTACATCAATGATACTTTTTACTTAAATACATGTTAGAGTCCATACTTCTTTACTTGGACTTGAGTAAATAATGTGTAGAGAGTACATTTACTTGAGTATTTTATGTCAGTAATTTCATGGGGATCTATACTTAAGTGAAGGATGCATGTCCTTTTACCACCTCTGCATTAAAACACACACACACAGACATAACACAAAACATTAATATAAAATGTATAATAGAAAACAAAACACAAATACATAAAAAATACAAACACATAAAATACAAACAGACTAACACAAAACATCAGAAATATATAGAATGCAATATGTAGCACATTGTGCAGTATGCTGTATACAGTGCATAATGTAGTTCTATATACATTGCAGCATGCAGTATATAGTGCATTATGCGGTACACAAAAAACTTAGTTTAGTATGCAGTGCAATGTGCTGTATACAATGCAACATGGTGAATGTGAGTAAGTACAATCACTATCAGTGAATAACAAATTGCCAACACAGAAAGAGTGTGTTAAGGTATAAAAGACAGAGGAACAAAACTTACACCACATCAGCTACATCAGTCTACACCTTTATTCATACAAAAAGAAACAGAAATTGTGTGTGGGAATGCATGTGTGTGAATAATTGTGTGCTTGTGTGTGTGAGCTTCTATCATCGATGGCACAATGAGTCTACATTAATGAAATCTAGACAGAACCTTACAGCTAAATAATCTTACACACAGACAGATACACACACGCACACACACACACACACACCACACACACACACACACACACACACACACACACACACACACACACACACACACAACATACTCTCTCTCTCTTGCTGAAGAAGACAAATGCACATCAATGCACAACAAATTGCTCCTTTATTCATGCCAGGCCACTCACACACACACACACACACACACACACACACAACACCACAGAGAAGGACGTCCCAGTTTCACTCTAATCTCTATCTGCACCTCAATCACCACCATCACCTGCACCATCTAAATGTGTATTTTTTTTGGGAACCTACTGAACCCCCGGAATGTATTTCATTATATATACTCGGATGTGTAGTTTGGGGCAATTAATTTTACACTGATATAAAAACACATAACCTTTATTCACATCTGTAGAACCACAAATTACACTTTGCTGCGAAAGCCAAGCATTAATCATCCATACGCCCTGTATGTGTGTGTGTGTGTGTGTGTGTGTGTGTGTGTGTGTGTGTGTGTGTGTGTGTGTGTGTGTGTGTGTGTGCTGGATCATTGCCAAAATCTATTTTAGTTAAAAGCATGAATCACTAAGTGCTGCTTGTGCTGCATTTCTAGTTAACATATTCATCACACACACACACACACACACACACACACACACACACACACACACACACACACACACACACACACACACACACACACACACACACAGCAGCTGTGGCAACATGAATTTGTTTGGATAACGCCACAACACAGGGTTGGACATTAGCACAGTGGACTGATGGCATCTGTTGCCCATTGAATCATAAAAAAAAGGCAAACAAACAAAAACATTTAAATAAATAAATATTAACACTGAGGCTCAGTGCATTGAGGGATTTATTCCACTCTTTGTTCTAAAGTGTTTTATTAAAAAATACACTTTATATTTATAAGAGAAGGACATGATGAACATTTTATATGGATAGATTTCATGTGGTGGAATAACTTACCGTTCCCTCTATTATTTTTATCAAAGATAATACGACAAAAAAAGCAGCTTTCCACATAACTGAGAAACCACGAAACAGTGTCGACTCATCTTTAGAAAATGTAATGTCTGTCTAAAATACTTTATTCTAGGAAAGCGAATATTTGTGGTGTTTTATTGGCAGAGGGTATCAGGATCTGTAATGAATGCTGTGTAAGGCTATGAGCATTTTAAAGCCTGCTCTGTGTGGCATGGGGAGGTGATCAAGCCGCAGTAAATTGTCAAGTCAAGTCAAGAGGTTTTTTCATTTCAATTATAAATAGTTGACGCTGTACACAGTGAAATGAGACAACGTTTCTCCAGAACCTTGGTGCTACACACAACAACATATAACACAACATAGAGCTACAAAACACAGAGCTGAGGACTAGACTTAAGTTGTCCTGGCCACATAAAATGCATTGTGTGCAACCTAGTGCAAATAGTGCAAATATATATACAGTGCAACGTGCCAGTGGAAAACAAATTTACAAGTAATAACATGTAAACAGTAGTGACGGTGATGTGCAAAAGAAGCGAGCAGAACAGCAGTAGAAGTGGTTTAATGTGCAAATGAAGCATGTAAACAGTAAGACTGAAACTGTGAGACTAGTATACACAAAACAATAAAAAAATAAAAACACTCGGAACACATTAGCATTTAAATTTACAGCATTTAGTAGATGCCCATATTCAGAGCGATGCACAAAAAGTGCTTTAGGTCTCTGTCTAAGAAAAAATTAACTCTGGTATGATTGATTACAAACTTAAGATACAAGTTCAGTTCAGACAGTGAAAAAAGGAGTAAGTGTTAGGTTAAGTATTTCTGGAAGAGATAGGTCTTCAGTCGTTGCTTGAAGATAGCCAGTGACGTCCAGGGGAAGTTCATTCCACCACCTCAGTGCCAGAACGGAGAAGAGCCTTGAACTAAACTTACCTCTTGCTCTGAGAAAAGGTGGAACCAGTCGGCAGTGAGGTGCGGTATGGATGGATGGGGGGGTGGGGGTGGTTGAGATCTCTGAGGTATGAAGGATCATCCATTTTTGGCTTTGTAGGTGAGCATGAGTGTTTTGAATCTGATGCGTGCAGCTACAGGAAGCCAGTGGAGCGAGCGCAACAGTGGGGTGATGTGGGAGAACTTGGGCAGGTTGAACATGAGTCGCGCAGCTGCATTTTGAATCATTTGCAGTGGACGAATAATATTCTAAGGTTGACCTGCCAGCAGAAAGTACCAGTCTTAAAATGAGGATACACTGAACAAGCACCTGAGCAGACTGAGTGGATAGAAATGGTCAAATCCTTCTGATGTTGAAGGAACTGACAAGAGAAAGACATGTTAGTGATATGACAAGAGAAGGACAGTTGATTGTCTGTTGTGGCATGAGAAGGTAATCAATCAGCAGTAAGAGTCTTTTAAGGCTTTTATAAGTCAAGAGGCTTTTATTGTCATTTCAACTACATATTTCAACTACAACTGCATATAGCAGTGAAATGAGACAACGTTTCTCCAGAAACTTGATGCTACATAAAACAACAGTCACATCACACATCATAGAGCTACAAAAAGAGAGCTCTTCCTCATCAGAGTATTGGCAGGTTCTTGCTTCTTGTCTCTTCATCAACTTAACATGAAGCTTATTCTTTAGATCTCTATCTATTATTTCTATATTTTTATTAGACTTTTCCATGAAAAGGTAGTTATTATTACCTTCATTTTTTTAAATCTTTTTAGAGGTGAAGCGTTTTATGGTAACAGTTTGGTGAAGAAATATTTATGACTGAAAAAGTCAGGTGTATTTGTGGATATATAAATAAATAAAGGTGGTGTACATAAATAAAAGACAGTTTAGGATAGTATATGTAATGACTATCCTGAACTATCTTTTATTTATGTAACACTTATAGCACAGTATATTATCTCAAGAATTCTTTCTGCTTTGAAGAAATGTCTTTGACATTCATAGAGCCAAGTGTTACACAACACAATGTGAAAAAGATCAGGCATGTGAATATTTATGTGTGGCACTGCAGGGACACTGTGTGATGTGTGTGCATGTGTGTGAGAGAGATAGAGAGAGAGGCTTTCAGATTAATGTGTTTCAGGTTAATGGATTGAGTTTATTTTCTTTTCATTTCTTGTCAGTCAGAACAAAGACATGCTGTTTCTGGGTCTTGGCATTCCCTAATGGACTGATGGTAACCACGGTGATGATAGATTCTACACAGAAAGCAGCACTCAGACCAGACCAAAAAAGCACAACCTACCATACAGTCTCTTCATGTTTTCCACAGACTTTCCATATTCTCAGTACATGTTCTCCTCATGTTTTCTCCATGTTCCTCACATGTTCTCTATACGCTATCTTTATGCTCACACACTCTTGCCGTGCTCTTTACACACTGTCATTATCTTCTTCATATGCTCTTGCCATGATCCACTCACATGCTCTCATTATGTTCCGTTTCCACTCTCCACACTCCTCATGCTCTGCTGACCTTCTCTTTATATTTCCCAAACAATTTCCTCATGTCATCTTCACATTCTGTTTAGGTTGTCCACACGCAGCATGTTCACCTCACACTCTCCTCGTATTCTCCAAAGTGTGGTGTTTTTATCAGAAATAATTAGACAAATCCATGAAAGTAAGTTTAGATAAATGAACTTGCTGTGGCACTAAATCTGTGGTATTTAAATACTTTCTCCCATGGGGTTTTAAACATGTAACACAGCTGTGCTAATGTATGTGTGTGTGTTTGTGTGTGTGTGTGAGAGAGAGAGAAAGAGTGAGATAATACGCAATAGAGAGATAAATTTGTCTTCACAGCATTGCTTATTAAAGTGTGTATATTTCCACTGAGACTGTGTGCTTGCCGAGACGACAAAGAGTAATACAGTAAATCTGTGTTTTCTTTATGATTCATGAGGAAGTGCAGACACAGTGACAGCTGCTTAGTGAAGTTTTCTGCTTTGTTACAAAATAAAATGAAGTGAACTCGAAGTATTCCAAGACACAATAACCAAATAAACCTCGATCTGGTGCAGCATGACAAAATACAAACAAAAGTTAAACTACACACACCATCATCTTCAGTATTAAAGATAAAGATAACTTTATTATTTATAAATTAAATAATATTATTAATAAATTATAAGTTATAACTAAGTAGAAGATAATTGCAAGAAATAAATAAAAGATAACTGTACATATATATATATATATATATAGATATATATATATATATAGATATATATATATATATATATATATTTTTATATATATATATATATATATATATATATGTATATGTGTGGTGTGTGTGTGTGTTTTATATATATTATATTATATATATATATATATATATATATATATATATATATATATATATATATATATATCTATATATATATGTGTGTGTGTGTGTGTTTTCTATATATTTATATATATATATATATATATAAGATCTATATATATATATATATATATATATATATATATATATATATCAACTATATATATATATATATATATAGATATATATAAATAATGGTGTATATTTATATATAAGAATAAGGGAATGAGGGACTGTTTTACAATATAACTAATAATAATCTTAATAATACCTCACTGGTGTACCACAGTGTGATGCAGTTGCAGAGAATATTGTGTATTGTGCTCCTGCAGAACTGTACCAAGTGCTGAGAGGGTACTTTGGCTTTCTTAAAAGTTCATGAAGGCCAAAAACACATTATTTGAGATGTTATATATGTATTATGTGAGATTTATATGTGTTGTACATTGCTTAAAACAGTAATAGCTGTCACAAAATATGTTACAAAGTGGAAACTTGTCATTTTTTTGCTTGTTGGGATCATTTTGTTCAACTGGTTTCAAATGGTACATTCAAGGAATGTGACAGACAAGATTTATCTGAATGCTCATTGGCACTGACATTACGTCATTAAGTTGAGCTCCCATTACTCATCAGCAACGCAACATTATACATGACAAAGGGCTTGTCTGATCCAATAACTGTACCATGATTTGCATGAGATATGTCACTTGTTATTGTTGTTTAGAGTCATGGCTTGAGTTTGTGCCTGTGATAAATGCAACAACACAAATGTACTGTTTTTGTTTTGCGACATGACCAGAGTTTGACTGCATGCTGATGGTTTGCAGTGTTACCATGCCAGTTTCTGTCGTCTCTACCATCTGCCCAAAAAACGCTACCAGTGTGACACATATTGACGCTTCATCTGGTTCCTCTTCTCGTTCTAGTGTAAGCAGATGATGGACGCAACCCAAACACATGTATGTATAATGTGCAGCCACGCAGCCAATGAGCACTCAAATAATTGATGTCTACATCACATGTGTAAAGCATGTGTAAAGTATTTTTTCTGTTAGAAAGAAGTTGTGAAACTTCTTTCTAGGGGGCAGTAACAATAAGCTTTCATCATTGGGTTGAGTGTGTTAATCAGCTGATGGTGGGATGGTTGGGTGTGTGCAAGGGCGTGCACTTTATCTTAGTTTCTTGATGCGGGGTGTGTCATGTTGGGATGTTGACAGGGGGGTGTTTGTTTGGGTTCAAGCTATACATGAATTTCAGCATATTTTTCCATCATTCTACTTACTGCTCATACTCCGACAGTGTCAGTGCCGCTGACACTGTCGGAGTATTATATTTTATTCTGGCACAGCAAAAAAGCACTTTTGCCGGGGTTACACGCACCCCTCCTGGAATCGCGCCACTCTCCCCATTTGAAAAACACTTCTGTAAAGGGAACAGACTGACTCAGACGGGATGTTAAGTTTCACGGTTTATTACTACACAGTAGAGATAATAGGTTGAATAGGGGAAAGGCACTGGAGGAGAGTAGGAGAAAAGGCAAAGCAGCAGGTTTGAAGGTAGGGTCAAGGATGACAGCCCAAGGAACCCAGTTCTGATTGAACTGGCTATAAAAATGTGCAAATCTGAGGAATCTCTGGAGCTCCTGGTAGATTCTTGGTGGTGGGTTCAGGCCAGTTTGTGATGGCTTGTACTTTCCCCTCATCCAGCTTAACGCTGTGATATATGAAATACCCTGGAAATTGAATGGAAGCTTGGTGAAATGAGCATCTCTGCCTTGAGGAATAATTGATACTCACAGAGCTTGGTGAGGACCTTCTCAATATGGTGGTGATGTTCAGTCAGGCTCCTGGAGTAGATAAGAATGTCATCCATGTAGACTATGACAAATCGATTGAGAAACTCCCAGCACCTTGTGTGTAAATCCTTGGAATACTGAGGGTGCATTTGTGAGCCCATACGGCATGATCAAGTATTTGTAGTGACCATTAGGAGTCACAAATACCATCGATCACTCGTCCCCTTCACATATTCAAACCCGGTTGTAAGCACTGCCAAGTTACAACTTGTTGAAGATTCAGTCTCCTCGAAGGAGATCTAATGCAGCGCGGATGAGGGGAAAGCAGATATTGGAACTTGCAAATGATATGGTTCGGTATGCGTGGTAGTCAATGTACGGCCTCAAGACTCTGTCCTTTTTCACTATCAAGAACAAAACTAGAAGCTGCAGTAAAAGTAGATGGACGGATATAACCTTGAGCCAGAGCCTCTTAAATGTACTCCTCCATGGCCTTCTATTCTGGAAGTGATAGTGGATAGATTTTCCCATGGGGTATTGGTTCAACTGGAATGATATCCAGGGCACAGTCCCATGGCCGGTGAGGTGGTAGCTTGGATGCTTTCTAAGGGCAGAAAATGTCAATAAAGGGGGTGTAGCAGGAAGGGACCATGAATGACTGCTTCTCTAGTGGACTCACAATAGAGATTGAGTTTACAGATAGATCTTTGACTGGTCTGATGTGGGAAGAAGGTAGATATTGGAAGCGGCCTGGGAAGCAGGTCCTGCTCCACTTTAGGACTTCTCCAGTCCTTCATGATATTGTAGGAGGAGCCCTCCAGAACCACCAAATGGATTTCCTCAGTGTGGAGTATACTGACCTGAAGTTGAAGAGGACCTGCACTGAATTATACATGTTATGTTTACTGAATTATTACAGGTTAATGGCTTTCCGGTTATTGATTGGACTTGGTAGACCATTTCAGTGGCTGTAGTTTTAAGGCTCATTTGGTGGCAGAGGTTCTTGGAGACAAAGTTCCCTGCTGATTCAAGGAGGTTTGTGACTGTAAGGGACATCGCAGAGGCAGTAAGTGTTATATAAGTGGTAAGGAGTTGCATTCTCATCCTGGATGAAACAGTAGCAATCACCACAGGTCATGGAAGGCATAGGGGACATGCCATGATGCCCAGCAGCTCCACAATACAGATAAAGCACTCGGGCTAGCCTTATTCGATGTTCAACCATTGGTAGCCATCTAGACTGTAACTCCAAATGATCAGTCATAATGTGGGCTCCAAGCCTTGCTGGCAGGTATTGTGCCAATTCGCGAATTCTCATTCCATCCACTTGTAGCAGTCATGGTTCTGAATTTTAAGGAATATGCTTGTATACTCATGGTACCTCGTTGTAAATGGTAAATGGTCCCATGCCACCCAAAAATACCGCAGCCTTCCGACCCTGCCTCACAATGCCCACACAGCAGTTTTATTCATCATCTCCACTGTGTGATACTGTCAGAGCAACTGGCAATTTAGTATCTTTTCATGCTGCCATTATAAGTGCTGAAGTCTTGTGTTAAGTCTTGATGATATGTACAATTTAATCTTACCTCAGGCCACTTTTCTTCAGATCTTTAACAGGCTCAATCTCAGCGGCCTGCACTGACCACATTCTGAGTCTTCATTGGCCCATTTTACTTCAGTTTTTTATTCTAATAATTAGGGAAAAATAAATTTTTCTTTTCAGTGACTCATTCAGTGTGGTTTTACACTTATTCATGTCCCCCCCCTCCCCCCACTTATTTTTACTAAGGTGAATGATGTTTTTGAAGCGAATGTAATGTTTTACTGATTTAGTGCAAATGGAAAAAATGGAGGCTATATGCTTTCATTAGCTGTTAGACATATTCAAATCATAGGTAGTCCAGCAATCCTCAAATAGTGAGGAGGTCTAGGGTCAGTTTGTGGTCAGAGGTTATATTTGTAATCAGCAGAGTGTTAGATGCTCACTTAGCTCCTCGTCTCTCTACTATGTTGTCCACAAAAGAGATAATCTTAAGAATCTGTGATAAAAACCTCATAACTCCAGTCAGCTACAATTCAGCAGCATGATCTGTCTCGTTCCTTCCTCACTGAGTGTTTTCCTGCTGACTCTGAGAGATATTTCATTATTTACTTTCTCACTTAGTGCACTGGGACGCCGACGCGGCCCCCTGCAGTGGTTGCACTTATTTTATTAAACTCCCGGTACTGACACCAGCACTCGCTCGTATTTATTACTGCTTTCAATAAATAACACAGCTGCTTTATAAACACAGGAAAGATAAATTTAACATTTACAAGCCCAGCTGGATGAGACCCCGTGTGCCAGTAAAGCACAGACACTTTCCTCTGTGGGGTTTTATGTTATGGCTGTGTCCCAAACACTAGTGTTCACTAGATGTGCCCTGATTGTAATTAACACCATTAGTTAGGTGTGTAAAGAAACTGTACAGAGGTTCAACTGCTAACACTCTCTGTCAGTTAGCAGGGGATTCAAGCCAACAGGCTAATTAGAAGGTGGCCAATTAGATTATACCCATTTCCCTCCTACTTCTCCACAGACACACACACACACACACACACACACACACACTGCTCTTTGTAGATGTGTGTGTGTGAGTTTGTCTCAGTATGTCTATGATATGGCGGGGTTACGCTGTGATGTTTGAACTCACTGGTCAGTGTTTCTCTGCAGGCTCTTGAACTCTCAGGATGAGCTCATGTCATGTCAGAAGCTGAAGAGTTTCTGTGGTGCAGCAGACCCACAAGCTTGTCATCTGAGAGGTCAGTGGTCAAAGTGGGGCAGATGGCGCTCCATATCCTGACTCTGTAATACAATGAACACAATCCCACAGAAACAAAATGAATGATAAAACCCAAAACAAATGAATAATAAATCTATTATTATTATTATTGTGGTTGATAATAATAATAATAATAATAATAATAATAATAATAATAATAATAATAATAAAATAAAATAATAATAATAATAATAATAAAATAAAATAATAATTTTTTATTTTACACTTGATATAGGGGCACGCTGGCTTAGTGGTTAGCACGTGTGCCGCACACCGCCAGGGTCTGGGTTCGATTCCCGTCTCGTTCTCCCCGTGCCTAAGGTTTTTTTTTTCTGGGTTCTCCGATTTCCCCGGTCCAAAAACATGCATGGTAGGTTGATTGGCACCTTGTAAAAATTGTCCCTAGTGTATGAATGATTTTGTGAATGTGTGTGTCCCGCGATGGGTTGACATTCCATCCTGCCTTAATGTCCATAGATGCTTGAGATATGCACAGGCTCCCCGTGACCCGAGGGAAGATCTGATAAAGAGGTAGAAGATGAAAGAATTAATGAATTATACTTTATTAAATTATTGTCTTCATGTCTTTGGTAATAATACTGAATTTAGATTCTGACCACTAATACTGCACTTACATTTTAAATTGAAATACTTTCATTGAAAGAATTGTATGTTTCTGTGTATAACCTAAGTAAATTATTATGGACAAAGGTATTACTATACTTAAGATACAGGATTCTTAAGATATTGTGTTTCATTGTTGTAGTGGATATAATCTACATATATTGGAGTGGAAGACTTTGAGTACCAATCCACATCCAGGTGACACAGAATGTCTGTTTTTCAAACCTAAATAATGTTGAGGTATGTAGTGATGGTGATAAAATATAATGTAAACTGTAGCTTTGGGTCAGTGGAGCAAAGTGAGTACCAATCCATCCTCAAATCTCCTTAATTTATGCATCATTTATTGGATCTTCATGCTGTAGATGAGGAACATCCCAGCAGAATGGCCTCCAATCAAAGAGAACGCTATCCTGAGGCATGCTGGGAGATTGGGCAGATATAAGGAGATGGGAAGGAACACTGGATAATGGTACCTCTGGTTGACCGTGTCAAAAGCTGCTGAAGGATCTAGGAGGATGAGGACAGAGAACAGTTTGGCCCATCTAGCAGCATGTATTTTCGCAGTGAGTGCCAGAAGGGCAGTCTCTTTGGAATGTGACTAGTTGGAGTGTAGAAAGTTGTTCTCTCAACATATGGACAGAGTTAAAGACAGTGCATTCTAAAATTCTGGAAAGAAAGCGGTGTACCAGTCTGTAATTGTTGATGTCCAGTGGGTCCTGAGCAAGTTTCTTCAAGATGGGAAAGACCCTTGTTTGCTTGAAGGAAGATGGAATGTGGCCAGATGCTAAGGACACATTAATGATTGTGGAGATAAATGACAGGAGGTCAGGAGAGATGGTCTGAAGTCTTGTTGACGGCATTGGATCCAATGAGCAGGTGGTGGGATTGCAAGATTAGATGATTTGCAGCATATCTTCTTTTGAAATGGTTGAGAAATTTGCCACAGAAGTATGGGATTGTTGGTTGTACACACGTAGGTATATTCCAGGAGAAAGTAAATGTCAGGCAGATTTCCTAAATCTCTTTTTCATAGAAGGAGGCATAGTCTTCTGCCATCAATGAGGATGAAGCAGGTGGCAGGTGTTTGTTTGTCATGTAGTCCTCAATATGACTACTGGACTGTGGGGTGATATCACATGTGATTTTTTTTTTACCAACTATGATCTTGGGCAAGAACTTGTAAGGAGGAAACTTAACATAGTGGGGACAATAAAAAAGAACAGTCCCCCATTTTCTTCAAAATTTGGTTTTACAGACAACACCACAGTTGTTTTATATTGTACAATAGAAAACAGTGTGGTACTTGTGTCTGCTTTTCACAAAGATGCAGCTGTGTGATCAGGAAGTGACAAAAAACACAAACTTATCCTGGACTATATTATAAACAAAGGAGGACTGGACAACCTGAGATGGTCTATGGCTGTTTCTATAGCATGCTAGATGTGTCTGCATACAATGTGTTTGTGAGACCCACATCCAACCAGGGTGGAACCAAAAAAAAATATTTTGGGGAGATGGGAAGTTCAGCTGATAAGCTGCACATTTGAACGAAGGGAACGCTGTCAAAGAGACCCAGCTGTCACAGCCTTCATCTGACATCTAAAGAGTTCAACTCTCCATCAATGGTATAGTGCATTTAGATCAACACAATTTTTTAAATGATTACATTTACATATACCGTAAATTCTGGACTATAAGCCGCTACTTTTTTCCTAGGTTTTGAACCATGCGGCTAATAATAAGGTGCGGCTATTCTGCAGATTTTTTCCCGACCGCTAGGGGCTCTAACCGGAATTAGAATCAAAACTAACACAAAATAAATGCAAAGAAGAAGAATGCGCTAGTTGCTCTTTAGCAGATATAAGTGGGTAGAAGCGGATAGAAGGAGGACAAACTCTATCTTTACAAGGTTACGGTGACGTGATTTCACACACAGGAGAAATGAAGATAAATACTGTAAATAGCGCTTATTTTCTCTTGGTTCTGTCCCGTTTTAATCAGCAAAGTTGCTGCTCGGTGCTCTCTCTCTCCTCCCTGCTCTTTTCCCCCCACACACACACACACACACACACACACACACACACACACACACACACACACACACACACACACACACACACACACACACACACACACACAATACAGCCTCAACAGTTCTTGATTTTCCCTCTCCCGATATAAGCCCGGTTCACCCTACAATCCCCGTCCGGGCTCGTAGCACATACCTAGTGTCGCGGACACGGACGCTCGATATATGTTTATGCCTAACCTTTGTCTGTTCCCGATTCCCGGACTTCCAAGTCCGCCACCGCTCCTGCTCTCCGGTACTCCCGGTACCACGGCGCGCAGAGCGCAAGGCTCCCTAGCCTGTCTGGCCGCTCCGTATGAGCGGCGTCTCCTGAGTTCTTTATTCTAATAAATCCTGTTTTGTTTGAATTCCGGATCTCCGCGTCTCTGTGCAGCGTCCACCGTTACACCGTGTTAAAATACAGGTTAGGAAAGGATCTATTTAGGTACATACATGTACATTTACAATTCAAAAGCGGATGCGGCTTGTATGCAGGTGCGGCTTATTTATTATTTTTTGGGTTTTTTTTTTTTAATAGAGCGGATGCGGCTTATATGCAGGTGCGCTTTATAGTCCAGAATTTACGGTAGTTGCATTCCACTGATTTTACGACCACACCAGGCCCCAGCCTGTCTGGCCATTCACAAACATGCCCCATCTTATCTGCAAGATCCTCAAGGTCTGAAGAAGAGGGGAGCATCGTGCCCCCAAAAGGGAGACAATGTTAATGATTCGCTCTCTGCAAATTCTTTAGGCGCTAATAATTCATTTAGGTTGGCTAAAGTAAACTTCTGGCCCTTCAACATTTACTTCGTGCCTCTCAAATCCTCCCAGCAGTTTCACGACTGTCATAAAGTCCCTAACATCCATTCATCCCAAAAGAATGCGGACTCACATCCTGAACTCAGCCACACACACACACACACACACACACATACGTGCCTGTATGTGTTAATGTACGTATAATGTTCTATTTTATCATGCCGAAACTCAAACAATGTTTTATGAAATCATCATCATTATTCTTATTGTTCTATAAAACTCTAGTTATAAAACAATGCTGTTTTAATAATTAATAGTGGTTCAAATATTGTATCTATTGATTCTTTTAATCTTCAATTCAAAGTTAGATAGTCAGAATTAATTATAAACATTCATAATTAATATGAGTATTTGGATGTACATGTACATAAACAAGTACAGCCACAGCCACAATCCCACTGAAGACACCTGATTCTAAAATAAATGTGTCATCAATGCCCTAACAATAAAGACAGAAAGACAAACATAGTGTGCTTCTACTGCAAGAAATATCTCTGCAAAGCACACTAAAAGTTTCAGTTTTTGCCACACATCCATCTAAACATGTAGACATGCACAAAGATTTAATGTGGATCAAATACATGATTTCTATTGGTTTGATACGCATGATTAGTTGTTCTTTGTTTGACCTTGCAAATCTACATTTTTTATTAGTACTTATTCTAATGTTTACTTTGTATTTGTGTTAAAGGCCTATTTTTAAGAGGAAACCTTTTTCCTGAAATAAAAATATATGTTGACCCCAACATGTTATAATGAATCATTTAAAAAAACAAATACATTTACTTATTTTTTTTCCGAAGAATAGCCTTTAATTGAAATTGTTTCTTTGCATATCCCAGCTTGTTATTGGTTGCAACTTGGCCATACTGGGGCTCGAACCCGAATCTTCCGTGGTCATCAGCCCAGTGCCTTAGACGAGTGAGCTACACCCTCCTTATGAAATGTGTTCTAACCCCCTCAGAAAGAGTTAAACAACATACTAATAATTTATTTATTTATATAATTCTCTTAATTTTGCCATTTTTTAAATTGAAAATGAGAGGTGTGCTGTCAAGAGAAAGGTGCAGGGAGCTAAACAAAACATATTTACATGGATAATGAAGGCTAACATATTAACCACAAGGTAAGAAAGAAAACCATATGATAAATAATTGTTTTGAAGGTATATTACAGCTGTTTTAAGAAATGGGTCCAAACGGATCCATTAACATAAGGGATAGTAACAGAAAGCTAACACATGAAGAAGGTTACTCTCATATTTCCACCTAAGGGAGTTTTTCCTTGCCATAGTTGCTCCAGGCTTGCTTATTGGGAATAAACACACACAAATCAGCTATGATGCAATAATAATGTTTTTTAAAGAATAACCTTACACTAGTGACACCTTTTCTCTGCTCTTATGAATTTAGTGTTTTTTTTTCTCCCTGAGGACCTGAGCGACATGGAATTTATATATCAGCACTCATTTGTGATTGGCTCAGCATTTTATTATTATTAGTGTATTGTAGCATGCTGAATCAGCAATGTGAGAGCGTGTGTGTACATATTTTTTTCTGTGACCGTCCTCCTGAATACAATGAGCTGAGGAACTGACCAAACACACCCTCAAGGGAAATAAACACACTTCAGAAATGATGAGTCTGTGTTGGGGAAAAAACTTTCTGAGGCGCATCATTAAAACTGCTTTAATACAGAAACTTTATCAACTCTATATCTCTATCTCTTTAAATACAGATACATTAACCTACACTGGTCTGAATACATTATAAAATCACACACACACACACACAAACACACACTAACAGGTCATGTAGGGTTCATGTGTAACGGTACACGAAATTCATGTTTTGGTACGTACATCGGGTTTTAAGTCATGATTTATTTCAATTTTGGTACACATAATACAATTGCTTGTCCTTTTTGATGAACATCAACAATTAAATAAACTTTATTTTTCAAAACAATTATAAATATAATGCCTGCTTGCTATGCTTGCTAATATGTAAAATGATTTTTAGTATTATATAAAAATAATCTATAATATATCTGTTTAGTGGCATACATTTTCTATTATATTGATTAAATTGAGTAAACATTTGAATTTCCACACATTAAATGGATTAAACAAAATAAATGTAAAAAATGTACATTAAATAGACCCAATTTATGCAATAGACATGAATGTAAGTGTTTTACATTTGATCTGATGAAAGCTGTGCAGTGCAATAGGGTGTCTTGTAGCACCTGCAGCATCATGCCCAAGGCAAGGTACATCATGTGACCTGGAAATGCGGGGAAAAAAAGCTTCCATTACAGTTTTGCCAAGTATTCCTTTTTCACATCGTCTAAAAAAACTTCTTGGTCTTGAGCCCAAGTTGCTATGGCAAGTAGCAGACACCCTAGCAGCCTGCCATGGGGATGTGTTGGAACCCAAATGAAAGGACATTCTCAGGACACAAAAGTTCATAAATTTTTATTAGAAGAACCAAAACAAACTTGAGAAAAGAACAACAAAAGGCAGTCAGAATAGTAGTTCTTGTAAAATAGATTCTTCCATAAACTCAGGCACAGAAACAGTAAACAATAATGGCAACAACAATGACTGAAATCAATAAGACCCAGTAAAGACTCAGGAGGAAGGAACTAGCAAAGACAGGAGGGTCATTAAACAAAAGAAGGGGTAAATGCAGGGAATTCAGAACAAAATCAGAGAAAACACACAAAATAACAGTAAAGCAGAAAAAATAGGAAACAGGGAACCTGATGACAAAATAAAAAGGAAGTGAGAAATTACAGAACAAAGGAGGGAGAGGTAATAAGAGGACAAAGGGAAGGGAACCAAAACAGGAACCAAAAACTCAAGAGGGCACAAATGAAAGGCAACACCAGAAAAAGCAAACACAGAAAACAGTAATGAAGTAAAAAAAAAAAAAGGACTAAGAAAAACAGGAGACTAAAAAATGCAGCTAAGGGAAAACAAGGAACTCACAGGTACTAGAGCAGGCAGAGAACTCAGAGAACAGAGAAATTTCTAGACAAGGAGAATAACAAGGCACACCAACAAACAGTAAAAGAAACAATGGTCCAACAAGGATAAAAGCAAAAATGTGAACTTAAATAGCAACCGAAGAAACAAGGAGCAAGTGGAACAAATTAGGGTGTTAGGGGACAGGGAAAAGGGCATAGGGAGCAGGGGCCCAGTGGCGACATTTGGTGGCCAAAACAAGTCCCAAAATGTCCAGGCTCTGACACAAATCAGTAAATTCCATTTTAAGAGTAAAAAACTGAGATTGTTGTATATTTGGTATGGTATTTTTTATGTCTAAACATTTCAATGGTTAATTTTTGTTCTTTTGTATATAAAATATGGATTTATTACATTTCCAAACTATTATTGCATTTTCTTAATTTACATGTACATACATAGCGTCACAACTTGTTAGGAATTTGGTTTGTATTTTTATAATTAATGGTTTTGGTGCTTAGTCTTAAATATAAAATCTCAGTTAGAAGGTCAAATTTAAAGTGTTAATGGAACATTTAAGAATGAATTGATCTACAGTTAATAAACAGGAACCTATTCAAAATACTGTCCGTTAGATGTGAGTGGAAGTAGGTAATTTAACATATGTTGCCTCATTTACCTACTGGCTTTAACTGTGTAGAACTGAAAATATACTGAGGATGATATTACTTTAACCATTAAAATGTGTTCATTTTTGTCCCGAGATGTGCCATTAAATTATTATTTAGTAACACTTATTTGACAAAATGTGTAGATAACTGAAAATTAAAAGAATGTGATTCTTTAAAAGATTAAGCTTTTTACTCCTAGCAATCCTATTCCTTTGGACCTCAACTTACATTCACCATAAATTCTCCAGTGTTATTGCTTGTGAATGTTGTGAAAGATTTTAGTAAAATTTCTCCCAAAATTACTCAATGTAAAATATTTCAAACAGTTCATTAATGATAAACTGAATGAGGAATAAAAAAATAGGTCAGCTCTAGAACTCTCCAATGGTTCTTTGTGTGTTGTATCAGTAACTCAATTGAGTGTGAGAGAATCCACTGGAGCAGGACTGGAACAGAATGAAAATTAACAGATTTATCTAAAGTGTGCATGTAAGTATATGAGATCAGCCGCTCCTCACCCCCACGGACTAGATGATTGCCTTTTAAAGGTGCACAGGATAACAAGCAAGAGGAAATGGTTCTACTCCAAACCAACCATGGTTGTCTCTCTCTCTCTCTCTCGCTCTCTCTCTCTCTTATGAAGAAGCGATGGAAAATAATTATGACACTCTAAAAGAGGAAATCCTCTACCATTAGCGGTACCACACCACAAAAAGGTGAACCCGAAACCAGAAAAAACAGTTCATAAGGATCAGTGAGCCGTAGGAATGTGCGATCAAAAAACCTCAAGGAAATAGTGGAGTCTCTTGAGTGTGCTCTCACAGTGCTGGATCTAGAAAGGAACAGCTTCAATGTTATCAGCTTCATGCCGCCCACGAAGTGTCACAGGCAGCAAACCTTCAGATTCATATTCATTCAGATTACAAAGCCGTAGTCTGAATGAAAGCCTGCCCTCTCCAGTGGATGAACCAATGCCCACCAATCCAGTGATGAGATCAGTGACCTGTTTAAAAACCCATTGCTGGCTGTTTGTAATATGCACACAGATATCCCAGTCTAAACCTCAGAGTCAAACTGGATTGTAAAAACACAGAGGCGTTGCTGGATTTAGATAGTAATCTAAATCCAGCTAGCTAGACCCTCGATAATTGCACAAAGTACATGAATGCCAAGAGCAATACTGGTGGCAATACGGTGTTCATGAAGATGTATGGGAGGTTCCTACCTCCAGAGTCCGGGTGGTCAACAGAGAGTGACCTCATTTGAAAGGCTTGGTCCCTAACCTGCCAGTGCCACTACTCTTAGGTATAGTACGGGTAGACTTCGTTGCATCACCCACAGATGGATGGGCTCGTGGGTACTTTAATCAGACCCTGAAATACATGCTGTGATCGATGACGAGGGTAGGAACACGTACCAGCTCCTCCCATATGTCCTGTTCACAATAAGGGAAACTCAGCAAGCTTCAACAGGGTTCATACCTTTTTAGGAAGTCCCAGGAACTGTTGGATGTGGCCAAGGAATCTTGGGAAGAACAGCCATCACTGTACTGCATTGGATGAACATATCCGGGAAAAGTTGGAGCAGATTGTGAAGGAGCACACGCAGAAGCAAAAAACATAACTGCCCTTCCCAACCAAGGGAGTTCATTCATTCATTCATTCATCTCCTACCGTTTTATCCGATATTCCCTCGGGGCACGGGGAGCCTGTGCCTATCTCAAGCGAGTTCAGTGAACTGCAAATTGCTGGCTCAATGGCAAGGCCCCTTCACAGTCCTTGAAAGGGTGGGGCCTGTGAACTACCGATTACAGCAGCCTGGTAAGAAGAAAAACATATAAGTATATCATATTAATTTGTTAAAGAAGCGGATTTTAACAGATTTTAAAGAAGCGGATTTTAAAGAAGTGGATTTTTGCTGAATCTGGTTAAACAACCAGATTCAGACCAGATATCATGGGATAATGTAATGATTTTAACACAAAACTGATGAAGGATAGATGATGTTTTTAGGGGCCTGTAGAGAATTCAACCTTCTGATTCTTTAGAAAAAAAGTGTAAAATGTCAGCAGATGGTGTATTAATCCTGTCAATGATAATTAGCTGAAAAATGAAGACACAAAGCGGTGATGAATCTTAAACGGGAATCTTAGACCTTCAGATGAGGACGCAACGCTCTTTAATGAACTATACAAAAGCGTTTCTAATTGACTTGGGAAATGAAGAGATAAAATGAGCTCTGCCCCAACAGTGTGACAGTGGTGTCCTTATTAAGATTTCACTTCGACAGGAACCTGAAAGAGAATATGGCTCAGCCTGGATTTGTGCACTAAACTTCCAATCATGCATTGTAGAACAGAGGAAAAGGCCATCAAACGAAGAGCGTACAAGTCTTATTTCAATCATTCACAGCGGAACAGGAGGCAGGGCATGCTTGTGTAATAGCATTACATTAAATTAAATATTATATTCATATTATCTTATGTTAGATGTAAAAATGTAGATTTACATTTGAAAATAAGGTGCATCATATAAATTACAACCACCATAGTAATGTATAACAGACACAAATTTAATGAAGTGTAAACTTTGAATCCTTTATTTGTGATGTGTAACATCCAAACTGAAATTATTAATGAGATTCATCTTTAAAATGAAACACATAGCAGTTTAAAATGGGATACACATTTACATCAGATATGTCTAAATGAAACCTACATCAAGTTTCAGGTTTATCACCTTCCTGTACACTCAGTTAAAAGTTATGTTGTGAATTAACCTACGAATGTTCTATGTGCTAATCACACACTCACACACACACACACACACACACACACACACACCTCCTCTGCAGTGATAATGGCCTGGGCTGTTGGAAGTGATCAGGGTTAATGCAGGTCAAACTTGAGGGAGTTTTCTCTTTGTTGGCAGCACACGCTGAAAGTTATAATTAATCAACGTGCTCGAGGCATAATGAGGTTTTAGCAGACCTTTAATCCACCCGAAAATTAATCAACAGGAATTAAACAGCGACGTGTCTCATACAAGGTGAACTGCTAAGCCAAGAAACTGAAAAGCCTCCCTCCAGGGTGCTGATGTGCTCCGTGTGACGAACATTACAACAGAAAACTATTAAAATTATTAGTGCCTCATCACCTTAACACGACCTAAATAAAACACACATTTCTCACCACACTTTTTGTGAATCCTACACATTAAAATAAAACACGTCATATCACTGTACCATCCTGTGTATAAAATAAAACATCAGTCACAGCTTTATTTAAATTAATCACTTTGTAATTTTATTTATTTAAAGTAAAAATGACCATCTCACTACCTCTGTTGAAAATGAAATAAAACTTTGAAAAGTGCAATTATGAAATAATGAGCTCTTGTTAACGCATTCGCAGGACATCAGGACGAGAGTGAAGCGTTTGTGAGATAAATAGGCTGAGTGTAGGCCTCGGGTTCTTACTGTAGTCTCGGTACAGTACAGTACAGTAGTCAAGGTGCCAAAGCTGCCCAAGCCATTAAGTTGGAACTGATTCCATTCTATGGAGACAAACATCTTCTGACTCAGGTCCCTATGTCCTGCACATGGCTCCTCTGAGCCCGACGCTTCATCACTGACGTGGCCTGATGAGTAAACTGGTGGAGACTGTGGCAAGGAAAGAAACCTTGAGAGGAACTAGACTCAAGAGGTAATCCATCCTTATCTGGTTGACATTTGAGGTAATCAAATGCAATGCAATCTGTAGTCTTGTATCAGTAGCATAGAATGAGTCCCAATCCATCTTTGAAGCTTCCAAGTGGCTCTGTAATTTCTCAGATCCCCAGGTCGTGGATGAGGAACATCCAAGCAGAGTGGCCCCCAATCAAAGAGCACACCATTGTGAGGAATGCTGGGATAACTGGGCAGGTCCGAGGCAGGGACATTGGGGCAGGAACTTTAGGGGTATGTATATCTCTCAACAGAGAGAGATAGAGAGAAAGAGGTGAATTGTTCAGCCTTTTGTTCAGTTTTTTGCGATACAAGTGAGTTTTTGTGAATTTGACATGTTTCCATTAGGCTTATTTTCAATTCGCTATAAATTTGAGCATTTTGAAGGGCAATGGAAATGCACCTATTCTACTATCCTTAATCACCTTAATGTTTATTGTATTCATTAATAATATGTAGAATTAATAATAATAGTAGTAATGCAGAAAGTCCATTTCACTTTGTCATTTTTTATTGTCATAATAATACAGGATCAAAATGAATATGCCAAAATAATAATAATAGTGTTCTCTAGGCTGATATAAAACTATATAAACCTAAAATCATACTCACTCACTCACCTCACACACACAGTGAGTGATGTTACATGTGTAACTGCTGATGTGTTAAATGTTAATGAGGGTAATTAAAATGCTGAATGTGTGATTAGAAAAGAAGAGCAGGATTAATGACACGAAAACTACAGCTTCATTTTTCGATTGATATAACACACATAGTCAGACAAGCAGCAGTGTGAATGTGTGTGTTACCTGTGGGGTCTTCAAGCTGCACTGTACTTTAGTTAACTCTGAATCCCGAACTGTAATGCACTTGGCCTAAGCCACTAATGGCTTATAAGCTCATTTATAGAAATTTGACCCCTCACTTTATTAGAACTCCCTCCTTACAGAGATGGATCCCGTTTCCCACCAGACTGCATTCACTGCCCAGGCAAATCTCTACACCAGCTCCCTGCACACATACACAAACACACACCATCCGTTATTGATGCATTTCCACCCTCAATGCTTAAAACATTAGTGAATATAACATGCACACATGTGTACACACAGGTCACACATGTTGATAATGAGCTGAGCAGTTAAGTGGACGATGATGCCTGTAGTTGCAAACTGCAACACAAAGTCACTAACTTTCATCCTTACCACAGAATCGTTAATGAACAATGAACAAGGAAAGAAGTCTGGATAATGTGGGTGAGAGAAAGGGAGTCAATGATGTAGATATGACTGAGAATATTCATCATTAATCATTATGATTATGTTCTATATGGTGTTCAGCATGGTTACATTAATTAGGAAATAACATGAGGGTTTAGCTCAGTGGTTTAATGTGCTGGACTGCTGATCAGAAGGTCTGGGGTTTGAGCTCCGGTACCACCAAGCTGCCACCCTTGGGTCCTTGAGCAAGGGCCTTTGCATTGATGCTCCAGGGGCACCATACCATGGCTGACCCAACTTCTAAACAAGTTGGGACATGTAAAGAAAGAATTTCACTGTACTGTAATGTATATGTGACAAATAAAGGCTATTCTAACATTTTAAATTTTGTTTTGTATTAATATATTAATAAGATGTGTCTATTTAGACATTAAAACAGGTAGTAATGACTACTTTGTAGTTTCTAGTTTTTAATTTAACTTGAGTAAAAAAGTGTAGTCAGTATTTCATATTTTTACCTGAGTATTTTAAAACATTGGGGCTGCATGATTTAGCCATATTATATAATACAGCCTAAGTAATTAAATACAAGCTTGTATTAGGAGCAACATTGGGGTAGTGGGACGAAGAGGAACAGAATTTCTGAGTTTTAAACTAAATCAAGTTGTAATTTAAATTTACAGCGATGAAAATAGTTGGAAATCCTCAATGCTAAAATCTATCAAAGTTTATATGGTGTTTTCTTCAAAGTATGCTCAGCTTAAAGCAATGTTTCTTATTCTTATTCTTGGCCAAAATAAATAAACAAATATTTCCTTGTTACTATTGTCACAGGTTTATTTTTCTAAAAAATTCAATATGCCAACTCAGAAAATTCTGAGATTTCAGCTCAGAGATTCCCTTTCAACTTTTTTTTTTTTTATATCATATTGACCCCAATACACCATCATTAATAAAATGATAAAATGAATAAAATCATAAATATGAATGAAGACTTTTTTTAAAAGTCCCAAAAAGATTTAATCATTTTAAATCATTTTGTCCAAAAATGTTTATTCTTTTTTTTATGGACAGTTGTGACTAAGGTGTGGTAGTGGTGGGAGAGCAGAGCTGGAGCCAGGTGGAGAGTTGGGAGTGACAATAGAAATCTTACCTAGGAAGCCAAAAAAGCTAGAAACGGATATGTTTAAGCAGGATATAACAGACACTGGACTGATAGGTACTAATAGATGTGATATCTGAGATGTGTATGGGGACGTGTGGTAAAGTGAAGGACGCATGTGTTTACGGGGTCTGCGTAGAGGACTGTAGGTGGGCGTATGTGTACCGACTTCAGTCCGAGGGAAGGATAGCACCACAAGCTCTGTATGTTAAACCATTGCATATGATCGCATAATAATATTACATAGATAGCATTTTTCAGCCTACAGTTTAGCGTTGGTATGCTCAGCACCCATCTTAACCTGGTTCACGTTCACATTCTGGCTTGTGTGCAATGGTCAGGGTCAAATTCAGTTAGGGCTGCAATACTAACAAACAATGATCAAACTCATTTTCAATGAATGGCATTTATTCGGTTATCAATGTTATCAATTAGCTGGGTAGCATGATTATGAAATAACACAGCCGATTGCGAAATGCTGGAGACTACAGGTGGGAACACAACAAAGAAGACTGTAACCTGCAAGTTAAATCAAGCCCGATAGCTTGATGCATCTCTCCGTTTTACACTTTTCACAGCATTTGTCTGCTATAACAGTTAACTTTTTAGTTTTCAAACTAGATTTACTGCAGTGTTACTATGTTCTTATACTTGTTGTTTTTATTTTATTTATGCAATTATCAGACAACCATGGTCAAAACATTTTATTATATTTTTTATGTATGGTTGTGAACTTTCATTCATCTATCACTTTATCCGACATCTATATCGGGTTGCGTGGAACCTGTGCCTATCTCAGGCATCTTCGGGCATTAAGGGAGGACACACCCTGTATTGAATGCCAACCCATAACAGGGCACACAACCGGAGAACCCAGAGAAAAAACCCTGAGGCACAGTAAAAGCATGCAAATTTCATACATACATGGCAGAGGTGATAATTGAACCCCCAAATCCGTAGGTGCATGCTATGCATACTCTACTTATGTTATTCACACTTTGTTTTAATTGTTTGTATGGTTTGTGCAGTGTGCAGAATTGCATGCAGTGTTCAGGGTTGTATGTTGGGTGCAGGGTTATGTGCAATGTGCTGGGATGAGTGCACTGTACAGTCATATGCTGTGTTCAATGTGCAGGTTTGCATGTTGTGATTATTCTTTTATGTTGAATTTTATGTTGTTTTTCATTGTATTCTGTGCAGTTTTGTGTGTTGTGTGCAGTGTGTACAGTTGAATTAATGTGCAATGTTTTATGTTATAGTACATAGCATGTTCAGTGTGCAGATGTGCATGTTGTGTAAAATGCACAGGGTTGTGTACATGGCTGTGTGCAGTGTTTGGTGTTCGAGATTGTATGTCCTGTGGAGTGTTGTTTGCAGTGTGCAGAGTTTGGAATTGTGTACAGTATATGTACACAACTGGTTATATGTCATGTGCAGGTTTCACCAGTGTGCAGTGTGTTTGGTTGTAGGTGTGCAGGTTTATATGTTGTGTCCAGTATGCACATTTGTGTGCAGTGTGCATGGTTGTAAGTTGTGTGTAGGATTGTATGCTGTGTTTAGTGTGCAGGTTTGTATGCTGTGTGCAGCGGGTGGTGTTCAGGGTTGTGTGCAGTGTGCAGGTTTTTATTGTGTGTTCGGGGTTGTGTGCATTGTGCAGGCTTTTATGTTGTGTGTGCGGTTGCATTTATTGTGCAGGTTTATATAATGTGTTTGAGTAATGTGTTTGAGGGTTGAGTGCACTGTACAAAGTCATAGGTTTTGTGCAATGTGCACCGTTCTACGCAGTGTGTAGGATTATAGGCTATGTTCAATGTGCAGGTTTGCATGTTGTTTTTCATTGTGTAGGTTAAGTTCTGTTCAGTGATGTAAGTTGTGTGCAGTTTTTTTTTTGTGAGTGTGTTGTGTTCAGTGTTCATGGTTGCGTGTAGTGTGCAATGTTGTATGTTCCGTTCAGTGTGCAGATGTACATGTTGTCTAAAATGCACAGGGTTGTGTGCAGAGTGCATGGTTTTATGTTGTGTGCAGTGTACAGGGTTGTATGTTGTGTGAAGTTATTAGTTAATAATAGAATCACAGAAAATTGGCGTCAGGTTAGAAATATTCACAGTACTCTCCATTATTCCTTTTCTCTATCTTATCAGGCAAAACGTACCCTGCACACACATGTGCAAATACATAAAATATAAAAAGCAAGCAGACACAAACCAAAACCTAGGGAAATGATACAATGCATATGGTGTATGTGTGTGTGTGTGTGTGTAAAATAATAAACTAGCTGGAAATTACCCCATTTAAAATCTTACAGGTTAATCAAATACCAGTTTAAAAACTGAAGGTGAATAGAGTGTCAGTACATTAACCAGACCCCCCGACCACCCCCGCCCCGGCCCTTGTACACACAAACATTTGTAAAATGAAAAAACTTCCTGTTTGTCAGTAAATACTGCCTGTTTATACTGATTATAATAGTTGTCATGGCGTTAAATCATTACAGAATGACCTAATGATCACAAATCACATGTCACTACTCCTGGGTTCCTCAGTTTAAACAGAACACTGATGGTGGTGTTTCCTTCTGTGTAAACCTGTGTAAATCACTGTGATGAACTTTTTGGCAACATTTATTTTTCATTTGAACATGTTAACTAGGGCTGTGCTATCGATTATTTTAGTAATCGTGTATTCTAACGATTATTCCATCAATTACTCAAGCTTTAAAAACCTGCTCCACTGTCTACTGTACTGTACACAGCCTCTGTGGAGTGATTTTATTGAACGCACTATATATAAATTAAAATATAAAAATGAATTGAAAATTATTTTTTAGTAAAAAATGGTACATTTGTTTTTTTTTGTTTTAGTCTGAAATGATTCCCAACTTTGGTAACTTTTTGGTGTTTTCTGTGGCTCCGCCTCACCCTTCACTGTTTTCTTTCCGTTCCTACATTTTTTATTCAGTTGTATTCTTTGTTTAGCTGTCCAGAGTGCACTACAGTAGAGACTGCACCAGCCCCAAACCAGTAGGGAGCGGGACATGGTTTGATGGTGAATGCGGGTGCGGCTGTAAAATATTCATGTGTGTGTGTGGGTTGCAGGAGAATAAAATTACTCCCAAGACTTCTGCAAAATTGGTCTTTAAAAAAAATTATATATAAATGCTGAAAAACAAGTAAACAGTTATATATCCACTGCACAAAAAGACAACAACATAAAATAAACAATTTACAACCACAAAGTTGGAAGCTTACACTGGTGTGGTTCATGAGGCAAAATGTTTCTTATTAAAGAACAGAACATGCATACCTATTTTTTTTTTTATAAGATATGAGATTTTTGTAAAATCATATCCAATGTTCATCATTTACACAAAAAGTCAAACTCAAACATATCAAGATGTATATTTTCCATTTCTTTTTTATTTATATTCAAACGGGAAGCAAGTGAAACTAAATAAAGCAGAGTATCAGTTCAATAGAAATTAAACGTATAGACTTTACCTACTTCCCTATTTTACCAGAAAAAAACATAAATGTTATATTAATATAATATATTTTGTTTAGAGTTTAGGTGCATATGTAATAATTGTTTGTGGGAACCTCTTTAGAAATTATTTTAAAAAAACAACAACAAAAAAACTCAATTATGAAGATTTGCCCTAAACGTGCATTTGGAGATGCTGCAGTGAATGTGAGCTTTGTGCTTCCACAGTTCCCTGGACAGGGTAATGATTCTGTTACGCCTCCACATTTGTTACCACAAAAGTGTGCGGTCCTGCTGAAGCTGAATAAGATTTAATGCTTTAAACTGTTCTGGTTAACCTCTGCTTAGCATTCAGAGCGTCAATACGAGCTAGTGTCAGTCAACTCGGGGAACTCAACTCTGAACTGACTTACTACAGGAGACTGAAACAGCAGAAAAGAGGAACAGAGGTAATATTATGCTAACGAGGCAGTGGTTTAATTGAGTCAGTGTGAAGCCGGCAGCAGCTCAAGTCTTCTGTCTCATCGTTATCTCTGCTTTTCCACAAACACAAATATATGGCTGATTGGTCTTATCAAGCTGCACAGGTCAAGTGTTTGCACAAAAGCACCAAATTTCCTCATTTAACCAGTCACAAAACAATCACTTACACACACACACACACAATCAGTTTTAAAGACACCCATGTGTCTGCCTGGAGAACACACCACATCCACACATCCACATTTAATTCATTCTGGACACAGGATCTGTAAGGAATTTATGGAAATAGGAAATCCCCTTCAAAGCCCATTCCAACACACTCCTCCTCTAAACACTGCATAATCACCAGAAATATCCGATTCAGTTTAAGTAACACTGATGTAATTATATACCAGTGAGGATTAAAACGCAGCATTAAACATGAGTCATTAGACAGATGATGGGGCGACAACGCCACCTACAGGATTTGTACTCACATTTAATTGCTTTTCTCATTACTGTATCGTGTTTCCTCTAAGACTGCTCAGGAAGAGTACAGATAGTGTGTGAGAGTCTCAGTTTATCAGTATTTGAAGTTAGCTTGAACAAAGAGGTCAGGGTCTAGATTTTATTTTATTAACATACTACACTGATAAATTGAACAAACATCATGAATTATTCTTAATCTGACCCTGACACCAGGTGTTTAAATGGGCTGAAGTGAAGTGAATGTGTGACAGTTTAAAGATGAGAAATTACGATCTTTTAAAAAAAATAAAGGAAAAAAAAAACACACATACACTGGGGTGCATGAGCTCTAGCACAGGTTTATGGCCCATATCCTCACACAAGGAGAGATTTATATTATGCAGAGAGCTGAATTATAAGGCTTTTATAAAGAGGTGATAAAGTCGAGTTGTTCTTCTCTGAGGGTTTGATAGAGAGCTATAAAGCAGTGAAAATGAAACAGCTTCTGGACAATTACTGTCAGAAAACGTCACATAAACCACAAAGTATGTTAGAAAAAGCTGAATTATACATCAGTGTTCAAGTCTCATTTCACTGAGATCAGGGACAAAAATACAGCAAATAAACAATGCTCCAGAGATGTGTGTGTAATGCTGATACTGTTGGTGATGATGTAATGACCAGGTCGCACGATGAACACGTCTCCTTCAGAACACACTAATGCTAAATTGTTAGCATTCAATTGTTAGTTTCATCAACACCATCAGAGAAAGAAAGAAACAAAAAGAAAGCCTTACACTCAAAGTGTCTAAAAAAAATAACCAATAGCATTAAATGACTCAAATATTTACTCTGAAAAAATGAAAAAGAAAATAGGAATAAAACAGCATGTAAAAAAAAAAACATCAAGCAGCAGCTCAGGTTGGAAACAGATTTTAACAAATCCCACTGCCGTGTAACATCACAGCTTTTAACCCAACACTCCCAAACACACACACACACACACACACACACACACACACACACACACACACACACACACACAATAGAACATGTGCCATGAACTGCGTGTTTCTCTTAGGATTTTTGATGACGGCACTGGGCATTCAGTGCAGGGTGAACATGGGTGTTTGGTAAGGACCCATTAGCCGTTCGGGTGTATAGAATGTTTGGGTGTATTGTGCTTTACCCGCGATTCTCAGGTTAAAGAAATTCAACCGTTTCCTTGTATTACGTTACTCCGTTACTGTCGTGAGCAGTTCAACCCGGCAAGATATTTAACAAACGGCATCTCAAGTTCGCTAATGCTAATGTGTGCTAGTGTGCATTTGTGTGTGTTAGTGTGTTATGCTTTTAGTTTACTCTCTGCCACGTGTCCTGACTCGGCTACAAACAAACCTGTGTCTCATAGAAGAACCTTATCTTTGAAGGGCGATTTCCTGGGTAGATCAGCCCATGTGATGGTGTAGTTGATACTTGTAACTACGATGTAGGGGGCCCAGAGCCGTTCTAGTGGGTTGTCGTTGTGGGCATTATGGCCGTCGTCGGCATCTTCGTCACTGTTATATAGCCAGTTTGAAGCGCGGCCGTGATTAATTTGCATGCCGATGCTTCATAATACTACTCTGCTATCGGAACCATCGGATTAACCGTTTCGTCGAGTTTGGCCTTGAGGGAGTTAGCTGGAAAGTGGTCTGGCTAACCGTTGCTGTCGTCCTCCCCCCTCTGATTATAAGGAATTTCTTTATTTGCCTGTCTGTGTGCAAGTATCGGTAAGCGAACTATGATTCCTTTACCAAAGTTTGCATTCTCTCCAGGTGCCTGAGAACCCGGTCCTAAAAGTGTGTGAGGAACTCCTCTACTTGCTGGTGGTTTTCTTCGGTGTGTAGTGTCCAACACTTGGGTGTTGTGTGGTGAGTGTATGAGTGCTCTGCTGTGGATTGTGAAACCAGTAGAAGGGGCTTTAGTAGCATTGGAGTGAAGCAGATTTGGCTAGGAGCATATTGTTCGGAATGTGTTCCTTTTTATTGATGGTTAATAAAATGTTTTAGTTTACTCTCTGTCACATGTCCTGACTCGGCTACAAACAAACCTGTGTCTCATAGAAGAACCTGATCTTTGAAGGGCGATTTCCTCGGTAGATCAGCCCATGTGATGGTGTAGTTGATACTTGTGGTTTAGTGTAAAGCTTTCCAATCCTATTTTGGGAGAATATGAAGAGACTCGTCACCTAAACCAGTAACCCATTCTGTTATTTTGTACATTTGTGGGGTTAAGTTAGACTAATGGATGCCATCCCACTAGGGAAGGGCTGCTCTCTCTTGTAATATAACGCATAGTCTCAGGTTAGGCCTAGTTAACTGCTGACTATCCAGAGTCCAGGGCAAGGAGCAGACAATTCGGCTAATCCAACCTTCCGCAATTAGTTATGCAAGTCGTCACACAGGTTATATAAAATTGAGACTCGAACTAACCAAAAATCTCAAGACTCTTTAGTCTGTTTTAGCAATCTAATTTATATACCTCATATTCAGAATATACTGAACACACTGCCTCCATGTCTGCTCTTAAGCTAGGACTGTTAAATATCGGATCTATTACAACTAAAGCACTCTTAGTTAATAAAATGATCTCGGATCAGGCGTTTGATGTGTTTAACAGAAACATGGGTTAAACAGAATGAGTATGTAGAATTAAATGAAGCGAGTCCTCCAGCATACAGCTACATGCATCAGCCACGTCTAACTGGTAGAGGAGGAGTCCCACTTATTTATACAGATATTTTAACCGTCGTACATGAACATGGACACAATTTTAATGCATTTGAAGTAACATTAGTGTAGCCACAAATAATAAAGTGGGTTCGTCGATTCTGTTAATTATCATTTACAGACCCCCCAGGACCGTAATCTGAATTTCGTAGCAAATTTGCAGATTTTCTATCAAACCTGGCAGTTTCTGTTAATCAAGCAATAATTGTTGGAGACTTTAATGCTCATTTTGAGAATACTGACGACCTGCAGAGGACAGCATTTATGTCCATACTAAACTCGTGGGAGTCAATCAGTGTGTGATAGGACCCACTCATAAAGCAGGTAACACTTTAGATTTAATATTACCTTTTGGGGTAAGTATTAATAACATAATGACGATTTCAAAGAACAAAGTTGTATCAAATCACAATCTCATTTCATTCATAGTGTTACAGTAATTATGTACACAATACACTACAGAACTAAATGTACTTTCACTTCTTCAACCGCCCAGAGCTTCATAAGCTACCTCCCAAAATTATCTGCGATTATTGGATCACCCTCTGACCACACAGAACTCGATCAGGTTTAAAACAGCCTGAAAGGAGAGTATCCTGACTTATATAAAAAAAAAAACCTAGTGAAGCATATCTCTCCAGGCTTATAGAAAATAATAAAAATAATCCTAGATTTTTAACACCTTAACAGAACTAACCAGGAATGAACATAGAAATCTCCACAGTAACAACATACAATAGTGATAATTGCATGAATTTCTTTAATAACAAATCACAAATATAAGGCCTTAAATCCAGATTTTTCCATTAATTCTGAAGATAAACTAAACATATCAAACCAAAGCCTAAAACATTTTATACTTCTCATCACAGCACAGAGATAGCACTCGTTAAAGTAGAAAACGACCTCCTATTGGATTCTGATCAGGGTTGTGTGTGTCTGCTTGTATTACTCGACCTCAGTTCAGCTTTTGACATTACTGATCCCAATATTCTTCTTCACATATTAGAATTGGTAGTAGAGTATTAGTAGTATTGAGAACGGCCCTTCCTTGGCTCAGATCCTGCTTAAATGAATGCTACCAGTTTGTAGATTTAAATGGTGGTTACTCTGCGCTTTCAGAAGTATGGTGTCCCACCGTCTTCGATTTTAGGCCCATTGCTTTTTTTCCCTTTATATGCTTCCTCTGGGCAACAATTTGTAAAGATGATATTAGTTAACATTGTTACACTGATGATACACAGTTATATACATGTCTGTACTCTTCTAAATGTACATTCACTCCACACACTGCAACTGTGAGTATGCCTATCTGGAGTTTGCATGTTCTCCCTGTGCCTCAGGGTTTTTTTCTCTGGTTTCCCTGCGGTCTAAAAACATGCACGGTAGGTTGATTGGCACCTTGGAAAATTGCCCCTAGTGTATGAATGTGTGTGTGAATGTGCCCTGCGATGGGTTAAAACCACATACAGGGTGTATCCTGCCTTGATGTCCCAAGACACCTGAGGCATAGGCTCCCTGTGACCCAAGTGAAGATTTTTCCTTGCCACCGTTGTCTCGGCTTGCTCAACAAGGAACAATCAGGGACAAGCTGATTTTCATTCCCACACACCATAACTAAGTGTATCATGTAAAACTGCTTTGTGACAATGACAACTGTAAAAAGCACTCTACAGATAAAACTGAATTGAATTGAGATTGTAGTGAAGAAAGCATGTTGGAAAGGTAGAGGAAGTTTGTTGAGAAGCTGATGAATGAGGAAAATGAGAGAGAAGTGTGGAGATGTTTGAGAGATGGCAGTGGAGGTTTTAACTAGATTGTTTAATACTAGGATTCTGAAATAGGAGAAGATGCCTAAGGAATGGAGGAGTGGACTGCTACTGATTTTAAGAATAAGGGAGATGTGCAGTAAATACAGGGGAAACTAGGCTGAAGTGACCGCCTGTGAGAAACAGTATCGTTTCATGACGAAGAAGAACACTACGGTTGGGATGTCAAACACATGACATTAAAATCCTGATCTGTAATAACCTCATTTCTAATTAGTGCTTTTGATAAAAGACATCATATATTCCACAGACCAATCTTTAGATCAGAGTTACTGACTGTGTAATCACTTTTATTTAATTTAATGTCAAGTTACAAAGGTTGATCTTATTCCTATCTTCCCACTGAGCTCAGAAGTAGTTTGAAGACATCAGTAACTAGATAAATGTGGCTGCAGCATGATGAACCTTTGTCATAAAGCAGAAGCAGACAGGCTATTGGCAAAAAGAACTTGTCCCTCTAGAACAGCTGGGATGGCAGCCATATCCTTTTACACTAGCAGAAATTCTTCCCATCGGTCACTAATGTTCTTTAATAGTTCTTTTGCAATTCTTCTGAAGCTACATTAAGACCCAGAACTTTTACATCTTCTGTTCCTGTTCTCATTTAAAAAAACCCAGATAGGGAATAAGTCATGGCCCACTTTACTTTTGCTGATGGTGCATTCTGAAAAATAGGTAAAGCTCCTGAAAGAGCCTGAACATCCCCTTAATTGAGATAGAAAGAGACTGTGAGAGTACATGAGAAAGAGAGAAAATGACACGAGAGAGCGAGAGAGAGCCCTTAAAGGTGAGGTTCCACACAACGAGCAAAGTAATCAAACTCATCATCCTGATCTTCCTCGTCCCACTTCCTCCAGATGTGTTTGTAAAAAAACCTGTAGAGAGCATAGAGCCCGTTATTATATCTTCAGTCTTTGGGACCAAAAAGAAAACCTACACTGAACATTGGAGTGATTTTAATACACACACACACACACACACACACACAGTCAAATTTCTGTTGACATGGCAGTTATAAACAGTTTTGGAAGTATAGAGTCCTGGGGGATTTCACCATCATGATATTACCATTTTCGTTATTGTTTTGGATAAAAGTCAAATTAGTCTAAACAAATGTGTGAATGATGTGTGTGATGTGAGAGTGACATGGGATTTGAGATGCAGTACAGCTTCAATAATGCTTAAAACACTGAGATTCTCTGTGTTTGTGTATGTGGGTTTGTGTGTTTCTGAGGAGTCCTGTACAAATTACTGGGAAAGAGGCGCTCTCCTTCACAGTAATGTGTGCAGGACTCATCAGAAGCATTAGTAACCTAGGTGAACCTGAGGTGTTCTGGTCGAAGTCTCCACACCACGCTCAGCTCCTGTAGTGGAACTCGGTTCATGGTGGCCTCCAGGAAAGATCTGCTTGATTCCTCACAGAGCTCACAGTCTCGAACCTCACACTGCAGTGGGACGACCACATCCACCTTCGCTCTCATCTCCTTATAGTCCACACTGTTGGTTTGATATGATATATTACACAAGAACATCACCTCAGTGTGCCACAGTGTCACACGACTCCACATCTTTCTCCAGATAATCAGCAGTAAAAGCCGACGGCTTCCAGTCAATCAATCACTTACCTACATACAGCTGTGTTTTACACACATGCATACACAGGTCATAAGGGACAGGTTATACATGGTCAGGCACAGATGTGGAGTAGGAGTAGGACTGAACTTTACCGAGCATGCAGTCCTGATACGCTTTAAACCTCTCGTAGACCCCCAGATGAGTGTAGGATTGAGCACCAATGGAGAGGTGATCTGTACCACTGTCATCGTCGTCGTCATTGTCATCATCATAGTTATCATCTTCTTCATCATTATCATCATTGTCATGGAGATCTTCATTATGGAACTAACTCTAAAATACAACAGAGAAAATACAAAGCAGGAAATGAATCATTAAATAATTGTGACATTACTGTGAATTGTGCTACTTATAAAAAATGAAGGTGGCCCAAAAACTGCATTTTTTTTAATTTATACTTTAAATTAAGTTTCTATGCTTGAATCTATGTAAAGACATTCTGGTGATGTCCATTCAAAAAATACTATACAAACAGATATTGAAATTTGAGATTTTCTATTGAAAATCTATCTATCATCTGGGCACATCAATATAGCTTTTTAAAATGTAACTTTGCCTCTTCACTTTGTGCAACAGTTAATGAATTTGTAGTTTGTCACAAAATATGACTTGAAGACATCTCTAAGAGAAGTGAATTCTCACTCAATGTTTGTATATTTATGAAACTAAACTTAATTTATTGACTTAATTGCATTTACAGTCTTTTTATTTGACAAATGTCATGTATCGTAAATAGTTCAAAATTTTAAACAAGAATTCTCATGTTGGAATTTCTTTTATTTTTTTCCAGACTATTTCAGGATTGCAACCCTGTGTCTAAAGGTCTAGGTTCATTTATCCTATTTAGTGTTGTAGTTATATTTATATTTTTTGTTATAAATAAAGTGCTTAATTTACTACTCATGATGAATAAATTATGGTATGTGTATTTATTATATTCATTATGTTTATTAATTAATCAGGATGAGTTTATAGTATGGTAAATAACAGAGTTTCACATCTGTTTTCACCACTTACTCCATGTCTACCTGCGAGTTTAAAACACACTATAGAGATAAAATGCTCAATGTATAAAATAGAACAAGAACCGGGAAGTACAGTTAATCCAGCACATTGACAGCTCACTGAAATTACACTGTTTACTCTTCCTGCAGATTAACGTTACTGCGCATGTTCGGTGATGTCTCGCAATTATTATTATTATTGTTGTTGTTGTTGTTGTTGTTGTTGTTGTTGTTGTTTAAAGGGGGCGTTTTCCCAGTATTTTCCCAACCCCAGGAATTTAGTGAACGCTCTTCTTTTACTTTAAAACGTTTCCCGGTAGACAGGGCCAGCAAATAGAAAGGCACTTCCGGTTAGGTAAGGGGCGGGAGTATAGATTGAATTGTAGTGTATTTACTGCTAAAATGCACAGTGTTTTACTAACGTTATTATTATTATTATATCAGCATCGTCTTAATAATAATAATAATAATAATAACAATATTAATGTCGAAATACAATTAAAGTGTTCCTGTGCTCTAATTGGATTGAAGTTCCGTCATCATACTCAGCCAATCGGAGGAGAGAAGGCGGGTCTTTGAAGAAAGAATTCCGGAAGAGAGTGGAAAAAGCACGTGTTCGAAAACAACAGAACTGTATTCGTTTTGATTGTTTTATTTACAACGTTCAAGTGTGTAAAGAATCCAAATGGAAAGTAAGTGAATAAATATGACTTGTGGCGCATAACATCACATTATATATCAGAAATTACCTGCCTGTTGCTCTTGGTGATTCCGTTGACGTGTAATAAAGCGCAGACTAGAGTGCATGTTGTTTGTTTTTCTAGATTTGGTGTTGTCCAGACTTCCTCCGGATGAAAGCAAACTGCTGGGAGTTCAGGTGACTGAAGTAGTTTATATAATTTAAATCGTAATGTTCTTAATTAACGTGCATTGTGTACGTTTTCTCCAGAAACGAAATGTGGTTTAGCTGTTGTGCAGATACAGACAGGTGCAGATAAATATAAAATATGTACTGTATGTAAATATATGTACAGTAAATAAATGTTATACACGGTGTATATATACTGTAGATGATCATATAGATATGAATTCTGTAGAATATACATTGAATACACAATTATATCTAAAGAATTATTGAGAAATGTTATAGAGCAGACATGTTTGAAATTGCGGTCCACTTTTTTGGCCATTTTTTCATGGGGGGGTGGGCGGATCCAGTGACATCATCAAATTTCCTAAAGTATGACTTCCGACGATGTGCGGAGCATGTAGACACGTCACATGTCGCACATTTTTTCACTTTTGCTGCCACGTGATGTCACTATGGCAAATACCTACGTGTGTTTATGTCAAATGTGCATATCTGGACAACACTGGCCAAACAGCGGAGCGCCAAATTTCCACATTTATGGAATGTGGGGCTGGAATGTTGCAGATTTCCCAGAATTCTAAATGGCTGTGGGATTCGAGAGGTATATGATCACGATCCACTCTGGAGCCCCTATGAGTGGATATGCCATATATGCATATCGGTCGCTCACATGCTGAGCTGTGAGGCAGGAAATTTCGCCCCCATTAATTTTCCCTGGATTCGGAATTCCGCAGGTGACTCCTTATAAAAGTAATAGCACACCTCACACCATCGGGCTGCACAATATGAGGTATTCGTGACAATTGGACAAAAACTGCAGGACTAGTTACATGCTGGAAATTTGAACGAAGCTAGCGAGATATTATAATGGTGAAGTTTTCACCTCACCAAATCTGGGCCTTTTTGTAAAAAGTTTGGACACCCCTACTATAGCGTGTACAGTGTGGCGCAGACCTGCATGACTACTGGCAGTAGAGCCATTAAAGCATCTGTGAGCTGTTAGTGTCCTAGCAGCGTATTGTGGAGCTCGGTAGGTTGATTGTATACTGTAATCTCTCTGTGTCTTTTCCATGTGCAGTCCCAGCATGGAGATCCTGCTGAGAAGTTCACCAAGGCCTTCCTGAAGAGTAGCATGCCTCGCTTGAGCACCGAGAAAGCAGAAGAAGCTGTGCTGCATAAAGCAGTGATGCTGCAGTATGCTAAGGAGAGGAACAGGAGAGGAAAAAAGACAAAGGCTAAAGGACTAAATGCTAAAGAGAGGAGAACTCTGAGAGTGTTTGAGCTGAAACCCGAGCATCAGAAGTGTGTTCATTTTAACATGCCACCCATCACTTTTATGCACCTGCTTGTTTGTGTAAACATGTAATGTGGTGTCTTACACACACAGATACGATCTCTTCATGCCACTCCATGAGCTGTGGATGCAGTACATTACCGAGCTGTGTAATGGTCTCAGACCAGACAGGTGAGAACCTGAGCCAGGACATAAAATCCACACTGAACCGTTCACACTCTACTGTTATGTTGCTGTTAAAATGTTGTATTCAATGCAGTGTGTGTGTGTGTGTGTGTGTGTGTGTGTGTGTGTGTGTGTCAGTAATCTACAGGTGATGCAGCAGAAACTCCTGAAGGCAGATTTTCATGGTGCAGTTATAACAGGTCAGGATTGTGTTTTTATTCAAATACACTAGATTGAAGGATTCCTTAATGTCGTTTACATGCATAAAATTACTTGTAATGTAAAATGTTTGAAATGTTTGAAGCCTATAAATGTACTTGAGAGAGTACCTCTAGCGGCCTTGGTGTATATACAGTTCTCTTTCATGCCGTGTGTGTGTGTGTGTGTGTGTGTGCGCGCGTGTGCGTTTTCTTTGTTCACAGTTATTCGCTCTAAATGCCCCTCTTATGTGGGCTCCACAGGAATCCTGGTGCAGGAATTGAAACATGTATTTAAGATAATCACAAAGGACAACAGACTGAAGAGTGAGATTTGCTTTATTTTATTATCAATCAATGATTGAATCAATGATTATTTTTTGCCATGGGAATGAAAGTCAGTAGGAGCAAGACGGAGTACATGTGTGTGAATGAGAGAGAAGGCAGTGGAGTGGTGCGGTTGCATGGGGAAGAGGTGGTAAAGATGGATGAGTTTAAGTACCTGTGGTCAACAGTGTAAAGTAATGGAGAATGTGCTAGAGAAGAGAAGAAAAGAGTTTGGGTGGAGTGGATGGAGAAGGAGGGATTTGTGATAAAAAGTTAAAAGTAAAAGTTTGGGCGGGGGGTGGTTGATAGTGCTTGCTCTCTGTTTTGCCGTCGTTTTTCTTGCTGCGCAAACTCCGGTGCGGGTGTGCGCTTACACTTTATTCTGATACGGCAGGCGGACATTTTCATTCGCGATTTCATGCATTTTCGCTCCAAGTAGTGGAGTGGAGTATTGTACTTTATTCTGGAACAGTAAAAAAATAAAAATAGAAAAATCAGAAGGCATAGCGAAGAGGGAGCTGAGCCAAAAGGCAAAGCTCTCAATTTACTGGTCGATCTACGTTCCTACTCTCACCTATGGCCTTTGAGCTTTGGGTCATGACCGAAAGGACAAGATCCCGGATACAGGCGGCCGAAATGAGCTTCCTTCGCAGGGTGGCTGGGCGCTCCCTTAGAGATAGGGTGAGAAGTTCAGTCACTCGGGAGGAGCTCAGAGTAGATCCGCTGCTCCTCCACATCGAGAGGGGCCAGCTGGCGTGGCTCGGGCATCTATTTCGGATGCCTCCTGGGCGCCTTCCACGGGAGGTGTTTCGGGCATGTCCCTCCGGGAAAAGGCCTCGGGGAAGACCCAGAACACGTTGGAGGGACTATGTCTCTCGACTGTCCTGGGAACGCCTCGGCGTCCCCCCGGGGGAGCTAGAGGAAGTGGCTGGAGAGAGGGAAGTCTGGGCATCTCTGCTTAGACTGCTGCCCCCCGCGACCCGGTCCCGGATAAGCGGAGGAAGATGGATGGATGGATGGAAATCAGAAGCAGGTCAGATGCGCCCCCCTTGACAGAGCCCCACTATTTGAGAAACACTAGTTTAGAGGAAGGGTCACCAACGTGGTGCCAGAGGGTATGGAGAGGATTAGAGATGAGTTTATTGGAGGCACGTAGGATGTAGGATGTTTTTGAGATGAGGAGAGATTGTGCTGGTGTGGACTTGCACAGCAGAGGGACATTGGGTACATAAGTAGGAGAATGCTGAGGAAAGAGGTGCCAGGCACAAGAAAAAGGAGGTCAAGGAGAGGCTTATTTATGTAGTAAGGGAAGACATGGTAGTGTGTTTTAGAATGATCTGCTGTGGTGAAACAAGATAAAATAAGATTTTATGCAATCACTTTCATCAGTTTTGTGCATGTCTGTGTGCAGTCATTCCTAAGAAGAACAGCGTGTTCAGTGTGGAGATGGGAGATTTTGTCACTTACATTTACGGCAGTAAGTTCGAGCTTCGCTCAAGTGAGAGGTCAGCCAAAAAATTCAAGACCAAAGGCACCATTGACCTGTGAAAAACTAATGACCACCGAGTGCGCTCGAACGGGGAACTGCTTCAAGGGAGAACACACTCGGCAGATTTAGTTCAACAGCTAAGTTTATTTTTGGTACAGTGTGTGTGTGTGTGTGTGTTCAGTTATTTATTGGTATTGTAACAATTTCATTAGTAAGTATCCACATTCGTACAGTTGTAAAAGAAATAAAAATAAAATAAGATTTTTTTTTTGTGTGTTTGTTAAACTTGCCAGGTGATGAAGATGCCTTAAAATTGTACATACGAGAGTTCAACTGAACTGGAATACATCTAGGATATCTTTTTTTGTGTGTAATTAAGGCTTCACAGCACAAGAGGGAGCCATTGTTGTGAATTTTCTTCTGTGCAGCTTCCTTTTTAATCTGATTTGTTTATTTAATTAATTAGATACGTTTGTTTTAATAATTATCAGGCAGAGGTGGTAAAAGTACACACAGCCTTTACTTAAGTATATGTACTGACACTCATACTTTTTGAAGTATTGACTATTGTTTTAGTATTATTAGCGCAACCAAACTCAACATAGAGCATGAAAACAAAATTTTCTTGTAATTGTTTTAAAGTAATTATTGTATATTAAAAAATTGGTAAATCATAAATATTAAACGGAACCCTTTGTTTCCATGTGGACAGTTGGAGGTGATGTCTGTAACTTCTAACTTTCATGCAGATAATCTAATCAAGAAGATTTTTTTTTGTAAATGGGTTATTTAAAGTTGGATGTTTTGACCTTTCTATGTTTCTGCTTATGTTGTGTGTCTAAATACTGTTTTTATTTTTCAAAAGCACAGAATTTTGTTGTTTTGTTGTGTATACAAATAAAAGTAGATTCGAGTAGACATCAGAGATTCGAATGATATATTGCTGCTATCTGTACAGAGTAACTTAAATTTGTTCCAGCGTAATGAATAAAAAGTGTCTCGTTACCAGATGTTTGATCTGAGACGTGGCGTAATGTGAAACTGATTATAGACTTTTTTTTTTAATTTAATCGTGTACTATTTATTTGTTTGTTTTTTAATTTAAAAGCAGCATGTTTCATTACCTATGCATTAAATAATTCGTTTGATACCTCGAATTAAAAGAATGTCAACTTTTGTTACAGTATCTAATGAATGCGTCCAGACTGAACAGCCACAATATAGAACACAGACTAGGGAGAAATGATCAGGAATGTCTCTGTTCTCAGTCATGTTTACATCATGGCTTCCTTCTGTTTCATCCATGTTAGCCAGAATTCCTGTTACCTTCTGCCTTATTTATTGTAGCATAATTGTCATAATGTATATTATGTCTGTGGTGTGAGATAGCCAGGAAATGATATACCAGTAATATTCAGACTATAAAAAAGGTACCACGCCTGGTTTAATAATAAAAGAAGTCGAACATACAAATGTGAAAGGTTGTATGAAAAATAAATAGTAAAAAAGTACTGATACGAGAAAGTACAGTAACAAAGTATTTGTATTCTTTCAGGTATCTTTTTTTTAACATTATTTATAACTAATTTAAATATGCCTCTAATCTCATAGCTGATTAAACAAGTCATCATCTTTGGACCATTTTTTCAGTACAGCTACAACCCATGACCCAACTCGTGAGGTTGAACTCATGACCTCATAACCCTAAGAGCAGGGATTTTGCTTCCTCTGCCATCTAACAGAAAGCTATCTTTACAGCTTCTTGGTTTTCTTTGAAAAATAATGGTTAAGACATTCAACCTTATGATCAGAAGGTCAAGATTTCAAATCCCACCCTCACTAAGTGCCATTGCTGGACCCTTGTTCAAGTCCCTTAATATGTGTGTGTGTGTGTATATATATATATTGTGATATGATATGTATATATATATATATATATATATATATATATATATATATATATATATATATATATATATATTATTATATTATATATATATATATATATATATATATATATACACGTATACACACACACACACACACACATACATTCGCGACCCGCTCTATCCTCGAGAACACAGCTCCAGACACACACAAGATTTTCGGTGAGCAAACCAGCACACGTGCGTATTTTATTTACAGTGAGGGGGGTGTGGTGCGAAAGAAGGGGAATATAGTCCACCAGGAGGTCGCACGGCTGTTCTCAGTGGTTTGTGTGGTAATACAGCAGTCCGCCCACCGATTTGAAGTACGTTTGCGGCATCGGCTGCGGCATATCCTCCTCGCGCAGTACCTGGTGCCAGCAATGTTTCAGCCACTCGTCCTCTCGCTGCTCTCAAGCGAAACTGCCCTCGTGTACGGCCTGGTGATAGAGACTCGACACCGGGTTATTGTCAGTGTTGCACTCACCGTTCGCTCCCGTATCAGCGGCTCCTTCCTCTTGGCCCATTAGCGCCCGGCGGGGTTGGTCCTTCCTACGGACACCTGGCACTGGAAACCTGGCCTAGTCTCTGCCTATGAGGAGGAAAGGGACGGGAAGACTCGGGACTAGCCCTATGGTTAGCGGCCACTCACCCATGTCGTTCACCAGCCATACTCTGGCGGTGGCGACCTCACAGGACATCCTCCCCCCCCTCCCCCTTTTCCCGGACCTTACCGTGTACGCAGGTCACCGGGATGGTTTGCGTGTTCCTGGTTTCCCGGCCCACGACCCGATGGCCTGGCCAGAGTGACGCTGCTGCCCGAGTCTATGAGCACCATCACAGTCCTGCCGTTCAGCCTGACTTCCTCGACCGGTACACGCAGATCTATAGGGGAGTGTATGGTGCATCCCGCCAGCCAGGGCTTCTTCCCCTGTGTTGGTGGCGAGAGTCCGGGGTCGGTGGGCATGGGCTCATCCCGCTGCGACGGTGGTGCGCAACCGTTATCGGGCCGGGGTCTTCTAGGTCTGTTGGACCAATCCTGGCGCTTGTGCTCCGCGAACGGGTGCCCGCGAGCACGGAGGTCCAGCCGGTCAAAGTCTAGCGTGGAGACCGCGCATTCCAGCGCCTCCACCACTTCCTTGGGGTTTTTGGGTCGCGCATGCTTACCGCCTTCCACTCATGGGAGGGATTTCATAAATTGTCCATCGCCACCTTCTCTACGACTTCCAGCGTGGAATTCCTCTCTGGTTGGAGCCACCGTTTTGCTGTTCTTAGGAGATTTTCCATCTCGGCTTTCGGTGTTGCCCCGGTTCTGTACGACGGTGTCATTTTGGCCAGAAGTCGCTGTACGCACTGTTCCATGCTGGGAGGGGGGGGGGGGGGGGGGGTGTGGTACTCTCCTGCCTCATCTCCAGGATCTCATTTGTGGCCGCTTGCACGCTTGCACGCCTCTAGCTAGTTCCTGGGTCACCGTCTGCTGTTGCAGGAGGTGCTGCAGTATCTGCTCCATAGTGCGTGGTTCTCCGATCTGTGTTCTCAGGCCCGCTTCTCCACCAATGTAGCGACCCGCTCTATCCTCGAGAACACAGCACCAGACAGACACAAGATTTTCGGTTGCGTAAAAAAATACACGTGCGTATTTTATTTACAGTGAGAGGGGGGTGTGGTGTGAAGGAAGGAAGGGGGATATAATCCTTTGCGCGTGTCGTTCCTGTAATCTGCGGATTTTTCCCTCCGAGAGCCGAGGACGGTTAACGATGCGACGTCCTTCGTTTCACCCGGGAGTTCGAACTTTTTCGGAGTGTAGCGAGACGATCCAGCTGCCGCCTGGGGAGAGACGTTGCTGCTGCCGTCGGTACCGCCTAAGGGAACAAATGTCACAGGTGAATTCTTTCTCCGACCTTTCGTGACCTTTCGTTACCTCTCCTCCCCTCCTTGTCCTCCCTGTCCTCCTGTGCTCCTATTATACTGTCGGATCTTCTCCAAGAGGGTGAAGGGTGGTTGATGATGATGTTCTCCCCATGCCTCAGGGGGTTTTTCTCCGGGTTCTCCGGTTTCCTCCCGGTCCAAAAACATGCACGGTAGGTTGATTGGCACCTTGGAAAATTGTCCCTAGTGTATGAATGTGTGTGTGTGTATGTGTGTGCCCTGCGATGGGTTGGCATTCCATCCAGGGTGTATCCTGCCTTAATTCCCATAGCCCCATAGACGCCTGAGATAGGCACACAGACTCCCCGTGACCCGAGGGAAGATCGGATAAAGTGTAAAGCTGTAGAAGATGATGAATGAATGAATGAGATATATATATATATATATATATATATATATATATATATATATATATATATATATATATATATATATGTTATGTCACGGTTCTCTCTCTCTCTCTCTCTCTCTGTCTCTCTGTCTCTCTCTCTCTCTCTCTCCTCGCTCCGCCCTGCTCTTTCTATACACACACACACACACACACACTCTCAATCACACACTACTCAGGTGTTCCTCATCCTCTCATTCTCCATCTCCCCTTTATATAGCCCGGCTCTCCCTACTCGTAAAAACACATAGGTTGTGTCGCGGACCCGGTCGATATCGATATATATGCCTAACCTTTGTCTGTTCCTGTTTCCAGTTCCCGTTTCCTCCTGTGTTTCCAGTTCTGCTCCAGATTCCGGACTTTCAAGTCCGCCGCTCCTGCTCACGATTCCCCGGACTTCCAAGTCCGCTTCCAGAACTCCGGTCCTCCTCCGGGCGACCACGGCGCGCAGCGCGCGCAAGGCTCCCAAGCCTATCTGGCCGCTCCTTTTGAGCGGCGTCTCTTTTGGTTGTTTTGCTTCGTTGGACTATTTCAATAAATCCTTTGTGTTTTGGAATTCCCGATTCCCCGTGTGTCTGTGCAGCGCGACCACCATCGTTACATATTGTGTATCACTTCCTATATATATATATATAGATATATATATATATATATATATATATATATATATATATATATATATATATATACAGGAAGTGATACACGCCCCCCACAGAGCCCTGATCTCAACATCATGGAGTGTGTATGGGATTCCATGAAGAGACAGAAGGATGTGAGAGCGTCTACATCCACAGAAGATCTGTGTTTACTTCTCCAAGATGGAACAACCTACCAGCCGAGTTCCTTCATAAACACTGTGTGTAAGTGTATCTAGAAGAATTGCTGCTGTTTTGAAGGTAAAGTGTGTTCACACCAAATATTGCTTTAATTTAGATTACTCTTTTCTTCATTCACTGCATTTCATTCATTGATGAAAGTAAATAATTAAAACTTCCATTTTTGAAAGCATCCTTTGTTTACATTTGGACCCTTTTCCCACTGTAAAGAAAACACTTGGAGCCTTTTTGACATTTAAAATGAAATAACACTGCAAGAAGGAAAAATATGAATATATGCAAAAAAAAAAAGGCAATAAAAATATTTATCGTAATTAGTTAATGTGATTTCTGCTCCTGAACCTCAGCGCAGAGCATCTGCACATCAGGGCTGTATGCCGCACACTGGAGGGTTGTGTTAGATGTTACAAGATCATTGAATTTCTAAAAAAGAACATAAATTCTTACAGAAGCAATCTTAAAGTCTCTTTCTCACCCACTGGCATTATCAAGGTTCAGCCACTTGTGACTGTTACGAGTGCTCAGAATCAAGGTCAAAGCATTAGATCTGTCGAGTTTGTTTGGGGTTCAACAAAGCCAGGTAAGAGCAGTGCTCTCTACCCAATTCTCTGTTATTTCCCATATTATCCCCTTGGTACGTGAGACCTCGGTTATGCAGCATTTTCAGTGCATTCCTGCATCAGATTGTGAAACTCATTGTGGTGAATTGCTCACTGCGTTGGACTTTAACTATCGCTGTGGTGGGTCTTAATAAGCCCCTAGAACTACCACAAACATGTAACAAATGGGGGCTCCTCCGGGATTTTAAAACCCTTTTTATACATATTCTGTTGTTATTGTGTTTAGGTAGATATTTTGCTTAACTGTGTTTGGCGTTTTCATCATGGCTTCCTTTAGTTTGCAGGCTTTCTTGAGTGCTCCCTCTATAAAGAGTTTAGATAATTGTAAGAAGGATAGTTTATTGGAAATTGCACAACATTTTGAGATCCCTGTGTCTAGACAACTAATAAAGAAGGAAATTAAAAGGTTAGTTGTGGAAAAACTGGGGGAGTTGCATCTTTTAGGCCCTTCATTTGACCCTGTAAACGGTGGTTTAAGTACTCCTATTGAGGCTGATGAACAGGAATTGGTGGTGCCTCTCCCTGAGAATAAGGCAACGCTGCCACAATTTGACCCATTTTCTCCACAGACCTATGGCTCCCGAGAGGAGGCCCGTCTCAAGGTGTGCATAAGACGCTTGGACCTGGAAAAAGAGGAGCGAGCGTGGGGCAAAGGAAAGCTGAACATGAATTAAAGCTGGCGTTGCGTCGGATGGAACTGGAAATGGAGAGGGAAATTCGACTAAGGGAATTGTATCTGAGGGTAAAGGAGTTAACTCCCAGGTCTTTCGCCTCTCACTGTTCCTACGCCTGGTCCTTCAGCTTCCCCTCCTTGAACAGGAACAGGAAGCAGAGAACTTAGTTGCCATTTGCCTGTGACAAAACACATTGCACTGGTGCCGCCGTTTAGAGAGACTGATTGATCTACTGAAATTGATACATACTTTAGTGTGTTTGAGAGAATTGATAATTCTCTAAAGTGGCCAAAAGAATTGTGGACAATCTTACTCCAGTGTAAACTGGTTGGCTTGGAAAAGCTCAAGAGGTATGTTCATCGTTGTCTGTACCTCATACCTGGATTGTATGACACTTAGAAGTCATTTCTGCCATTCTTCGTGCATATGAACTTGTACCGGAAGTTTATCGTCAGAGGTTTCCAACACAAGACACCAACACAAACTTATGTGGAGTTTGCTTGTGAGAAGGCTCTTCTTTTTGATAAATGGACAACGGCAAGTAAAGTTAACAGTCAGGAGACAATGAGGGAGTTGATGCTGTTAGAAGATTTTAAAAATTGTCTTCCGGAACGTATTTCAGTGTATCTGAATGAAATTATGGTTACCACACTCTCTCAAGCTGCTGTGTTAGCCGATGAATTTATTCTTACACAAAAATCTTTGTTCTTATCTAAGCTGAAACAACCAAGATCACCTGAGCAGAGGTTTAGAGCAAAACAACCTAGACCTGTCAGTCCAGCAAATCGTAACAGGTCAAGGCCATTAAATGTTGCATGTTTTTATTGTCACAGGCCTGGCCATGTTGCTGCAGACTGTTTTCTCTTGAAACGAAAGCAGGAGAGACATGAAAAGAGTTCTGGTAAACAACAAAAAGGTGTGGGGCTTGTAAAAACCTTTTCTCAACAGTCTCTGGTAAGTCCGGATGAATGCTATAAACCATTTCTTTCCAGAGTGTGTCTGTTACAGAAGGTGAGGGACAAGATATTGTAATTTTGCGGGACACAGGAGCTTCTCTGTCATTTATTCATGAAGGTTTACTTCCTTTAACTGAACAGACTTTCAGTGGGTCTTGTGTTCTCTTTCAAGGCTTAGAGATGGGGTATGTTCAGGTTCCCCTACACCAGGGGTGGCCAACTAGTAGGATGCTAAGAGCCACTTTTTTTCTGTGTTAGCGCAAAGAGCCACATCATACACGTGGGTACACATGAACATCATCCCATTCCCACTGACGCATGTTATGTGAAAGCTCCTAAAGAGCCGCATGAGGCTCAGGAGCCACGGGTTGGCCAGGCCAGCCCTACACTATATGTATTTGAAGTCTGGTGTTGTAGCTGGTAGGATTAAGGTTGGAGTGCTACCAGTGCTGCCTGTAAAAGGTGTAGATTTTATTTTAGGTAATGATCTAGCAGGTAAAAAAATATGCCACTGGTAGAAGTATCTGAAGTCTGTGCTGAAGTATGCCACTGGTAGAAGTATCTGATGAGTCTGATGCTGATTTGTCAGTTTGATGAGCTGGCAGAGAAGCTGCCTGAGGTTTTTTCCGCGTGTGTAATAACACGGTCTCAAACGAGATATGTTAATGATGTGTTAGATGTTTCTAACTTTTCTCTTTTTTAACACAAGACAACCCTGTGGAATTAGATAAATTGGATGTTAAAACCCAACAGCTCACAGGCCCTTTACCTTGTAACGCTGTGACCCAAAAGGAATTAATGTCTGAACAACACTGCAATGAAAGTTTGTCCTCTCTCTTTAATGTTATAGTTGACAACACTGATGTAGACAAGAAGCAAGTAGTTTTTCTTTCTAGATGACGGCTTGTTGATGCGAAAGTGGTCTTCGCGTATAAGTGAACATAAGGATACAGTTTTTCAAGTTGTGGTTCCTTTAAAATATAGACACTTGGTGCTGAGTGTGCCCATATCACCCTTGGTCTGGACACCTAGGAGTTACAAAAACTTATAATCGTGTGTTGAAACATTTTTTCTGGCCACGGCTACGCCAAGATGTAGTTCGATATTGTGCTTCGTGTGAGACATGTCAAAAGGTAGGAAAACCAAATGAGGTTATTCCTCCCGCCCCATTGCAACCTATACCCATGATGGGTGAACCTTTTGAAAAGGTATTGGTAGACTGTGTAGGCCCTTTGTGCAAAAACAAAGTTCTTTACTCATTTGGTCTTATGTCATATGATCTAATTTTACTTCTACTGCAACGTTCAACATCAAAGATTACCACCCAGAGTCCGGAAGTAATACCTCTAGGGGGTGCCGTTGGTTTTGTTTGCGCCATATTACAGCGCAAACTGTAGTCAAAGCACTTACCTAGTTCTTTACTACATTTGGTCTTCAGTTTAAAGTTGGCAAGTGCTTGTTCTTTTAGGTAGTTCAGTCATAGTTAAAGAAAAGATAGAGGTCATTCACACACCTCGGAAGCGAAAAATTTTACTTCTACATTGTTCTCACAGGTCATGAAAATCCTGATGAGAAATTTATTAGGTCAAACCAGTTCGATTGAATAAACATTAAAAAATGTCAAGTGCATACCACCCAGAGTGCTATATTTAGGGATGTTCCCACACAGACGCCACTGTTCTTTTACCCGTCCTTGCAAAAAGAGGGCTCATGGGTTAGGCAAGTTGTAGTCTATCAGCCAAATTTTTAGATCCATACATAGTGAAAGAAAAGTTTAGTGAGAATGATTATGTCATTCACATGCCAGATCGAAAGTGAAAAACTTATTTAGATGATTTAGTTATACATTCTTGTGATTGGCCAAGTCATGTGGAGTCTCTTAGAATTGTTTTTAGGAAGTTAAGAGAAGCTAATTTAACATTTGGCTAAAATTGAGTTTGCACAAGCCAGTGTGGTTTACCTTGAGGGTGGATCATGGTGCTGTTTGCCCACTGGAAGCAAAAATAAAGCCATTGTTGAATTTCCTGTGCCAACAACCCGACATGAACTACATAGATTTTTAGGAATGGTCAGATATTACCGTGGTTTTGTAAAAAATTTCTCTTCTATTGCAGAACCTCTAACTTCATTGCTAAGCCCTGTTACTATGTTTAAGTGGTCTGCTAACTGTCAACTTGCTTTTGATAATGTGAAAGCTTTGTTATGTTCTGCTCCTGTTCTAGCTGCCCCTGACCTGTCTAAACCTTTTAAGCTGGAAGTTGATGCAAGTGCGGTGGGGATTGGAGCAGTCATGCTGCAGGACGATAAAAATGCAGCCCATCCAGTTTGTTACTTCTCAAGTAAACTAAATAAATATCAGGTGAAGTATTCCACCATTGAGAGAGAAACGCTGGCATTACTTTTGGCATTACAGCACTTTGATGTCTATGTAGGCTCAAGCATATGTCCGGTAGTGGTGTACACTGATCATAATCCTCTTGTGTTTTTATCAAGGATGTACAATCACAAACAAAGGCTAATAAGGTGATTCCTGGTTATTCAGGAATAAAATTTAGAAATGAAACACAAAAGGGGCATGCTCTGTCTAGGATATAACTATCCTAGAAGGATAGTTTTGTGGAGAGGCATGTTTTACGTGCCACGGCACGTATAGTTTTTTTTGCAGTCTTTTTGTTGCAGAAGATGCTGCCGGGCGTGACACTGCTGATGGTTCCACCCTGGAAAATCAGAGTCTGAAAGTACTGACTCTCATAAAACCGCACAGGCAGACGCGGCAGCACTCTCTCTTGATTCCTCGTCTTAATTCTTCTTTTTTTTTAATTCTCCAAGTTCAGCCTTGTATTTCTTTTGGTAAGCTGTAAATATTGTAAATACTCAATTATCTTCCTTTTGCCACTATACACAAAAGTAAATACACCTTAACCACAGTTTGGTGTGTTGGATGTTTTTTTTTGGGTCTTTTACGCGATACCATTAACTATCGCTGTGGTAGGCCTTAAAAAGCCCCTAGACCTACCACAAACACGTAAAAATCTGTCAAGTTTGTTTGGGGTTCAACAAAGCCAGGTAAGAGCAGTGCTCTCTACCCAATTCTCTGTTATTTCCCATATTATCCCCTTGGTACACGAGACCTCGGTTATGCAGCATTTTCAGTGCATTCCCGCATCAGATTGTGAAACTCATTGTGACTGAACACAGACATAGGAAGACGTAACTGAGGGAATCAAACTGAAAGTAAGGGGGGGGGGGGTGTTCATGTTCAGGGTTTACGTAAGAGGTAGATGGAGTGGGCAATAGTGAGCAGAAATTCTCAGCGCACTCCACTACCACCAGTCCCAATAGGCAAGCTGCTTCCCGGGTCTGCATTAGTGCGTAGGGGTCAGGCTTTTCCCTGCCGCAGGACTTTGATATCTCCACACAGATATTGCAAGTCTGGTGGTGAGTGATTGGGAAAGAAAACTGCCATTAGTCAGGAGCCAAATGTTCTCCACGGCACTCACTGTCCAGTGACCTTTTACATAATTGAAAATGGTGAGGATTTGCCACTCAAGATCTGAAATTTTCTATTAAAATAATCTATTGCGTACAATGCACACATAAAGAAAAAGTAATTGGGCTTCATGCCTCCCACAAACTTCCACACCATTTCTCACCAGGCTACACACAAGTGTATTAATCCCGTCAATGCTAATTAGCTGAAAAATGAAGACAAAGTAGACCTTCAGATGAGGATGTACCGCTCTTTAATGAACTATACAAAAAATGTCTTTGGAAATGAAGATAAAATGAGCTCTGCCCGAACACTGCTATCTGACAGTGGTGTATTTATTAAGAGTTTGCCTTAACAGGAACCAAAATTAGAATTTTGCTCGGCCTGGATTTGTGCACTAAACTTCCCATCATGCAGTGTATAACAAAGGATATGGCCATCAAACGAACAGGGTACAAGTCTCGATACAATCATACACAACAGTTCAGTACCTTGGACAGAAGAGATTAAAAGACTAAAGCATCAGTTGAATCATGTTCCTGACCCGCCCTATTATAATGAATCATGTCACTTTAGCATCCTGCATATAAAATGAAACATGTCACAGCTTTGTTTAAATGAAATACTTTATTATTGTATTAATTTAAACAGAAAATGACCTTGCTTGCTTCTGTATTAGCATTACATTAAGATTATATTCAATTTCACATAAAAACGTGAAAATACAGGTGAAAATAATGCATTATATAAATTACAATGTTGTATAACAGACACAGCAAATTAAGTGTAGTGTAAACATCTAATTCTTTATTTAAAATGTGTAACAGTGGTAATTAATTTAATCTTTGAATAATGGAATAACGGTGATAATGGCCTGGGCTGTTGAAAGTGATCAGGGTTAATGCAGGTCAAACTTGAGGAAGTTCTCTTTTTTTGGCAGCGCACGCTGAAAGTTATAATTAATCAATGTGCTTGACACATAATGAGGTTTTAGCAGACCTTTAATCCACCCGAAAATTAATCAACAGGAATTAAATACAGACGTATCTTGCGAACCGCTAAGCTAATAAACTGAAAAGCCTCCTTACAGGGTGCTGCTGTGCTCAGTGTGACGAACAACCGAAACCTTTAAACTATTAGTGCCGCATCACCATAACATCTTAAATCTAAATAAAACAAATTTCTCACCAAAATGTGACAAATTGAAATAAATCAAGGAATATCACTTTACTATTCTGTGTATAAAACATCACAGCTTTGTATAAATTAGTCACATGGTCATTTTCACTTTAAGTAAATAAAATTACAATCTCACCAGCTCTGTTGAAAATGAAATAAAACTATAAAAGAGTGCAGTTATGAAATAATGAGCTCTTGTTAACTGATTTGCAGGAGAGTGAAGAGTTTGTGGGATAAATAGGCCTCGAGTTCTTGCTGTAGTCTTAGTACAAGAAGGTGCCAAAGCTGCCCAAGCCATTACGTCTGAACTGATTTCCCTCTATGGAGACAAACATCTCCTGATTCAGCAGGTTCTCGTCGGCCCTCATGGCCCCTACGTCCTGCATATGGCTCCTCTGAGCCCGACGCTTCGTCACTGATGTGGCCAGGAGCTCACGCTTGATGACATCATTTCCTGAGGTGAATTCTGGAGCGGTGTTGTGTTGAACTTTAGATGGATGTTGTTCTGAAAAAGGAGCTTCACACTGTGGCTCTACCTCACCTTCTGTTTCCACAGTGCCATCTCCACATGCGGATTGTAGATTTTTATTCTCTTGTGTTGTGGCCTCGCCTTCTGTTTGCAGATCTCCATCCTCTGCTATTGTTGCATTGCGTTCTGTCTGTGTGACTCGTTCCTCTGTGAGCCCGTCTTCTGATTGTTCCTCTTCATTTTCAGCTTCTGCAACAGCTATTTACAGAGAAATACATTTTAAAATGTTTGTTTAAAAGACACTGTATGTTTATTATATTCATTAATTGTACGTATAAATGCTTATACTTTGGGCTGTCAAAGTTAACATCAAATGCGTTAATAACACAGATCTGCTTTAACAGCACAGAGACACCTCTGTGCACTTTTTATTCTTGACAACTAAAAAACCTAATTGAATAAAGAAACTTCAGTCCGTGTTCTTCCCAGATAATTTCAGCATTGACTTTCTCCTCAGTCGCACTTGTAATGTTAGGATGGAATATAAAAGAGGCAATGTTTTATTAATAAAATCACAGAGCAACATGCATCCGTTGACACTTCCTAAAATTCTCAGAATTACACCTACTAGCTGGATATTCACTAGAGGCATTATTATTCTCACTCGTGTATTTATTTATTAAATCTTGCACCGTATCGGTATGTGGTATTCCTGTCTCCAGAAAAGCTTCTTGAAATTCCTGCTTCCTGCTCAACACGCCACTTAGAACACACTCTATATAAATAATATACAATTTTAATGTTTGCAGAAAGAAATCCTGCGGATATCGCATTTTAAGTAATTTCATAACTACACAGAGCAGTCATGTGATCACGTGACCATGTTAAAACCTTGTTGCTGGAATTTATTTACAATCATATAAAAAAAAATTGTGTATTTTTTTCTTTCAAGTCGATGCTACAGGCTTGTCCAAAAAGATGTTACCACTCATATGGTACTACATAAAAAATACTTTGCAAGAGAGAAGGAAGGTAGCAGCTTGGATGCAAGTGTTTGCACTAGCTTCATTTGAACTTGTGTACATAGTGTGTGTTATGTTATTAAAATAATTGTAAATCCCATGTAAGTGGTAAAATCTTTTTGGACAACCCTGTATAATTGCACAATTACTGCCTCCAAAATTTTCTATGGTACTAGTTAAATATGCATCTACTGACATTAGAGGAATGCTTACATTAAATTTGCTGTGTTCAGTTTCATGTGATTTCATAATGATCAGTGGCAAACACAGCGCTCTGTGTTTAGTTAAATGGACTACAGTGTAATTCAGTGTAATTACAAAAATTGATGACTAATCGATGATTAGTGTAGTCACCACAATAATCATCGATTAGTCATCAGTTTTTGTAATTGAATTACTCAAGTTACTTGAGGAATCGTTGCCTAGTAACGCGTGTAACATCTGATGTGTTAATGAGTGAAATTAAAATGCTGACTGTGACTGAATGTGTGATTATAAAAGAATTTATTTAGAACTAATGAGTGTGAATGTGTGTGTGTGTATGTGTATCTGTATGTTACCTTCAGGCTTTACTAGAATAACTCCATAACCTGCGTTATTGTGGATCACATTATTCACCATCGTGATTTGAGGAGGAATGTCCAAATCATCTGCAAAATCCTACACACAAATATACAATTAAATATTTATATGCAATAAACCATCATCTGTGCTTTAAAGTGCTTGAGAAAGTTAAATTATTTGCCAATGCATTAAACTTGTGAAGATAAACGAATGAATATGTGTTTTATTCACGTCAAGTGCCATATCAGGATTACAGACAGTTCCATGATGCTTTATATATAAACTAATGCAATTTTAAAATCAGATGAAGTTAAAATGATTCATAAATTTGTTTAGTCATAATATTTTTTTACTATACTTTTGTTGGCAACTTATATCAGGTGCATTACAGTTCGGGATTCAGAGTAGACATCATATAATGGAATATCTGCATCAGCTGTGTGTGTGTGTGTGTGTGTGTGTGTGTGTGTGATTGGTGATTAAAGTGGCATGCCACCTCTGAAACAGACAAGCTCATTTACAGTAATTTGACCACTCACCTTTATCAGAACTCCTTCCTTACAGTGATGGATCCCATTTCCCACCAGACTGCACACACTCCCCGGGTAAATCTCTACACCAGCTCCCTGCACACACACGCACGCACACGGTTAATGACACAATTCCACCCCGATGCTTAAAACATTAGTAAATATAACATGGACACACCTTGGAGCCATACAGGTCACACATGTTCATGATGAGCTGAGCAGTTGTGCGGACGATGACGCCTGTAGTTTCACACTGCAACACACAGTTCTCCATCTCCAACCTTCCCTGTCTCACACCTGGAGACAGACGACAGACAGAGAAAAACAGAGATATACAAAGCAGAGTTGGGAAATAAAATACAAATACTTTGTTGTTTCTGGTATCGGTACGGTAAGATCGGTGAGTTTTAGAAACAAGAAACAATTAGGGCAAAACTGATTTTCACTTTTCACACATAAGTATTATGTAAAGCTGCTTTGAGACGACGACAAATTGTTAAAAGCACTTTATAAATAAAATTGAATTGAATTTTAATAGAGGGAGTCAGTGATGTAGATTTTCCTGATCAACATCATCTTTTCTCTACTCTACAGTCTGGTTACATTCATTTGTAATTATTTTTGTGTTAATATATTACTATAAGATTTGATTTCATTTTTGCGTGCAACGTCTGACTTACCAGCAGTGTGACAGCAATAATTTAGTTAGTAATAATAGGTTAGCAATAATAATAGGTTAGTAATGACTACATTTTACTTAATGTACAACTTACTTAACTTAAGAGTTGGAAGTGGAGGGGTAGGGAATTTCCAAGTTTGAGGTTTATTCCGTTGAAACTTTTTTTTTTCCCCCCCAATCTGAAACTGGCCCTAATACACCATTTTAAATAATACAATAAATAGAACATTTTGATAAAAAAAAAATAATAATAATAATAATTGCTCTTCTAATAATTATCTCTCTCTGTGCCAAATCTTTAGTTAGTCGATGATCTCTGCTCTCTTTATTTTATATAAAACAATGTTTTACAAGTAAGAAATGCTTATATCTAGTTCCTCTGCTGTCACAATGTTTACAATGTGGCCGTTCTTAGTATAAAAATGATCGGTTCGTTATTTCCTACACTATGATGTCGATGGTGTAGCCATGAAGTGAAACACATCATTGAACCATATTTAGGGTTAATAACTTTTAGTTTCCAAACAAACCATAAATATCTAAATGAGTCTTGGGCAGAGAAAATAACTTTCTGCTCAAGTTTTATGGCTTACAATGGTCATCTTGAAACCAGGTACAAATTGCAGTGAGAGGCCATGCCTCTCGGGGCTCCGCGAGCTCACCGGCTTATCTTTCAGAGAAACAATGAGAACGAATCCCCAGGGGAGGGACCACTAGGCCAAGCTCCAAACTAATAATAATTATCCTTTATTGGTCACATATCCATTACATCACAGTGAAATTCTTTCCTTCGCATGATACGGCGCCCCTGGAGCACAGAGGGTTAAGGGTCTTGCTCAAGGACCCAAGGGTGGTAGCTTGGCCATACTCGAAGCCGGATCTTCCGATCAGCAGCCCAGCGCCTTAGACCACTGAGCTACCCCCTCCCTAAAGGAACGTTGCATTGGCAGGGAATCGAACCCGGGCCTCCCGCGTGGCAGGAATTCTACCACTGAACTACCAATGCTGTTCCAGCTGAAAGAACATAACTCCAGCCAGGAGTGAGGCAAATGCAGGCCTCAGATGCAACTCAGAAAGAGGTTTGGTTCCAACTCTGATGTTTTGAGACTCCACAGCAATTTCAGATCTAGTACTTTATCTAAAGCTCACCCAGAATCTAGTTTGTACCATGTTTGTTCAGAATCGAACGCTACTAACAAATGCTAAATACTTTAGCGAATCTAATTTTAAGCCCCTTTTAATTAAGGTGAATACAATGCCTTTTATGATTCTCATTTCAGTGTATTAACTTTGTATTTTAAACTTACCATCTCTCCAGTTTCCAATTCCATCCTGTTCCCTCACTTCCTAGCTCCTTACTTTCTCTCTCTCTCTCTCTCTCTCTCATTATTGTATGCATGTTATGTTGTAGGTTAGTATGCGTTATGTGTAGTTTCATTAAATGTTTTATATTCACAAGTGATTGCCTTTGTGTGTGCCTCACAATCACAAGTCAATGAGCCTTTGATCATTAGGACAAACATATCAAATAATTAATTTAATTAATTGATTCCTTTAGTCTTCAAATGTAATTTTCAGTAGCCTTAATTAATTATAACTGATTATAAGTAATATGGGTATTAAGATAAATTATTGTTACCGACTGGGGGAGAATTAAAATTATTATTAAATTTTAGAAATTGGTAGCGAACATTAAACAAGCTTTGACTTGTGCCAATTTCCCTATATTGGAGGATTTTATTAAATATTATTTCCTTCATTTAAATCGCCGATATACGATATACTCAAAAAATGCTGCATATAATTGGTGTAGAATGGTGGACAGCATCGATTGAGCACCATTTATCTACAGCAGTAAACAATTACATTGTTGCTCGCTCTTGTGATTTACAGAGAAAACTTTTTTGTAAATCAGTTCATATTTGTTGCTTCTTTTAAATCAAGATTGTTTGCTTGCATATTTTTATAGCATTTGTCTGTGTGCAGGTTTATATGTTGTGTGCAGTGTTACGGGTAATTTAAAGGGTTGTATGTTGTGTGTAGGGTTCAAGGTTGTATGTTGTGTGCAGTTCTTAGGTAATAATAAACTCACAGAGAATTCCTTCAATGGCGTCATGTTGAATAAACTTCAGGTTGGAGATATTCACAGTACATCCGATGGATTCCACAAACGTGTCTCCTTTATTCCTCTTCTCTATAACTATCTCATCAGGCAAACCGTACCCTACACACACACACGTGCGCAAGACAGAAAAGAGAAGGAAAATAAACAGCAATTAGCAAACACAAACCCTGTAAAATGATAATGAAAACCCAATGGACCTGATGTGTGTGTGTGTGTGAGAATATACTTTTAGTCAAGTTACAAACTACCGGATTCTAAACCTTCAAAGCTTACACGTCAAAGATAAGATCATCAAGTACCAGTGTAAAAAAAAAAAAGAAAAATAAATAAATAAATAAATAAATAAATAAAAAGTTGGGACACTATACAAATCGTGAATAAAAACTGAATGCAATGATGTGTAGGTGCCAACTTCTAATATTTTATTCAGAATAGAACATAACACACGAAACAAAAGTTTAAACTGAGAAAATGTACCATTTTAAGGGAAAAATATGTTGATTCAGAATTTCATGGTGTCAACAAATCCCAAAAAAGTTGGGACAAGTAGCAGTAAGAGGCTGGAAAAAGTAAATTTAAGCATAACGAGGAGCTGGAAGACCAATTAACACAAATTAGGTCAATTGGCAACATGATTGGGTATAAAAAGAGCTTCAGAGTGGCAGTGTCTCTCAGAAGCTAAGATGGGTAGAGGATCACCAATTCCCACAATGTTGCGCAGAAAGATAGTGGAGCAATATCAGAAAGGTGTTACCCAGCGAAAAATTGCAAAGACTTTGCATCTATCATCATCAACTGTGCATAACATCATCCAAAGAGTCAGAGAATCTGGAACAATCTCTGTGAGAAAGGGTCAAGGCCGTAAAACCATACTGGATGCCCGTGATCTCCGGGCCCTTAAACGACACTGCACCACAAACAGGAATGCTACTGTAAAGGAAATCACAGAATGGGCTCAGGAATACTTCCAGAAACCATTGTCAGTGAACACAATCCACCGTGCCATCCGCCGTTGCCAGCTGAAACTCTACAGTGCAAAGAAGAAGCCATTTCTAAGCAAGATCCACAAGCTCAGGCGTTTACACTGGGCCAGGGATCATTTAAAATGGAGTGTGGCGAAATGGAAGACTGTTCTGTGGTCAGACGAGTCACGATTCAAAGTTCTTTTTGGAAATCTGGGACGCCATGTCATCCGGACCAAAGAGGACAAGGACAACCCAAGTTGTTATCAACGCTCGGTTCAGAAGCCTGCATCTCTGATGGCATGGGGTTGCATGAGTGCGTGTGGCATGGGCAGCTTGCATGTCTGGAAAGGCACCATCAATGCAGAAAAATATATTCAGGTTCTAGAACAACATATGCTCCCATCCAGACGTCATCTTTTTCAGGGAAGACCCTGCATTTTCCAACAAGATAATGCCAGACCACATTCTGCATCAATCACAGCATCATGGCTGCGTAGGAGAAGGATCCGGGTACTGAAATGGCCAGTCTGCAGTCCAGATCTTTCACCTATAGAGAACATTTGGCGCATCATAAAGAGGAAGGTGCGACAAAGAAGGCCCAAGACGATTTGAACAGTTAGAGGCCTGTATTAGACAAGAATGGGAGAGCATTCCTATTTCTAAACTGGAGAAACTGGTCTCCTCTGTCCCCAGACGTCTGTTGAGTGTTGTAAAAAGAAGGGGAGATGCCACACAGTGGTGAAAATGTCCTTGTCCCAACTTTTTTGGGATTTGTTGACACCATGAAATTCTGAATCAACATATTTTTCCCTTAAAATGGTACATTTTCTCAGTTTAAACTTTTGTTTCGTGTGTTATGTTCTATTCTGAATAAAATATTAGAAGTTGGCACCTACACATCATTGCATTCAGTTTTTATTCACGATTTGTATAGTGTCCCAACTTTTTTGGAATCCGGTTTGTGTGCGTGTGTGTGTGTGTGTGTGTGTGTGTATATATATGTATATATGTAGATTTCTATATATATATATATATATATATAGATATATATATATATATATATATATATATATATATATATATATATATATATATATATATATATATATGTATACTTATACATACATACACACATACATATATACACACACATTTATATCTTTTTATATATCTATATATATATATATATATATATATATATAAAAACTTTCCGTTTGTTAGTAAATACTTGTTTATTCTTTTTATAATAGTTTTCATGGAGTTCAAGGGGCATGGTGGCCTAGTAGTTAGCATGTTCGCCTCACACGCCCAAGGGAAGATCAGATATAGCGGTAGAAGATGAATGAATGAATGAGTTAGATCAGTACAGACTAACCTACCGATTAAAAATCACATTGTTACATGTCAATTCTTTGGATGTTCTCTTTTGGGTTCCTCAGTTTAAACACAACTCGGATGTCGGTGGTGTTCCTTTCTGTGTAAACCATTACATCACTGTGATGAACTTTTAGGCAACATTTTTTTCATTTGAACATCTAAACGAGGGCGGTTGCTATTTATTACAATTCTAGTAATTGTGTATTCTAAATATTATGCCATTGATTAATCGAATAAAAAGTAAAGATGTTTAAAAAGTATCTAAAAAGCAACAATGGCTAAAAATTAAAAACGATTTACAAGTACAAAGTTGGAAACTCATGCTCATGTGGTTCTTGAAGCAAAATGGAACATGCAACACTTAAAAAATAAGAATAAAAAAATAAGATTATGAAGATTCTGACTCAGTTTTGAATATTTGCCTTAAATGTGCATTTGCTGCAGTGATTGAGAGCTTTGTGCTTCCACAGTTCCCTGGACACAGTGTAACGTTCCTGTTACGCCTCCACATTTGTTAGCACAAAGGCGTACAGTTCTGCTGAAGCTGAATAAGATTGAATGCTAAACAGAGGTTACAGAAAGTCTATGCGAGCTGCTGTCAGTCAACTCAGGGAAGAAAGTAACTCAACTCAGAACAGAGGTAATATGGTAATGATGCAGAAGCTCAGGCTTCTGTCTCATCGTTATCTCCTTTGTCCACACACACACACACACACACACACACGCGCGGCGGATTGGTCTTATCATGCTGCACAAGTCGAGTGTTTGGTTAAATGAGGAAATTGGATGCTTTTGTGCAGGCACAAAACAATAATTTACACACACACACACAGTCAGTTTTAAAAGACACCCAAGAAATATCCGATTCAGTTTAAGTAGCACTGTAATTATATTCCAGTCAGGATTAAAATGAAGCAATATACATGAGTGATTAGACTCATGTCTGGCTACCACCAGGGAGGTGGTAACCCAGTGGTTAAGGTGTTGGACTCTGGACCGGAAGATCATGGGTTCAAACCTCACCACCAAAAAGCTGCCACTAGTGGGCCCTTGAGCAAGGCCCTTAACCCTCAATTGCTCAGTTGTAAGTCGCTCTGGATAATGGCGTCTGCTAAATGCCGCAAATGTAAATGTAAATTAGACAGATGATTGGACGTCAGCGCCACCTACAGGATTTGTACTCACATTTAATTGTTCTGCACACTGGCATGAAATGCATTTCTAAGCCCTGATAGCTGCTGAACAAGATCAAATGTTCAAATATAGAAATAATCTTATTACACTTAAAACAGAAAGATGGTTGGGACTTCTAAATATTATCACTTGCACCAAAAGCACTCATTGTTAACAAGATAATTAAAGCTAATAATCTTAATGTATTCTGTCTCCCTGAAGTCTGGATTAAGTCTACACAATCAGGCTATTCTTATAACCATGAGCCCCATCAGATTGGTCGTGGGGGTCTGGCCATCTCTTGCTCTGGCCATCGTGTATAGACCCCCACGGCCATTCACTGGATTTCTGCAAGAGTTCGGTTATTTTCTTTCAATTTTGATAAAATTCTGCTTGTAGAGGATTTCAATATTCACGTATATGATTCAAATGATGCCCCAGGACAATCATTTATGGACTTATTTGACTCCTTTGGAATTAAACAAAACATGTATAGACCAACTCATCATTGTAATCACACAACCCCACAGAGCAGACATTACCGAAATAGATATTGTACCTCAAAGTGATGATATTACAGACCATTATCTTATACTATACACAATACATGTAGAGCAGATTAGTCATGTCTCACCTTGTTACTAACTTGGAAGGACTATTGTTCTGATGACTAGGGACAGATTCTATCTTCGTTATGCACCATGGTATAATAGTGAATAGAAACTGCACTTGTGCTCTTAAGAGAGAGACACCTGTATTCTGGAAAGAAAATGTAGAAAAACTAAAGTAGGTTTTTAGATTTGCAGTGCAAAGACAATATGCTCAGTTACAAACAAGAAATGAAGATCTAAACAAACTCGTGGAAAACAACTAGAACAATCCCAGGCTCCCTTTTAATACGGTGGCTAAATTAATAACAAATTGGACGTCTGAAAATAATATTCCATCACCATTTAGTAGTGAAGACTTTCGTCATAAAAATCTGTAAATATCAGAAACACAATCACGGAGGTCCAACCTCTGCAACCATCTTGCGATCCTGTCTAACATAAAGCTACACAATTACAAAGCTTTACAAGTATAGGACAGCAAGAGCTGTATGATATCATCCTAATAAATTACTGAAAGATGTGTTCCATACAGCTGGAGACCCTCTTTGTAATATTATTAACTCCTGACTACCCTTAGGTCAGGTCCCTAAACTCCTCAGTCCCCAAACAAATTACCAAATTACAGACCAATTTGAAACCTTTTGTTTCTGTCCCTAGAGAAGATTGTGTTTGTCCAGTTAGGCTCCTTTTTACAATAAAACTATATAGGAAGAGTTTCAGTCTGGCTTCAGGCCCCATCATGGCAAAGAAACTGCACTAGCTAAAATCATAAATTACCTGTTAGTTTTATTAGACTTCAGTGCTGCATTCGACACTATAGGTCAGGGGTCCTCAAACTACTGCCCGCAGGCCACATACGGCCCGCAGAAGACATTTGTACGGTGGCGGGGCATAGGGAGATCAGCGCTTATATTGAAGCGCTGATCTCCATAGTCATCTGTATCGCCGTCCTCAGGACTGGCCCCCTGTTTAAAAAGTTTGAGGACCCCTGCTATAGGTCATGACTTTCTACGTGATTGCTTACAGAATTACATAGGAATTCAGGGACAGGCACTAAAATGGTTCAAATCCTACTTGTCTGATCATTACTACTTTGTAGATTTAAATGCAGAATTATCTAGGTTAACCTAGTAAAATACGGGGTGCCACAATGACCCTTGCTCTTCACATTATACATGCTTCCCTTAGGAATCATCATTAGAAGGTATGGTATTAGCTTACACTGTTCTGCTGATGATACCCAGCTATACATCTCCACAAAACCAGATGAAACATTTGAATTGGTTAGCAGCATTTCAAAGATTTAAAAGATTGGATGATCCATAACTTCTTACTATTAAACCCTGATAAGACAGATTTTACTAATCGGTACAAAGACCAGTACAAAGATATACCCACATTTAAACTTTCATTTAGAAGCAACTAAAAAATATGTTTCCAAGATGGAACAATGATGTTTTGTGACATGAGCGATGTGAATAAAAATTTGTGTGTGATGCAGAGAATATAATCCCTGTTATGACCTCCATTAATTAATTATCACTTGACTACTGTAATGCATTACTAGGTGGTTGTTCAGTTTCATTAATTAACAAGTTACAGTTATTTGCAGAATACAGCAGGCTGATTTCTCACAAGATCTGGGATATATGGTCATATTTTCTGTACCTTATCCTCCCTACACTGGCTGTTAAATTTCCTATTGACTACAAACTACTGATACTGACGTACAAAGCTCTCAATGGTTTAGCTCCAATATTTCTATCAACCACACCTAACCTCCTAAAACACTACACTCTGTACACTCTGACACACTCCAAGATCCTAAAACTCCAGACTTCTAGTAGTTCCTTAAATAGCAAAGACCACTAAAGATGGTATAGTCCCCTCACATTTAGCTCCTAAACTTTGGAATAGCTTTCCGGACAATGTTTGGGACTCAAATACACTCTCCCAGTTTAAGTGTAGATTAAATACTTTTTAAACAAGGCCGACACACAACACATCATAACCTTGTCCTATATAACATCTATCTGATTCACACAATGTAGGTTAATTCCTCTCCACTGCTTCTCTCTTTACTCATACTGAGGCTTCCTGAGGTCCTGTCAGCTCCCATACGCCAATGGAGCAAATGCCAATAAAAACAAGCCCCTGCTCCATCCTGAACCATACAGTGATCTACCAAACATTGGCAAACATCTCGCCTCATCTAGTAATGTAGCACCGTTGGATTCCACTTCATTCAGAGTTTGATTTTGGACTTTAGATTCCACCACATCAACCGACTGTAAGTAATGTCCTTAATATCCTAATGTTCCGTATTCATTGTATTTCTCACTGTGCTATTTTGTAGTATTCATAATCACTCTCTTATCACCCAAATAAGGATGGGTATCCCTTTTGAGTCCAGTTCCTCTCAAGGTTTCTTCCTCATTCCATCTAAAGGAGTTTTTCCTTGCCACAGTCACCCCAGGCTTGCTCACCAAGGATAAATATACTTAAAATATCTATAGTAACAGTTGTTCCATAGTTTTTACATTGTGTAAATCTGCTTTGGGACAATGTCCATAGAAATAAACTTGAATTGAATTCATTGCTTTTCTTATAACGATATCCTGTTTTCTCTAAGACGAGTAATGAGCAATCAGAATTTGAAGCCAGCAGTCTGAACAAAGAGGTCAGGGACTTTATTTTATTAACATGCTACACTGATGAATCAATCGAACATCGTTACTTATTCTTAATCTGGCCAGGACACCAGGAGTTTAACGGGGGAAGCTCAGAAAACCTAACTGAAGTGGTGAATGTGTGAGACTACAGCTCAGAAATTACGATCTTTTTAAAAAGTAAAGGTGGAGAAGAGAGAGGAGGAAAAAGAAAAAAAAAATAAAAAATCACAGACAGACAGACATAGGTGTACACGATTGCACAAGTTTATAGCCCATATACTCACACAAGGAGAGATTTATATTATGCAGAGAGCTGAATTATAAGGCTTTTATAACGAGGTAATAAAGTCGAGTTGTTCGTCTCTGAAGGTTTGATAGAGAGCTATAAAGCAGTGAAAATGAAACAGCTTCTGGACAATTACTGTCAGAAAACATCACATAAACCACAAAGTATGTTAGAAAAAGCTGAATTACACATCAGTGTTCAAGTCTCATTTCACTGAGATCAGGGAGAAAAACATGGCACGCCAGAGGTGTGTATGTGTGTGTCTAAAAGACTAATGTGTTTACCCTCAAGCTGGATGGAGTCGGTAATGCAGATACTGTTGGTGATGATGTAATGACCAGGACACACGATGACCACATCTCCTTCATAACACGCAGTCACCGCTAATGCTGGATCGTTATGGAACTATGGAGTTTCATCAACACCAAAGACACAAATAAAAAGAAAAACTATGAATTTTTTTTTAACAACAAATTAAATTCATAATAGAGATAAGCATCACTACTTCTCTTACAGGAACTCACACTGAAGATGTGAAGTAATATAAATAGGTTAAATCATTTATCAGAATTTGACTGCAGGAAATAAAACAGCACTGAACATTCAGTACAGGGAGACAGACTGTTAGCTGGATAGACAGACAGAAAGACCAATCTGGCACATAAAATAAATGATAACATCTACAAACTCTACAAAATGTATGGAGGAAAAAAAATCTTTAGGAATAAAACAGCATGAAACAAGGAGGATCAAGCAGCACCTCAAGTTGGAGACAGATTGACAAATCCCAATTGCGTGTACAGCTTTTAAACCAACAACCCAAACACATTTGCCATGAATTGCTACATGAATTAAGTTACAAACAGCTGCAGAGAAAGCGAGACAAGAGACTAGGGCTGGATAGTATATTAAATTTTCGCTATATACAAATTTTTGTTCAACGCAATACAGGATTAGACAATACCGTTTATATCGAAGCAAAATTCGCAGTGCCGGTTCAAGCCAGAAACACCTATAGTTTGACGCAACCCTTCCTAGCTCTCAAGTTGCGTGTGAACCGGGCACGGCCCGCTTCAGTTACAAGATTGACTGTAACATGGAGAAAAACACAGCACCGGTCCACACTGCCACAGATGACTTGGTTAGTAAGGGGGAAAAAAAAAACAATGGTTCAGTTATTTGGAGATGGTTTGTATTTAATAGATCCGACGAGCAACAAAAACAAGTCATCTGTAAAGAATGCCATAAAACGTGGGTGTCAAAAAGTGGAAGCAACCTGTGGCTCTGTCATCCCTCTGATGTGGCTCCCGGTGGCTCTCGCTGAAATTGCTGGAGCATGCATGCACAATGAGGCAAAATTATAGCAAAGCACATATAGCGCTTGAACCCAGAAATACTCCCCCCCCCCCCCCCCACCCTCGCCGGCGTTCTGACAATGTATGTAACGTGTTCTAATGTCCAGCTTAAAGTTATTTGTATGTCAAGACTGTATTTAGGATTGTACTCCATTTAATTTGATCCGTTTTTGCACATTCTCCAAGAGTTAAATGTGGATTATTATTATTAGTTTATTATTGGATTTACAATTTACATGTATGTTTTAAAAAAAGGTGATTGTGATCTCAGATGACTTTTGACTTGCAAGTATACATTTCATACACTTTGGAGAAAATACAGTGATATATATCGGATATCACCAATCATCCCCAAAATAGAGAGATATGAATTTTGGTCAATATCGCCCAGCCCTACAAGAGACACAACAGACTGTTTGACTGGCAAATGCAGACAGACAGCTGGAAAATATACAGACAAATATCCAGATATTCAGACAGTGTTCTAAACAGAAGGAAAAAGGCAGCTATGCAGATAGTTTGACAGCAGGAAATAAAAAATCCAGCCTGCTAGTCACCAGACTGGACAGCTGTCTAGACAAAAGGAAAAGCAATTATAAAGCAAAACAAATAGAATTCTAGTCGATGGACAGATGCACAGATACAGACGGACAGCTATACACACACATAGGTCAAATCTTTCTACACCAGGCCTCAACCTGAACACAGAAACACACACTCGTACATGTCTTTTGTACGAGTAAGAGGTATTAATCTTGACCAATCAGGGTCATTGTACCTCAAATGAAGCGAAGAGGGGAGGGGGGAGGGGGGGGTGTCCTTACCTGCAGTTCAAACTCTTTTCCTGAGTACAGGGGTAAGAGCTTATCTACCATGAGGCTGTGGAGAGACTGAACACTCATAGAGGAAGAGACGAGATGGACCACACAACCTCCCCCTGGGCGCTCGCCTTTAGGCTGACATGACTGCTGTCCACAGTTCATCCTGTAACCCAGAACGTACCTGTACACAAGTGTGAGTGCATTACAATAACAAATTTAAACAGTTGAACATATTCTGATTGTGCAGTACTTAACACTGACATGCAATCACACACAATCACACCTTAGCAGTGGGTTCTCAATGATGCGCAGTCTGCGTTTCAGCGTCTCCATCTGCTCGTACATACGCAGTCCCTCGACCATGGACACGTTATCCAGCTCCGAATCAGAGTCGCTGCTCAGGACATTCCTCAGGCTGGAGAATTCATTAAAGGTATCTGTGCAGCGCTGCAGAAGTGTGTGGTATTCCTCCACCAAACCGACAGGGACACGGTCCTCCAAAATGTCATAATATCTGCAACATATACTTACTTGTTACAAATGCAAGGCAATACACACACACACACAAATGTGATGGGTAGCATGACAATGTGGAATAAAGCAGTACGGAAGAAAGAACAATAATCAGGGGACAATTTTTTTTTTCATTCACATACTAAATGAACTATAGGTGTGCCCTCTTTTTAGCACCATGTACAATAATCTAGTGGAGATCAGCTTTCAGCTCGTCATGTAGAGAACACCATAACACAGGTGATGTACAGAGCTGAAACACTCCTAGCTATGCAGGTAAAAATTATTACGGCTGTCCATGAATCTACTCATGTTCATCTCCCTTTCCTCCAAAAATACATTTACATCATTTGGCAGATGCCGAATGCAAGAGTGACTTTCATTGATCTCATTCATACAGCTGAGCAGATATGGGATTTAAGGGCCTTCCCAGGGGCCCAGGAGTGGCCACTTTGTGTGGCAGGGATTGAATGCATGTCCATCTGAGCTAAGTCCAATGCCTTAATCACTATGAAGCAGTAGGTGTAGGGCTAATGCTTACTGACAAACAAGAAACTGACAGTTCACTAAGATATTCTTTCAAACAAACAGGTTGATCATGGTTTCCCACGCTATAGAAAATTTTATATTGTCCAAAAAAAAAATTTTTTTTAGATTAAATTTATAGGACTTATCGTCCAGCTCTAGGTTGATCTTATTCCCATCTTCCCGCTGAACTCAGTTTGAACACATCAGTAACCTGCATAAATGTGACTGCTTCTGCCTTTTGACAAAGGCTCGTCATGCTGCAGACATGTTATTGGCAAAAAGAACTCGTCCTTCTAGAACAGCTGGGGTGGCAGCCATATCCCTTTACACTGGCACAAACTCTTTTCATCAGTCACCAATTTACCTTTAATAGTTTTTCTGAAGCTACATTAAGACCCAGAACTTTTCTTCCCTCTCGGGGGGTTTTGAAATGAGAACGGGTGTAAGTCATGGCCCACTTTACTTTTGCTGATGGAGCATTCTGAAAAATAGGTAAAGCTCCTGAAAGAGCCTGAACATCCCTTTAATTGAGATAGAAAGAGACTGTGAGAGTACATGTGAGAAAGAGAGAAAACGATGCAAGAGATAAAGAGCCCTTACAGTCTAAGCCGAGGTTCCACACAGCGAACAAAGTAATCAAACTCATCATCCTCATCTTCCTCGTCCCACTTCCTCCAGATGTGTTTGTAAAAAAACCTGTAAAGAGCACATTATTATATCTTCAGTCCTCGGGACCGAAAAGAAAACCTAGACTGAATGTTGGAGTGATTGTAATGCAACGTCTTTTACACACACACATACACAAATTTTTATTAATATGGTTTGGCAGTTATAAACTGTTTTGAAAGCATAGAGGCCTGGGGGATTTCACCATCAAGCTATTAACATTTGCGTTATTGATTTGGTTAAAAGTCAAATTAGTCTAGACAAATATGTGAATGATGTGTGAGATGTGAGTGAGCTGAATGGCAGTACAGCTTCAATGATGCTTTAAAAAATATCACTGAGATTCTGTGTGTTTCTGAGGAGTCCTGTACATATTACTGGGAAAGAGAGAGCGAGAGATGCATTAGTAGCAAAACACTGAACCTGAGGTGTTCTAGAGCAAGCGCTGTTTGATCAAAGTCTCCAGATGGGTCGTACACCACGCTCAGCTCCTGTAGTGGAACTCTGTTCATGGTGGCCTCCAGTAAAGATCTCATTGATTCCTCACAGAGCTCACAGCCTCGAGCCTCACACTGCAGTGGGATGACCACATCCACCTTCGCTCTCATCTCCTTATAGTCTATATCTAACACCTGCACAAAACATGCACAATGGTCTATAATGTGTGTTACATATGAATTCAGTAAGACTTTTGGAAAAGGCAGGACATGTATATCACGTCATTATTCTTTCAAATTCAATCACTGCCTTCTACCCTGTTTTGTTTATAAAAACCTAATGTACTGGCCATATTGTTATGTTTGATGTTTAATGGTGTGTTGAGACTTGTGTCCTGCTATTTGATATGATATTACACAAGAACATCACTCTAATCCTCAACCATCATATATCACACATGTGGGCTCCAGGCCACTCACCTCCACCAACACATCAAACACCTCAGTGTGCCACAGTGCCCTCCAGTCACATGACTCCACCACCTTCTCCAGATAATCAGCAGTAAAAGCCTTCACCTCCGACGGCTTACAGTCACCTACAACACACACACAGACATGCATATTAAAACTATAACTATAATCATTGTGTAAAGTGTACAGAGAGAGAGGGGGGGGGAGAGAGAGAGAGAGATTTAGTCAGGTGTGGAAACATTGCTGTAAACAAAGAATGCTTTCAAAAATAGAAGTGAAATCAAATCAATATTTGCACCCTTTGCCTTCAAAACAGCAGCAATTCTTCTAGGTACACTTGGACAATGTATTTGAAGGAACTCAGCTGGTAGGTTGCTAAATCTTGGAAAAGTAAGCACAGATCTTCTGTGGATGTAGACATTCTCACATCTTTCTGTCTCTTCATGTAATCCCACACACACTCCATGATGTTGAGATCAGGGCTTTGTGGGGGTCGTGATCACTTCCACTACTTCTAGTTCTTCAAAAGGTAGTAACACCAAATATACATATATAGCTGTGCAAAGGAATGACAAATGAATATATGTACATAGATGAGTGCTTGTATTACACAGTACATACAGAAGGGATATGGAAGGAATATAGAGTAGTATAAGGATATATAGTTATGGATATTGAAAAACATATATAATAATAAGTAGTACAAAAGACAGAAAGTGACTGCAGTAGTGATTGTCAACACTATATGATCAGCTGTTCTGTGCAGTTAAACATGCCTACATCAGATGATTTATATACACACACACCTAATGATGGTCAGGTTAGATGATACAGATGTGGGTAAAAGAGTAGGGCTGCATGTTACCAAGCATGTAGTCCTGATACGCTTTAAACCTCTCGTAGAACACCAGATGATTGGTCTGGAACACGACGGGTAATCCTCCTCTTCCTGTCGGCTCAGCTGGCAGCAGGTGAGTGCAGGACTGACCACCGATGGAGAGATGATCTGTACCACTGTCATCATCATCATCATCGCTATTATCTTCTTCCTCATCATCATCATCATGGAGATCTTCATTAGGAAATAACTCTAAAATACAACAAAGAAAATACAAGCAGGAAATTGTTTTATATGTGAATTATTTGATACACACAACAACTGTAAAAACATGTGACATTACTGTGGATGGTGCTACTTATAAAAAATGAAAACGGCTTAAAACCGGAATTAAGACAATGCATCTTTGAAAAGAAACATTGTGAAGATTTCAAATTTAAAAATACTATACAAACAGAAATTGAACTGTGAGACTGAAATGTCAGCAATCTGGGCACATCAATTTAAATGTTATTTTGCCTAATCAGTTTGCGAATTAGTTTATTCATAGTTTATGTCAAAAAATATGACTCAGACACATTTGTCTCTGTAAGATAGGAGACTTAAGCTCTCAGTCTCACTCAAGGTTTGCAGATTTTGAACCTAAATAGAAAATTTGCTTTATCTGTTGACTTTTTTTGCATTTATAAATAAACAATCTCTTTAAATTTGCTCAGTCATATATCATACGACATTCTAACTATTAAACAAGGCTTCTCATGATAGAATTTAGTTTATTTAGAAAATACACAATTTTACTTTTTTCTCGCTATTTTGGAATCATATACTTGCAAAGTGCCACTAGCCTGAGTCTAAAAGTGTAGTTTCTTACCACATTTTTTCTTTTATAATTTTTTTCATTATAGATTTTCTGTTAGAGACGTATAAATAAAGTGCTTACATATTTATCTATTTTTCATGATGAGTGATAGCAGTGTAGTAAATAGCAGGGCGTTGCCCCTTGTCGACCAGGTTTAATAACCTTAGGCTAACATTAAATTGTACTTTATAAGTGCTTATTTATAAGTGTTGTGAACAGTATATGAATATGTTGTGTTTAATCTTCATTAGTTTGATGTTACAGACCTTGAGCGGTTCTCTTTGCTTTGGATTCAGACTCCAGTTCCTCCAAACCGAGCTTCGCATCTTCACTCTTTACTTCCTCCATTTCGACCTGCGAGGTTAAAATACGTTATAAATATAAAATGCTAAATGTGTAAAATACAAGAAGAACCGTGAAGTATAAGTTAATCCAGCACACTGACAGCTCACTGAAGTTACACTGTTTACTCCAACAGCTCTTCTTGTACTTTCAAAATTTCCCCGGTTGACAGGGCCGGCCAATAGAAAGGTACTTCCTGCTATCTAAGAGGCGGGACTAAAGGTTGAATTTTATTCTATTCAATGCTAAAATACATAGAGTTCTAGTAATTTAATTATTATTACATCAGTGTCGTCTTTTAAAAAATAATGTGTAAATAAAATTAACATTTTCGGTTAACAAGATGTCTAATGTGGTTCAGTATCCTGTGCTCCTATTGGATTGAAGTTCTGTCATCATACAGAGCCAATCAGCGGACAGAGGGCGGGACTGGTAAGAGTTGATTTAAGAAGAGAGTAAAAGAAGCACAGCTGTATTTGAGGGATTGAGGTTTAAAATGGACAGGGGTGGAGAACGTTTGCCTAAAATATATTAAATCTCAGAAACATATTTTCTTTCAATTTTGGGACAGTAGTTAAAGACAAAAAATATGTAATGTCTGCTTTTGACTATCGTAAAATTTGGTGTTTTTATGCAAAACAAAGAAATCTAATTTATGTGCAATAATATGTTGATTATAGACACATTTATATACACAAGTATACAAGTAGGTTTAATAAAGTTTCTCGTTGTTTTGAAACATTTACAATTAGATTTTTATATGTTCAAAAATGAAGGCTTTCCCAATCATACCACTTCATTACTAAGTATCCACATTTGTACAGTAGTAAATGAATTTTATATATATATATATATATATATATATATATATATATATATATTTTTTTTTTTTTTTTTTTTAATTTTATAGATATATATATTTTTATATATATTTTTTACTGAACTGGAATACGTCCATGTTACGTTTGTTTGTTTTTTAATCAAGGCTTCAGAACACAAGGGGGCGCCATTGTGTTTTCTTCAACGTCTATTCCTTTTTAATCTGACTTGGGGAATTTAATTGATTGGCAAAGTGTTGTTTTAATAATTAGCAGGCAGAGGTGGCGAAAGTGCACACATACTTTACTTAAGTTGAGGTACTGATACTCATTCTGAAATACATAATTCCACGACATTCTAATGAGATGCACCTGTATATAATAGAATAGCCTTTATTTGTCAAATATACATTACAACACCGTAAAGTTGCTTGCTTGCATATACCAGATAGTTTAAAAGCTAGGGTAAGAGCATATAAGACATATACATATATGTATATGTATAGGCATATGTATTAAAAAAAGGTTCCTGTCCCCTGTTTTATGCAAATGTTTTTTATTACAAGTGAAACCAAACTCAACATATAGCATGAAACCCAAATATGATTGTAAATTCATTCATTCATTCATCTTCTCCCGCTTTATCCAATCTTCCCTCTGGTGACGGGGAGTCTGTGCCTACCTCACGCGTCTATGGGCAATAAGGCAGGATACACCCTGGATGGAATGCCAACCCATCGCAGGGCTCACACACTTACATTCATAATAATAATGAACAATAATCTCCTCCCCAAAAGGAGGATCCTTATATCCAGGAGCTGTTGAAATTGTATCTCTCTGTTTAATAGGTGGGTATTTCAAGCAGGACGTTGTCATGTTAAAGGAGTCAGAATATGGGTGGCTGAAGACCTTTCTGCGAGTCTATGAGGGCATCTGTGAGTGGAATCCTCAATATTTTTATACAGACAGCTCGTCCAGTACTTCAAGGAGCCCTGGAAGAGGGTCGACATGCGAGTAACACCGATCTTCAAGTGATCTTCAAGGTAAGTGGCATTCAGTCGCTACTTATGTGAGAATTTTTTTTTTTTTTTTGATCAAGTGTCGACCTGTATTGTAGCGGCCACTATGCTGTGTTCACTTTTTCCATCATATTATTTTGTACCTAGGACGGCCTGAATGGGGAGAAAATGAGGAGCCATCAATTATCATTGGTACCCTTGGAGATGGTGTCGGGAAATAATCAAACTTTGTTACAAAATGTGACCTGTTGCAGACCCAAAGAATTGTGTCCGAACGTACAAATTTGCTCTCTTGTTTTATTGAAACCGACAGCGAGCTTGTCGGCTCGCACACAAATGCAGGGCTGGAGGGGCATTCCTGTGAGCTTAAGGGCTTTGTCCCCCTAAAGTGGCAAAGGCGGGTGAGTTGAACCCCTCAGACAAATCAAATTTTCTGTTCTTCCACACGTACCAGAATCTTTAGATAAAAAACGAGGTAAATCTGTTCAAACAGCTCGTCGGAGGATGACTGCCAGAATATTCCATGCCCATGTTTTGCAGCCTGTGTTTTGATTTATTTACAAACAGTCCTCCCATGATGACCATGAGGATACAGAGCAAATGTACAAGATTTTTGTGTCTACGGTAGGTCTGGGGTGGCCTCAAGGCCTGCAACAGCTAGATTACCAAGATGGGGCTGATTCCCTGGTTTAACCATTACGTGTCACAATAAAACAAAACCCAACATGTCAAGGTGTTTTTACAATATTTTATTTATTTACAATATTTACATGTCACAAACGGGGCTGAACTTTGGTGGTGCTAAAGGAAAGAAGACAAGTAAACCCCCAAATGTCTTCCCTAACTTATTTAATTTATAAAATATGCTACAAAGTTAAACTAAAATCTGTCTATGTTACATTTCCCTAACAAATATAAATACAGGGGGTGGCACACACCCCATACCTAGTGTGTCTATACAAAAAGGACACCTTACGTATTGCGCTATTGTCCGTATCTGTCCTAGCTTCGACAGCATGACTCAACCAACACAAAGAGCAGTAGTCAAACTAGACAAAAAAGTCAGTCAGCACCAAATTCAAATCTCTGAGAAAACAAGTAGAAAGTCCCTCTGTCCCTTTTATAAACTGTAGTACTTCCGGACATGGATTCTCCTGGGTGGCACTCGCGTGTCTTTGCTCCTCCCATCAGCAGTTAATGATACATGCCATAGCATGTAACAAAGGTCTTGTTAAAAAAAGAAAATGGTAGGTTACATTACCCCATTTGTTTGTTCAGTTTAACTGTGGGTTAATTTTTGGCAGTACAAGAAGACATCTGCCTGTCCACACTCCAAGGTCCACCTCAGTTGTGTTGGCCTGAAAACACACAAGGCATGTAGGAGTTTCTTAACTGTAAAATTATAATGTGTATATTTTTGCAATTTTATTAGTGATGGTGTTTGTCACAAAATCCAGATCACACTGTGTCGAGTTATCTTTTGAATCCTGAATCAATTTTCATCAATCCCCACCGAAGGATAGGTTTCCTCTCATGGTCCCAGGCCAAGGTAAGAGCCACTAAAGTCTACCCCAGTTAATATTATATGCATGACAACAGCTAGGGATATTGAGCTCATAAACGTATTGGGTTTTTTCTCTTTTTCTAATCTTGATCGTTGCTCTCCACTTCCAGATCGAGGACACATATGTAAGTCTGTGGGCAGCAGACATAATCAGGAACCACACCCTTTGTCTTTTCACAGCAAAGGGGCACCTGCAATGCTACCAGGCCGACAAGGAAGACATGTCCCCAATGTCCGGTAATTGCAAACAGAAATGGCAAAGTGCAGTAATTAATTATTTTTACAAGTAATGTGGTTTTCTTTCTTTATTATATTTTTTCCAGGTCAAACAGATCCGAGCCAGACTAATGGAAGAGGTGACTATCTCTGAGCAATAGTATGGGTTCATGCTGAGGAAGAACCCCATAGATGCAATATTTGCTTTGAGAATGTGGACAGTGTATATAGAAGGAGCTGCATTATGTGTTTGTGGATTTAGAGAAAGCATATGACCAGCTTCGAAGAGACAAGTTGTGGTATTGTATGAGGAAGTCAGGTGTAGAAGAGAAGTATGAGATGGTGGCACAGGACACGTATAAGGAGTATGACAGCAATGAAGTGTGTAGGAGAAAATATAGCCTTGTTCAAGGTGGATGTGGAATTGCATCAAGGATCAGCTTTGAGCCCTTACCTGTTTGCAGTGGTGATTAGACAGGTGGATGAGATTGTCAGACCAGAGTCACCATGAACTATCACATTTGAGGATAATGTGATTTGTGGTGAGAGTAGGGAGCAGGTTGAGAAGAGTCTAGAGAGGTGGATGTAGGAGCCGGAGAGAAGGGGAATGAAAGTCAGTAGGAGTAAGACAGAGTTGATGTGTCTATATAATAGTGAAGGCAGTGAAGTGGTAATGTTGCAGGGAGAATAGGTGGTTGAGTTCAAATGCATGGGTTCAGCATTGCAAAGGTGCGTTAGAGAAGTGAAGAAAAGAGTGCAGGTAGGGCAGAGTGATTCGTGAAAGAAAGAGTTGAAGATGTTGAGATTTCCCCTGGAAGTGATGAGGATGGTTGGGATTTGAAAAGAGTTTATTTGGGGGACAGCAAGTGTAGGATGTTTTTCAGACAAGGTGAGTAAGGCTGGATTGGGAATGTTTGGAGGTGTGAAAAGGATGGACATGGAGTATATAGGTAGAATAATGATGAGGATGGATGTGCTAGGCAGAGGAGGAGGTTATGGTTAATGCTGAAGGGCATTATCCATAAATACATATTTTAAATAGCTGTTTTATTTTATACTTCTGTATTGTAAACTATACTTACATACATACATATTTATACGTCTTATACAGTGAGGGAGTGATCTAGACCAGAACAGCTACTTGCATGTTTTGATTTTACTTATTTGTACAAGTTATTTGTTCTCCTTTGGAGGGACTGTGTATAAATCCACAATGCTAAGGACTTGAATGTAGCACTAAAACAATGCGCCTCTAGTCTCTTCTGCAATTAAGACTACTGCTAAAAGATATCCAAGTCTCCTGGCATTACATGGATAAAAGGTTTCCAACAAAAGACATACAGGTAGTTAGTGTAAATCAGTCAGATTCAGATGACAGGGTGGTATAATCTCCCATGGCGACCCCTAATATGGAAGTAGAAAAAGAAAGAAAGAAGTAATTCTTAGAGATAGAAGATCAAAAGTCAATCCTATAATGGGTAAAATTGCCAAGGCCAGAGTGAGTCATTGTAAGACAGGAATGTTACTGACTAGTTTTTTTTTTTAAATTGCTTAGGAGCATTTCTCGAATCATCTTTAATATTTGCAAACCAGATTGTGCATTTCTCAAAATAATTTGAACAAACACCAAAACACATTGCATTTATAGAATAGAATGGAATAGTCTTTATTTGTCATATATACAGAACCACGACTCACCGATCAGTAGCCCAGAGCCTTAAACCACTGAGCTATGCCTCAGAGCTGAAACTGTAAATGGTTTGAGAGAGGGGTGATAAATCTTTGTATATAAACCAAACAAAATATAAATCGTCATCGTCAATATAAAGTGATTACTTTGTGTCTACGTCTACGTCAATTGTGCTTCCTCAGATCTCTGTGCGATGCCTCATCATCATCTGGCGGCCGTATCAGAGATGGTATTGAAAGATATACACATGACCCTTGTGAACACAAAATTGATTTGCCACAAGACGGTATTCTGCGCAGCTTCTGTGTTTGTATAAAATATATAAAATAGTGCTTATAAGAAATAATGGAACTCCATGTAACCGGAAACAAAGCAAAACAGGGCATAACCTTAAGGGCGTGCCCTTAAGGGCAAGATCATTGAGATTGAAAGCGCTGGCACAGGCACACATTTTATCAGATTAGATAATGTCTCATAAATAGCTTGAATCTTCAAAGTTCTATATATGTAAATAATCTTTAGAAGTGCACATAGTTAATTTCTTCTATTAATTTAAGCAGCACAAATGTATTTATTTGATTGCATATTTTATTTATATTGATTGCAAGAGATTGGACAGGATTTATACTTTTACCGTACTGTTTATCTTCTCCACTAGTTTGATCAGCATGTCTGGGACCTGAGCAGGAAAAGCAACATTAGGTTCAGATATAAATAGGCGGATACAGTCATTCCTCTAAACAAACATACATCCACATTACAGCTTCGAACCACATACTGGCACATACTGAGCAAGGATTCTTATTTCACTAATCAGGTATACTATTACCACTATTGTTTATTTATGTATTATTTTTATTATGTGGATTTTATTATTGTATATTATTTTATTATTTTTATTATCATTTGTGACCAACTTGCTTTAACATAGACTTTTTTGCATGTCGGTATGTATTTTTGTTAACTTTAAATGTTTGCTAGTTAATGTGATTCAAGCCCAAATAGAGGATTTCATTGATTTCTTTATGATTTACAGTATGGATTATATATACATGGGTATAAGACAAATTTTAAATACATATTCATCACTGAACTAAATCATTTAACATGTGGTTTATTAGCGAAAATGCTTTAGTGAAAATGGATTTCTCAGGACAATAAACCTGTCTTTCACATATGATTTACAGTATTCACATTAATCTCCAGACATACTACTATGCAGAAGATAAATGATGTCATGCAGATGTGCTGTGAGATTTCAGCAAACTATAAGATGAAGGTTGCAGTAAAGAATTCTCTGAAAGGAGGTGCAATAACACGAGGGACTGCAGTATTAGGAGGGTTACTGCTCGGACCAGCTGGACTTGTTGTTGGTGAAGACCTTTTACTGTTACTAATTATTCAGATTAGAAGAGACTCAGGAGTCTCTTGCCCATATAAGATCCCCTTTTTAGAAGGTACCTCTGGAAATTTAGATATTACATAGAGGTTACCAGCTATTAGATCTACCACCCAGTAGCCCAACGACGGAATCCACTGGTGTGGGCGAAGGTATGCTGCGTGTAGGTCTTTTCTGCGCTGTTGTAAAAAATGACTACAATGGATTGTAGTTTGTTATACTAATTAAAATTTAAACTCGTATCTGACTCCAATTTATAATAATATTTAACTTTAATTTTAATAGATGATTCTCAGTATTCCTTCTTTTCATTTAATCATTAATTATGAGCCTGGAGTCGCTCAGAGGTTTGTGATAGTCAACATCTCATGCTGAATCTTAGTCAGAGGATATAACGGTAAACTAATATTCTTTAAGTAGGCCGCCCAATGCTTGCTCATTCATAAAGAATAGTTTATTTTAGTCACTTGGTTATAACTTGCTAAGTCAGTGATAGTTGCTACACATGCTCACGGACACAAACTCGCCAGTCTGAATCTTAGTCAGAGGATATAACGGTAAGCTAATATTCTTTACGTAGGCCGCCCAATGCTTGCTCATGCATAAAGAATAGTTTATTTTAGCCACTTAGTTATAACTTGCTAAGTCAGTGATAGTCAGGAATCAGCAGGTCTCAGGCGTTGTGCTCTATGCTCCATCCACTCATGAGCCTCCTGTTTGTACTATCCTGGTCATAGATTTGCGGTAACACCAGACTATATAATTTTTAGATATAAATGACTTCAGGAGATTTTAGATATTACAAGAATCTTACATTTATTTTCCAGGCTATAATCAATTAATACAAGTTAACATATAAAACAAATAATAAAATAATGAAAGCAAAGTTATGTATATTTACCAAAGTATTATTGCAAAGTTCTCATACCTGGCAAGAGATACACACAGAGACTGCGGGAAGTTCTGCTACTGAATGCTTCCTGTTACCAAATTAAGGTATTATTTATTTATATAGAAAATTTGGGAAGTTCTTGTTCTTTCTGACTTGCTAAATTGCTTCCTTACTTTAGTAGATGTACTATTGAATTATATATTTTACCTGGCAGTAGATACACACAGAGAACTGTGTGGGAAGTTCTGTGTGGGAAGTTATTGTTACCTGAGTGCTTCCCTGAGTGTTTCACCAAATTTCCTTAAATACCTGAACCACCATCGTAAACCCCCGGTCATAAAAGCTTGACCAACCTTTTGTTATTGACAGAGAGCAGTCAGTCCTTCTCATCCCCAGGGGGGATTTGGGACAATTCTCATATCAGTAGACCAGTATATTATCTTTATTTTTGGTCTGTTCTACTAATCTGAGAATGAGATCATATTTTCTACCACACTGAAACCTTTAAACTGATACCAAACAATGTAAAGTTAATCACATTAAAGATAGGATTAACAAAGTGTGCATATGTTGTAAGTCACCCTTCCATGGCCCTGCCATATCCCCAGGGGGTAAGGGAGGGGTTTAAGGATGGGTGCCGAAGTTTGTTTGTTTGCAGAGAGCTTTTGTTCCTGTGATCAAGAGGGATCTTCTTCCCAGATTGAGAAGGTTTATTGTTTTATTGCATGGAAGTTCTCGTGGTCTGGCTTCCTGGAGATATCTGACCAGCCTTACAGTTCGTCCCCTGGCCCCTTGGGGCAAACACAGAGCCGTCCCTGAGGGGCCATGTATGGCTGAGTTCTGTCGGACGTCATATTTGTTGTAATGCTGGTATCTGCAAAGGACTAAGGGTTACGGCAGAATATACAGAAGTACGGAGAGAATGAACCAGACGCCTAAAATAGCAGCATTGGAACAGAGTGAATACAAAGACAAAGCAGCTGCTCATTGCACATCCTCGAATCACCCAGTCCCACCATGTGTAGGCATACAATGCTGAACGTGTGGATGAGCTGGATAGGATGCTTGCCGTCCTCTTAGCCAGGTTTGCTTCCACCTGTGCTTGGTTTAGATGATATTCAAGCTGCGAAATCATATTCTGTACCAGGTCCATTGTCTCCACCAAGGTTTGTGTTCCCTGTTCGTAGAAAGTGTCCTCCCACCATGGGAAGACATCAATGTCTACTGGAACTCTCCCCAAGATGTTTATCTGACCCATTGTGAAATCCTCAGTCACTTCCAAGCAGAAGGTGTGGTTTGCAGGACAGGTCAGACCTCCATATGTGAAGGAGTTCATTTCACTGATGACACACCACTGTGTGTGAGAAACCTGAATCGCATCAGAATGACCATGTAATGATTGTATATTTATAAGCTTGGAATTATTGGAATCAAATGGTTGTAAGGTGTTACAAGTACACACAATATAACTAGACGTTTCATGACAACAAGTGCGGGTTGTAAACAAGATCTCAGTGCCCTTCAAAGTCATATACCCAGTAAGGTGGTCCCATTTAATTATTTGATCTTTTACCACCATGCCAATAGAACGTATGGTGGTGGAATTTAGATATACTTGATCTGGATGAAGTAAAGGAAAAGTGGCAAAAAACCCAATGCAGCCGGAACACTCATTGCCAGTATACATCATTAAAGTTGATAACAATTCAGAATAATTTATGTTCTTCATTTTTTCAGATGTAAGCCATCTATGTAAATCCAAAATTTCAATGAGATCATTTAAGACATGCCTGGGTGTCTTATGGAGACGTAAATCTAAAATTTCTTGTCTTGCTGCCGTAAAAAGATCTTGTGCATAAGTTCTGCAAGCTAAGTCATGCTCGATGGTACGGGTCTGATTGAAAATTGTATGACTGATCGTAAGAAGCGCCTGCGCTTCAGATCTGACCGCTTTAATGATATTTTCATTACTGTTGGTGATATGTTGGAAACCAGTGGCCACCTGGTTTGCCAACCACATTGAAAATTGTGATTGTCCTGTTATTTTATAAGTGTTAGATATAGAATTAACTGAACCGAAAAGGCCTGCTATATTTCCAAACAGGTCTCTTTTTGTGCGAACTGGTGGAATTTGAACTGCAAGTCTGTTTGTGTAATCAGAAACTAAATCATCGATGCGTGACTGTAACCATGCATAAGTTTTTTCATTGTCACTACAATGCTTTACAAAGGCAGACAAGACGTTAGAAATATTATATGTCACATGGGTTATAACAAGGTTCACATCATGAAGTAAAGTCTTGTTAATGTTTCCTTTAATGATACCCCCAGGAGGGAGAGGATGTAAATTTGGACATTGTGTGGGTTTTTTATATCCACATGTAGTTAGATTGAAACAATGATGAATAACCCAGGAGCAGTTGTGGGGATTAGTAAAATTGTTCATGTCCTTTTCACATTTCCCAACACAATATGTGCCCTCTTTTCGGCTTGTCCAGACAAAAGTTTTCAGCCTGTTGTCACTATTTATTTTTGATAAATTAAACAGAAGTTCTGTGAATTGTAGATGTGTAGTGTTTTGAGTTATGGTGTGTGTGCATCTGTAAAGGGCTGGTTCTAATTGATTAGTTGAGTAACATTTTTTAGGATCTAAACCATTGTTGTTATTTTCATATAAAGTGTACATACCCCCAGTGTTTGATCCTGGATATCGTTTAAGTTTATACCAGGCAGTAATGTTGTGTAATGATAATGATGCACTGAAGAATACTGTAATGTTGCTGACTGGGAGATGGGTGGAGCCTGTACTACAACAAATTTGTGTTGCACAATTTGGATCCGGTGTTACTCCGGGAGGCCATGTAGCTATTTCCTTATGTATGATTGCAGTGTACGGTGTGGATGGCCCCTTGGAATATTTCCATACCCATCTCCCACATTGAAGTGTATGTGTGAGTGTAACCCGTTGTCCTAATTCAATGCAGGTGGGTCCCGAGACTGTTCGGACATCTGGTGTCCATGGGATTGCAGTGACCATCCTACCAAAAAAAACATTACATACACCAGCTAATTTAATGAACCTTTAAACAGTTTGCACTGAGACATATGATACCATCTTAGTTTCTTTCTGATAGTCACGGCCACACAGCTATTACACACAGCTTTGACTTCATACGGCCCATGCCATCTTGGAGCAAATGCATTTTGCTTCACAAAGACACGTATCATAACATTGTCTCCTTCTGAGAATTTGACTACAGATTTTGGGTTGAATTGCGCATCATTTGATAGATCTGACTGTTGCTGTTTTAGAGCAGCCTGTGTATATAATACCTTTAGTCGCTGCTGTAATTGTTTCAACACAGTCTGTTGAGTTGCAAGCATTAGGGGCCCCAAATCTGCTGGGGAAATTTCTGGATCTATGGGCAATTTCATCACCCTTCCAGTCATCAGTTCATATGGACTAATGCCTGTAGCCTTTGATGGTGTTGCTCGCAGTACAGTCAGAACTGTGGGTAGAACATCAGTCCACTTGTTTTGGTGTTGCATAATCTGTTTCGCAATGTTTTCTTTTATGGTGCGGTTCACTCGTTCAACCATTCCCGAACTTTGCGGTCGGTATGGAATATGGAACTTTTGTTTAATGTTTAGCATTTTACAAATGTTTCTCATGACTTGTCCGGTGAAATGAGTCCCTTGATCCGATTCGATTTGAATTGGTGTCCCCCACAGAGGGATTATTTGGTTCGCTAGCACCCGTGCCACTGTGTTCGCTGCGTTATTGCGAGTGGGAATTGCTTCCACCCATTTTGAGAATTTATCAATTATCACAAGACAATAACGATACCCCCCCTTGGCACTGGGCAGTGGACCAATAAAGTCTAACTGCAGATTTTCCCAGGGCCCTTTGGGTGGCTCAGGTCTCTGTAGGTTTGTTCGACCTTGTGTGCCCTGGTTAATGGTAGCACACACCAAGCAAGTGCTGCACCATTTTTCAATATCAGTGTTCATACCTTGCCACCAGAATTGCTTCTGTATCAGTTGCAACGTTTTTGCTGGCGATACGTGAGCATATTCATGGTATAATTTAATTACTGGTTTTTGTAAGACTTCAGGAACAACAAATTTTCCATCTCTCAGAACAATCCCTTCCATAACATTAACCATTGGATCATGCTCTAAGTGTGGTACAAGTTCTTTATCAGAAATCCACAAGTCTTTTTGGTAATGTTTGAGGTCTATAGGAGTAACCTGCATCGCGCTCACAGCAGGAGCAAGTGACTCGTCTGCCTGCCAGCTGTCACCTTCTACTGCCGCTAATTTAGCAAGTTGGTCAGCAATGTTATTGTTTTGCTCATGTTCATTAGGATGCTTGGTAATGTGAGCTCGCACCTTAACAACCGAAATGGGGGTGTCACGTGTTTTTACGGCTTGCCATATTTGTGTTATGGTGTTAAAATGTTTTATTGGCGTTCCTGCAGATGTGAGGAACTTTCTGAGCTGCCACTGAGCCATAAAATCATTGACAACACCAAATGCATAGCGACTATCAGTATACACGCAAAGTGGCTCAGTGTGTGCTTTGATTGCTTCCAACAAAGCAACGAGTTCTGCTTCTTGAGCTGACATGTCGGGTGGTAATTTAAATAATAACTTTTGTTTGTCATCTGAATTAGGGAGTTGCGGAGCCCATACTGCACACCCAGTCAAGAATTTCCCGTCTAAGCAAAAATGAGAACCGTCAATATAAACAGGCAGTTGCCCTGGCAGAGGCTGATCGTGTACAAGACTTCTGGTTTCTTCTATCACCTGACATGTATGAGGATGCCCTTCCCCATCTCCAAGCAGATGTGGGAGGATTCGAGTATTTTTTACGGTAATTTCTCGAGCTTGTATGTCTGCTAGCCATCGTGCTAGTCGTTGTGAGGAAACTCCTTTAATTCTACCCTGAACCAGCATTTGCACTGGTGTGTGAGTGGTGTGAATTATTAAAGGTTGGAAACCAACGATGGGTTCCGTTTTTGATATCATCCAATGCACCGCAAGGACATGCTGTGTACATGGATCAAACGCTTGTTCTACCAATGACTTCTTCCTGCTGTAATATCCAATTGGACGCAATTTTCCCCCATGTTCCTGAGCTAGTACTCCACTTAAAGTTATGTCATGAGCCTCGACTTGAATGTGAAATGGTTTCGATGGGTTGGGCAAGCCCAAGGCTGGTGCCGAGCATAACTGTTGTTTCAAATTTGAAAAAGCCTCATCATGTTCTCTTTCCCATTCAATAAGATCTCTCGGTTTCGTTTTACCTTTTAACAGGGTATATAATGGTGCAACCGTATTGGCAAAATCGGGAATAAAGTCTCGCAGGTAGTTGGCTGTTCCTAACACTTTTTGCAATGCATTTAAAGTATGAGGACGTGGTAGTTCGGCAATGCACTTCTTCCTATCATCTGTCAGGGCCCTTTGACTGTGAGCAAGTGTGTATCCTAAGTAGTTCACTTCTTTTTGTGCAATTTGGGCTTTATCTTTATTCATTTTAAAACCTGCTTTGCCCAACATTTTCAGTACAGTATCAACCAAGTGTAAATGATCTTCAAATGACCCATCTGTGGCGATCAGTATATCATCTACATAGTGAACGACCTCCCCAGACCCTAGTAAGGGGCCGAGTGTATCCGCCACAGCTCTGTGAAAAATGGCTGGACTATTGTGAAGGCCTTGTGGCATTCGTTCCCATGTGTATTGCATTTGGTTTATGGTGAATGCCAGTTTCCACTGATCTTCTGCCTTGACCTTGATGGACCAGAAGCCATTTTTAATATCAAGCACTGTAAACCATGAGGCATTAGTTGATACTTGAGATAAAATAGTTGCTGGGTTTGCCACGATTGGTGTGGCCTTTGGCAAAACTTTATTAAGACGCTGGTAATCAATGCAAAGTCGCCACTTCCCATTAGGTTTTGGCACCGGTAAACATGGGGAGTTGGTAGTAGAACTGCACCGCCGGACTATACCCCTCATTTCAAGTTGTTTTACAATCTCATGAACGGCAGCTTCTGCCTCTGCCTTAATACGATATTGCTTTTGCGGGGGAGGTGGATTTCCCTCAATGCAAACCTCAAAATCAATGAGGCCACAGTCATGCTCATGACTAGCCCAAATATCACTATGCTTGTCAATGAAATGCTGGATTTGGTCTGTATTATGAATGGACATGATACTCAGATTAGCTGGTGATAAACAATTTTTGCCTGTTTTGCTTGTTCGTAGTTCAATCTGTTTTTCAAGACAGTGTATGACAAAGCCATATTTTCGCATGATGTCCATCCCCAACACAGTACCCTCAGTGTTTTCTGGTAAATACCAAAACGGCTCATTTAGTACTACCATGCCTAAATCAAGCAGTACTGGATATGTTTGGGTCGCTGTCATCAGGGTGTCCCCTATGCCTTTAATCTGAATTTTGTGGGTGCTGAGAGGTAAACGAATATTTGTACAGGAGCATGCAGCACCCGAATCAACAAGGACATTAACTAACCGGCCTCCAAGATTAGCTCTGATTTTGATTCGATTGCCGCTACTGATGATGCTCCCTATCGCTGCGGAGGCCACGCACCCCTATTGGGGATTGTTATATTTTGCGATTAGCTTGGCGAGTTCAATATGCAGATCATTGTAGGGGCTAACTGGGCTTTGTCTCTGCTCTGTAGTTTGTTTTGGACTACTTTCTGTTTGTTTTGTAATCAAGTATTCTAATTGTTTCAAAATGTCAGTGTCTACCTTAGAGTAGGCTTTTTGGGGTTTTCCCCAATCTTTTAATTTGAAACATTCTTTTATTGTGTGATTGTTTTTTCTGCAAAAGTTGCAGAATGGCTGGAATTTTGGTTTTAGCTCGGTTTTCTTATCATGTTTGCCTTCGGCTACCCACTGTGTTGTCGCAATGGGACGCGTTTTCTGTTGTTTAATTCTGCATTCAATTTTGGAGGCCCACTCCACCAGTGACCGGTAGGTATTTTCAGGTGGATCAGCTCCATGAATTAAGGCTTGTTGAATGTGGGGCCCTGCATTGTTTTTCAGGAGTTGTATTAAAACTTCCTGATCACGCTGTGCACCTTCTAATCCTGAATGTTCTTTAAATGTCACCCATAAGCGTTCTGCATATGTTTCAAAAGGCTCTTTGCTAGCCTGTTTTATTTCTAAAATTTTGCTCCATTCTGCTTGCGTCGGTCCCCGTAATTCCAATAAAGCCTCCTTTAACCTCTCATATATCTCACTGTCATCCTCACCTTCCTGTTTCATTACAATTTCTCCAGATCTCAACTCAGTAGGCATTTTTGGCTTTAGCTCTTCGGGTATGGTGAGAAGGGCTACCTGCCACACATCTCTTACCTCTAAATTATATACTGATGCCTGCAACATTAAATTGCCCCAGTAGGGTTGGAAAGGACCTTTCCGTGGCATCATGCCAACAACTTCTTTATGCTTGGTACATTCTTCGCACGTTAATGGCCGGCTAATGGTAGTAACTTCATCATCTGCATTTGTCATTGTTTTAAGGACAGCCACCTTGACTGTTTTACGAAGGGCACTGCCTGATCTAGCTCGGGTCACTATCGGGCTGCGACGCCTTAATTCTGATGTATCAAGGGGATGGTAATAGGTGTTGGTCGGTGTTGCTGGGGACAGGTTGCGGGCATCAGGGCACGTTCTCTGGCTTGTTTTGGGGACTTGACTGCTACCTGCTAGGGCCATAACGTCATTCTCATCACTGTCACTGTGATAGTCATCTTCATATTTTGACTTTATGACGGCTGATTTAAGTGCAGCAATAGGAAGCCCAGCTGAATTACAGCAGTCTTCAAGCACCGTAGTATATTCATTACCCAACCGGAGCTTGTTTTCGAGCTTCTTGATCTTAGTGTCCATAGCATGACCCTGTCTTGCCCAGGTTTGTTTATCATACACAGATGCTTCGACCTGTGCTCTAAGTTGTTTTAACTCATCTGAGCGCGCTTTTTCAAGATCTTTAATGCTTGCAACCGTCCGCATGTTCTCTTCTAATAATGCTCTTTCATTCTTAAAAAGCAAATACATAATTGCGGTCGAAGTCTTCCGATACCGTTTCTTCGACTCTAATTTTCTCCCGACCGTGGAATACCACTCTAGAAGTTCATCATTATTCCCTCCTATATTCAACCCTTTGTCGTGTAAACGAACCAGCATGTTTTTCATAAGTAATGCAGCGGACTCCATTACTTCCTTCTCTACACTCATCATACATTTTCCCTGATTATCCATCTTGTTTAAATAATCTCAAATTATACCGGATTTCTACGGTCTCCGGTCTATCAATTGGGTATGTCGACCCGTTCTACAAATGTGTCTATATGGGGTGTGTTTTATCTTTCCCTCAAGACTTTGTAAATGGTAAACAAAGTTGACTTACCAGATCACCTGAAGACAGAGGATAAACTCAAACCTCATGCTCTGTTGTTGAGTCTGGGATGTCGCGCCGAAAAGACGTCACTCGCTTGCAGTTTGGAGATCACGTCGAGGTCACCAACTATAAGATCCCCTTTTTAGAAGGTACCTCTGGAAATTTAGATATTACATAGAGGTTACCAGCTATTAGATCTACCACCCAGTAGCCCAACGACGGAATCCACTGGTGTGGGCGAAGGTATGCTGCGTGTAGGTCTTTTCTGCGCTGTTGTAAAAAATGACTACAATGGATTGTAGTTTGTTATACTAATTAAAATTTAAACTCGTATCTGACTCCAATTTATAATAATATTTAACTTTAATTTTAATAGATGATTCTCAGTATTCCTTCTTTTCATTTAATCATTAATTATGAGCCTGGAGTCGCTCAGAGGTTTGTGATAGTCAACATCTCATGCTGAATCTTAGTCAGAGGATATAACGGTAAACTAATATTCTTTAAGTAGGCCGCCCAATGCTTGCTCATTCATAAAGAATAGTTTATTTTAGTCACTTGGTTATAACTTGCTAAGTCAGTGATAGTTGCTACACATGCTCACGGACACAAACTCGCCAGTCTGAATCTTAGTCAGAGGATATAACGGTAAGCTAATATTCTTTACGTAGGCCGCCCAATGCTTGCTCATGCATAAAGAATAGTTTATTTTAGCCACTTAGTTATAACTTGCTAAGTCAGTGATAGTCAGGAATCAGCAGGTCTCAGGCGTTGTGCTCTATGCTCCATCCACTCATGAGCCTCCTGTTTGTACTATCCTGGTCATAGATTTGCGGTAACACCAGACTATATAATTTATTAGATATAAATGACTTCAGGAGATTTTAGATATTACAAGAATCTTACATTTATTTTCCAGGCTATAATCAATTAATACAAGTTAACATATAAAACAAATAATAAAATAATGAAAGCAAAGTTATGTATATTTACCAAAGTATTATTGCAAAGTTCTCATACCTGGCAAGAGATACACACAGAGACTGTGCGGGAAGTTCTGGCTACTGAATGCTTCCTTGAGTGTTTCACCAAATTTCCTTAAATACCTGAACCACCATTGTAAACACCCGGTCATAAAAGCTTGACCAACCTTTTGTTATTGACAGAGAGTCAGTCCTTCTCATCCCCAGGGGGGATTTGGGACAATTCTCATATCAGTAGACCAGTATATTATCTTTATTTTTGGTCTGTTCTACTAATATGAGAATGAGATCATATTTTCTACCACACTGAAACCTTTAAACTGATACCAAACAATGTAAAGTTAATCATATTGAAGATAGAATTAACAACATGTGCATATGTTGTAAGTCACCCTTCCATGGCCCTGCCATATCCCCAGGGGGTAAGGGAGGGGTTTCCGGATGGGTGCCGAAGTTTGTTTGTAGAGAGCTTTTGTTCCTGTGATCAAGAGGATCTTCTTCCCAGATGAGAAGGTTTATTGTTTTATTGCATGGAAGTTCTCGTGGTCTGGCTTCCTGGAGATATCTGACCAGCCTTACACCCAGTAGGATTAATGTAGTGCTAGATAACAGTGGTGCTAACACAAAATATTGACTTTTAGGACACATGTTTATTTGTTTACTTTCGATGTTTGTTGGTAGCTATTTTAAAAACAATGACTTTTAAAGTTAAGCACACAATGACTTAAGTTTTAGAGGACAGTAAATCTATACTGCTGTACAATGTGCATATTGACTACTTGAAAAGGTATACTATAATGGTTGGTAAAATGTAAAAGGTTGTATTTACTTTTGTGAGATACCGTAAATGAAAGTAAATCAAAATGAAAGTACAACCTTTGAATTCTGTGTTTTATGTATGAGTACATAAAACGGGTCTTAAAATTAGGTAAATTAAACAATTACCAACACATGACATATTGCATTGTGTCAACATTATATAATATTTATACTTAAAATAGAGCCCAAATGTAAAAGCTATGTTTGAATTAAGCAATTAATTAAGCAATTAAGTGGCTAGGTAGCAGCCAGCTGCGGCTAAGCGAATGCCTTGATTTATTCAGAAAATGTGGACACCTCTATAAAAGTGCATTCAGGTATGCATTACCACACTGCCAAGGAGGAAATGCATCAGAAATTATTGTTGTGAAACAAGAATTTAGATTTTTACACATGATTTTTCTATTTAAGCTTGATATTTATAAAAAAAATTAACATCATGGGGGCACAGTGGCTTAGTGGTTAGAACATTCGTCTCACACCGCCAGGATCCGGGTTCGAGTCCCGTCTCAGCCATGTGTGTGTGGAGTTTGCATGTTCTCCCCGTGCCTCAGGGTTCTCCGGTTTCCTCCCGGTCCAAAAACATGCACGGTAGGTTGATTGGCATTAATTAGAATTAATAACTGGTTGACCCCCCCTGGCAGCAATAACCTCAACCAGGCGCTTTTGTAGCTGTGGATCAGACCTGCACATCGCTGAGGAGGAATTTTAGCCCATTCTTCCTGGCAGAACTGCTTTAGCTCTGTCATATTCTTTGGACGTCTCATGTGTATGGCCCTCTTCAAGTCAATCCATAGCATCTCTATTGGGTTGAGGTCTGGGCTCTGACTTGGCCACTCCAAAAGGCGGATTTTGTTTTTCTGAAGCCGTTCTGTTGTGGACTTGCTCCGGTGTTTTGGGTCGTTGTCCTGTTGCATCACCCACTTTCTACACAGTTTCAGCTGATGTACAGACATTCTCACATTATCCTGAAGAATTGTATGATATACTTGGGAAGTCATCTTCCCCTCAATGATTGCAAGCTGGCCAGGCCCTGATGCAGCAAAGCAGGGCCAAATCATGATGCTTCCTCCACCATACTTTACAGTTGGGATGATGTTTTCATGACGATATGCCGTGCCCTTTGGAGTGCCAATGTGCTCTTTTGCAAACTTAAGGCGTGCAGCAATGTTCTTTTTAGTAAGCAGCGGCTTCCTTAGCGGTGTCCTGCCGTGGATACCCTGCTTGTTCAGCGTTTTATGTATTGTAGACTCATGAACAGATATGTTAGCAAGTTCCAATGATGCCTTCAAATCTTTGGCTGTCATTCGGGGTTGTTTCTTTACCTCATTGATGAGTGTTCGTTGTGCTCTTGGTGTCATTTTGACGGGGCGCCCACTTCTAGGTAGAGTAGCAACAGTCCCAAATTGTCTCCATTTGTAGATTGTTTGCCGAACTGTAGACTGGTGAATTTCTAAAGTCTTTGAAATAACTTTGTAACCCTCGCCAGCTTCATGTAAATCAACAATTCTTGATCGTAGGTCCTCTGAAAGCTCTTTTTGGCGAGGCATGGCTCACATAATCATGTTCTTCTTGTGCAGAGCAAACTCCAAAGGTTTGAGGGGTTTTTTATCAGTCAAAGTATCTGTAGTCCACACCTCCAAACTTATTATCTTAACAAGACTCCAGGTTTGCTAAAACCAATTAGCTCCAATTAGCTTTTTTGAGGTCATTAACTCAAGGTTTCACTTACTTTTTCCACTGCCATTTTGAATGTTGAATGATTGTGTTCAATAAAGACAAGAAAGATCGGATTTTTTTGGTGTTTTTATTTTTAGACACATTGTGTTTGACAATACCAATGAATTAGATGAAGGTGAGGTGAACATGCTAACTACTAAGCCACCATGCCCCTTGAACTCCATGAAAACTATTATAAAAAGTATAAACAAGTATTTACTAAAAAACGGGAAGTTTATATATATATATATATATATATATATATATATATATATATATATATAGATATATATATATATATATATATATATATATATTATATATATATAGTGGTTAACACGTTCGCCTCACACACCGCCAGGATCCGGGTTCGATTCCCGCATCCCCGTCTCAGCCATGTGTGTGTGGAGTTTGCATGTTCTCCCCGTGCCTCAGGGGGTTTTTTTTCGTTTTCCTCCGGGTCTTTTTTTTCTCCGGGTTCTCCGGTTTCCTCCCGGTCCAAAAACATGCACGGTAGGTTGATTGGCACCTTGGAAAATTGTCCCTAGTGTATAAATGTGTGTGTGAATGTGAGTGTGTATGCCCTGCGATGGGTTGGCATTCCATCCAGGGTGTATCCTGCCTTAATGCCCATAGACACCTGAGATAGGCACAGGCTCCCCGTGACCCGAGAAGATCGGATATAGCGGTAGAAGATGAATGAATGAATGAATATATATATGTCTGTGTCTTTTCCCAATTGATAACATTTGGTGCATCATGAAATGGAAAACATGACAAAGAACATTGAGTAGCTAGAATCCTGTATCAGACTTAAGCAACATTCCTGTAAAAAAAAATCAATTGCAACTGGCCTCCTTAGTATCCAGATGTATAAGAACTGCTGTTAAAGGAAAAGGGAATTTATATTACATTTAGAATTGATATTATAAACCTTTCATAAGTTAAATGTTAAATAGATTCATAAACATTTCTTCACTGTCTGAGTGAAATGTTTCTCTTTCCATTTTTCAGGTAGAGCAATTGGGAGTCTTCTGGGTGCCTGGCTGACCAGGGGTCAGTTTAAACCGGTTCCTCAAATCCTTATGGAGTTTTCAGCTCTTCTCTGAGATCAGTATGATTTTGGGCTCACTTAACTGGAAGGATATTAGTCAGTTGTTGTTTCTGGTAAAAGGAAATAATAAACTGCTGCAGAGAGTCAAAGCTGGTATTTAGTCTTTTGTTATCAAAAATGTAGGCGCTCTAGTGGAATATGCAGACTGAGTTTGAAAAGTTTACAGAGCAAGGCCAACTGCAATGTCATCTGTAATTGTTAGATTTAGTTATACATTGATTTAACATTATTTCATATTAGCTGGCCTTATACACAATATACAGTATCTCCTTACTTAGCTTGCCTTAGTGCCATACAAAAAGGGTTTCATACAATGAGACTTTGTTGAATCCTATAATAAAATGAAAATGAGTCTGTATTTAAGTGTATCCATATGTATCCAATTTATTTAGTCACATATACATAATCTGTGCATTGTCAGTGTAGATTTCAGATCTTTACTGAATAAGAGATTCACAATTAAATGAGGTGTTTAAAACACACCCAGTCTCTTTGATATGTCGTGTGATTGAGCACAAGAAGATGACATAATTTAATATAATACAATATAATATAGAGATGCTACCATGGTCGGACGTGGAGAGCAGATCATTTGTTACTCTAATGAGAGCAATTTCAGTACAATGATTCTCTCTAAATCCTGACTGGATTTCACAGATACTATTTTTCTCTAGAAAAGAACATACTTGTGAAGGCACTACTTATTCCAGTATTTTTGGTAGAAATGGGAAATTTGAAATTGGTCTGTAATTAAATCAGTTTGGGTCAAGTTGTATTTTTTAATGAGAGGCTTAATAACAGCCTGTTTGAAAGTTTTGGGGACATGTCCTAATGACAGTGATGAATTTATAATATTCCTTCTTTTAGTAATTTAGAGGGAATAGGGTCTAACATACACGTTGTTGGTTTAGATGATTCAACAAGTCTATAAAATTCTTCCACTCCTATATATTTAATTCAACACCAGTATAGAATGAGTGGAATAGAACCTTAGAAGTTTGATAAAGCACTATCTGATCCGATTCTGTTCCTGACGACTGCATGGTAACAATTGTATCTCTAATAGTATCAATTTTTGTAAGATAGTTCATAAAATCATTACTGCGGTGCTGCTGGGAAGATACGACAACTGTTGGTGCATTGTTATTTGTTACTTTTGCCATGTATTGAATAAATACCTACGGTTACGTTTGTTTTTTTTTCTAAAAGAGATGATGCTTTCCTGTAGGATAGAGTAGACTCACGCCAGCCAGAACAAAAAACCTCTAGCTTTGTTCTATTTTCTGGACTTCTTCCTTTAGGGTGTGAGTGAGCTTGTTATGCCACTGTGTCGGAATGTTTTCATTAATCTTCCTAAGATGTACAGGAGCAACCTCATCTAAAGCCAGAACTTTTAAATTTGCCAAGATGTCAGGTGCTCTGGCTCCTGGTACACATTAGACAATGGAGGCTGTACAATAGAATCGCCAATAACTAGTGCACTTTCATCAAGTGGGTGTGTCACTAAGTGGACTAATAGAATTAATAAAAAATGCTTAAAATAAGAAATACATTTAAAAACAGTTGAATTATATTATCACAAATTCACTTTGGAGTCAACAATGAGTTAAATAAATAATAAAAATAAGAACTAGAAATGCAAGAGACATACCAACAATATATGTATTTTACAATAAAACAGTTGACAATAATCAGAATTATATAAAGCTAGAATATGTTTGTAAATATTGAGGATATTCATTATAGTACATTGGCCAATCATGCAGTATATCTCCTTCCATGAGAAAAAAAGTGCTCAAATGTCCAACTTGCTGTTTAATCATTGAAGAACTGCATTGCACACAAGATACCTGATATCTGTCAAAGAAGGTTTCAGGTCATACAAAGTGTAAAGAAACTATTTTTATTTAATGTAAATATATGTAAGCAAAATAATGTAAAACTTTTTAAAATGTGCTTGTTACACTTCTAAACCTGTTTTGCTGATTTCCCACTTCCCTCTCATATATGTCAATATGTAGAGATCAAAGTGCACATCAGCTGACATTAACAGTTTCCGTCACAGAAATCTTCGGTTGACTTGCTCCGTTGAGTCTGCTTCCACAATAGAAAATTAAAGGAATGATGTTGGCCAAGATTCTTAATTCTGTGTACAGAAGAGAAATTGTTTCTGGATGGAGAAGTGTAAGTACACATGCTACACAAAGGCTTGACATTGCTGGAATTTATCCGCCTATTGCCACTCCATTTACACCAAATGGAAATGTGGATTACCAAAGCCTTGATAACAATCTTCAAAAATATGGCAGAATACCTTTCAGAGGTAAGCATGACAATTTTATAGATGACATTTTTTTTCATAGCAAAACATATGTAAACATAGATGTAAAACATGTTTTAATTTTTTAAACAGAATATGCAGTTTTTTTATAGCTAGTATATACTTAAAAGTCTGCTTCTGAATCCTGGACAAAAAGACTTTTACTCAATTCTCACTTTATTGACAGGTCTTGTGGTCCAGGGCTCTAACGGAGAATATCCATATCTAACTACTGAAGAGCGGATAGATGTTGTAAGAAGGGTCAGAGAAACTTTGCCTACATCGAAGATAGTGATGGCTGGATCTGGCTGTGAATGTAATGAATCTAATATTTTCACCCATCTATATACAGTTGACTGAGAAATCAAATAGTTGTGTTATGCTGTGGAGCATTTTAATGTTTGTGTTTTCTGTACTTATCCCCTTAGAGATCTAATCTAATGTGCTGAGACCTGGCTTTTCTGTGAAACAAAACATTTAGGTGATCTCCCAATAGATAATAGGTCAGAATTTAATGTTGTGGTGGGTTGAGTGAATACAACGTGCATCCACACTTCCCACATTTCCCTGAATTACGCCAGCCTACTAGCTGCACATTCACAACCAGTATGAGCTACTCATTATATTACCGCATATTACCGGTTGCATGTAACCTAAACATTTCACCAGGTTATGTGAAAAGCGACCAAAACCAGAACAAAACTCTTAAAGGAGCCACATACTATATTTAACAATTAAAACAACCACTTAAAACTTATTAATAAATAAGAAATTAATTAATTAACAAGACGTTAGCATTAAAATATTTCATCCATAAAATTTCAATAAAAAATAAAAGTAAGTAATAATTTTATTTTGAAGAAATATTTTTAATTAACGTTTTATATTTATAACAACTGTCACAATTACTTATGAAAAGTATTAATATATGGTGAATATAATATACAACTAATGAGTTAGCTCATGGCAATCATGCGATTAATCACAATTAAATATTTTAATCTATTGACAGCTCTAATGAGTACATAAGCCCACTTCATATAAAGCACATACTGTATGATTCAGGTGGAAGACTAATGGGCAGATGAAGCAATTAAATTTTATTTGTAGAGAGCTTTTTACACTTTTTAAATTTTTTACACCATCAGACAGGACCAGAGTGCAGAGAGAGAGTGAGTGCAGATATGGACTCCGGCAGGATTAACTATAACAGCATAACTACAACTAAAAGGAGAATCAGAGGGAAACACAGACATGAGAGCTTTCTGGTGTGTAAACATCAGTCACTCTCACCACCACAAACCTGAGTGATTAATGAGAGTGAGGCAGACAGTAACTAAACACACCAGATCACTATAATACTCCTTTATCTAAAGCAGGACTTTTCACTGAAAGATAGATTAAACAAAAAAGTTTTCAGCCTGGACTTAAATACTGAAACTGTGTCTGAATCTTGAACATTAATCGGGAGGGAGTTCAATAACTTTGGGGCTTTGTAAGAGAAAGCTCTGCCCCCCATTGTAGATTTTCTAATATGTGGTACTGACAGACAGCCTGCATCCTTTGATCGAAGCAGGCGTGGTGGAACATAAGGCTCTAGTAGTTCGGTCAGGTACTGTGGGGCGAGGCCATTTAGTGCTTTGTAGGTTAGGAGTAATATTTAAAATTCGATGTGGAATTTCACTGGGAGCCAGTGCTGTGTGGATAGGACAGGGGTGATGTGCTCATATCTCCTAGTTATAGTGAGCACTCTCGCTGCAGCGTTCTGAACTAACTGAAGCTTATTTATATACAGAGTTGAACATCCAGTTTTGGGAGATAGCTGATGAAGCTCTGGGCGGTCGAACACGTGAAGGTGTGTTTAGTTCGATAGCGCGATGCTGTGTGTACATTATTACTGTAACACACTTTAAATAAAATGAGATCATGATCTGATATAACTTTGTTCTGTGGAACCGTCACTATGTTAGTAGTGCGGGTGTGGAAATGTACACATATTTAGCTGGGTAAACAAAAAAAAAAGAACACATCCTTGGGAAAATCCTTGGGAGAAGCCAGCTCAGTCAGTGGGTCAGTTCTCTTCTGACCCATAAACAAGTCATCTGTGATAAGGACTGGGTGAGGGAATTGCGGTGAACATGTGATCAGGATACAGGCTGGATTTGAGTGATAATGATAACCTCAGAATAAACAATAGACAGACTAATATTAGCATAGATGGCATTCTACTTATGATACAACATAAGGTGTTATGGGAAGTGTTCCCGGTTCCGTAGACCGTGGACTCTTGGCAGTTTCAGGCCTGAGTACTTTGGTATCTTCAATTGATCAAAACGTGCACAGGTTAAGTGGATACTATTTTAATTCTGCTTGTGTGAATCCACTGTGGGTCAGTCAGACAGTTCTGGTGATGATAGAACAGTCATTGGATTCAGATACTTTAGCTCACAGACATTGCTAGACTTCAGGCTTCTTATCCGGACCTTCTAATTAGTCACACACAGTGCTGTCTTATCTGTGGGCAGATGGAGAGTTAGTGAGACACTAATAGACTTAGATCTTTTTAACCAGGGAAAAATATAGTCATCTTCCAAGTTACCTATGGAAAAATGCACATATGTTGTGCAGATCTGTGTGTGTGTTTGTTTTTTATCAATATCTAGTTTATTGGTGATGTGTCATCATTGGGTATATTGTATCTAAATCTACTGTTTGTTGTGCTGCTTCCTTGATTACTTTTATATGTGTTTCCCTGTATTTCCTCTGCATCAGCTGCGACATGTCCTTTAAACTATGGCCAATATGTCAGGGAGTTGAACAGCATTTCTGCACAACACCATAAGCAGACATAGAATCAGTGTATATAGTAACTGTTTTATCTTCAGACAACTTTTGGTCTCCTCAGACTCAAAAGGGAAATGGATGAAGGGTAAAGTTAGGCCTGGTGTGTACGCAGCGGAGAGAGGCCTTTAAGATGGGAAAAGGCTGCCGCCTGCATAACCCACAGCGAGATCTCTCCTGCCCCCTGTGCCATCATCCATTAATGTCTCACCATTGGTCTTTCCCCTTTAAGAGCAAACATCCTGCAAAAACTAATGTTAACTCAAGATTCAGGGGATGAGATACCTGGGGCTGGCTGAAACCCCTTTTCGTGCAGTCTTCTATGGTTTATCACCTCCAAGCGAATCAGCACTCTATTTCAGCCTCATTGCACATTTCACTGCCGAACAAGATGAAGAGGCTAACAACTTCTATTTATCCAAGGATGTGGTGGGGTTGGTGTGCTTGCACAACATTGACTTTAGAGACTTTAGATTTTTGAGGAGATGGGGGGACAGCTCGATATTTAGCTCTTCGCACTCATATTAGTCTTAGTGCTTCAGCACTGGAGGCAGCTCTCAGAATAGGGATTCTCTTGGTGTCAGTGTCGCCGAGAGTTACTATGGCAATTGGCCATAGAGCTAGCCCGTAGGCATATAAAATTTCTATAGTTGCTGGCAGTTTGCTTAGCACCAAGACATCTTCTGACATTATGTTTTAGTGAAAACAGATAATTCCCTGGTGGTTGCTCACATAAACTGACAGGGAGGCACTTTAGGTGCATCGGCTAATAATATGGTGCGATATAAGGCGTTTATCGATCAGAGCTACTCATGTTCCAGGTGTGTTGAACAGACTTTTTTCAAAGGGAAGCTTCATCCCCAGGTGGTGGAGCAGGTATGGGAGAGATATGGCTGGGCTTCTGTAGATCTATTTGCCTCGTGAGAAAACAATGTGTTCTCTAGATTTCTCTCTAAAGGATGAAGATGCACTGTTGTGTGTGGATGATCTAGTCCACCCATAGCAAAACATTATTATATATGTTTTCCCTCCTGTGAGATTAATTTCCACTACTATGGTTAGAGTAAGGGAACTGGTCTTGTCTCTGATACTGATAGCTTCACCTTGGCCAACCAGACAATGGGTTGTTGAGATAGTTCAACTGCTGTGGCCAGTCCCTCCCTGGAGGAACCTCCTTTCTTAGGCAGGAGCGAATATTTATCATCTGAATCCAGACTGGATAGCTCTATGGGCCTGGCCCATAACAGGTAGAACTTGAGTGCAGCAAGGCTTCCCCTATTGTTCATACACACTATTCAGAGTGCAAGAGCCTCGTCTACTTTTTCAGTTTATAGCAACAAGTTGCATGTTTTTGAGGATCGGTGTGAGGAGAGCCATATTGTCCCTTTTCAGTGTTTAGGAAGGGATATATTGTGTTTCTCCAAGACCTAAACAGATCTAAGAGGAGACTTCCCTCTCTCTAGACACTTTCTCCAGCTCCTCCGGGGTGGGACACTGAAGCGTTCCCAGGCCAGATGAGAGACATGGTCCCTCCAATGTGTCTAATCTTCCCCGAAGCCTCTTCCCAGTGGGACATGCCCAGGTGGCAACTGAAACAGATGTCCAAGCCACCCCAGCTGGCCCATTTCGATGTGGAGGAGCAGTGGTTCTACTCTGAGCTCCTTCCGAGTGACTGAGCTTCTCAACCTATCTCTAAGGGAGCACCCAAACACCCTGTGCCAAAACAGTTTTGGCAGGCCACCGCTGATATGCCGGTTTGATGATGATTTGCCAAAATTTCGTTGAGGCTGACCGGCAGTCCCTCTCCGAACTGCAGCCCGTTTGGCCTGATGGTACCCATCAGCTGCCTCAGGAGTCCCACGAGCCAACCAGGTTCAGAAGGACTCATTCAGCTTTACAGCATCTCTTACTTCCGGTAAGAGGCAACAACAGAGACCTTATGGCTCACAGACCAGCTTCTTCCCCACCATCAAATCCAGCTCACCACCAGGAGGTGATCAGTTGACAGCTCCGCCCCTCTCTTCACCCAAGTATACAAAACATATTGCTGGAGGTCATGAAACAACCATGAGGTCCATCATCGATCTCTGGACTAGGATGTCCTGGTGCCATGTGTACTCATGGACACCCTTATGCTTGAACATGGTGTTTGTAATATACAAGCGGTGACTAGCACAGAAGTCCAATAACAAAGCACCACTCAGGTTCAGATCAGGGGGACCGTTCCTCACATTCACACCCCTCCAGGTGTCACTGTCACCCGAGTTATACTGTGTATTGAAGTCCCCCGGTATAACAATGGAGCGTTTATCTGCACCCCTCCCAGAGACTCCAAGAAGGCCAGGTACTATACACTGCACATTCGGCCCATAGGCACAAATAATAGTGAAAGACTTATACCCGACCTGAAGGCACAGGGAAACAACCCTCTTGTTCACCGGGTTAAGCTCCAAGACATGGTGGTGAAGCTGGGGGGCTAGAAGCAGGTCGGGCGCCATGAGGGGAGGCCCAGCCACCAAACTATACTATGACATACATGCATACACACAGACACAGGTAAAACACTAGCAATTAGAAATTAAAAGAGGAGAGAGATTAAAAAGAGAAAGCATCCCAGGATTCACCTTAAAAATGCGGTTTCAGTTTAAAATAAACTTTTATCAATTATTAGTAAAGTTTTTATTGACCTGTTGATGGCCATTAGTTGCATCGAAATTTTGGTGGGCGAAAATAGTTTTTGAGCTCATTTGCATGCCTTAAGGCTGTTTATTCATTAATTCATTGATCTTCTACTGCTTTATCCGATCTTCCCTTGGGTCACGGGGAGCCTGTGCCTATCTCAGGCGTCTATGGGCATTAAGGCAGGACACCCTGGATGGAATGCCAACCCATCGCAGGGCACATAGCTATTATTCTATAAGACATAAGAGACAGAACTATTATCTTATAGTATCATATAAAACATTGTGGTTTGTGGAAATGAAGAACACGCAGTACATGGCGCACAGCCATACAATCAGGAAATAAAAGTGGGATACATATATTTGTATACACGCATACATACAACGGGAAAATAAGCATTTGACACGTCAGCATTTTTTATCAGTAAAGGGATTTCTATGTGGGCTATTGACACAATAATTACACCAAATGTAGCCATCGAGCCAAATATTCAATAATTTATACAAATAAATCCAAACATTCAAGTATACAAGTTGAGTCATAATAAATAAAGTGAAATGACACAGGGAATAAGTATTGAACACACTTTATTTACTACTTTGTAGAAGAGCCATTCTTCCACACAAATGGTCTCTAAATCTTGGAGGTGCCTTGGGCCTATTTGATGAACTTTGAGCTTGGTTCTCTCCATAGATTTTCTATGGGATTTAGGTCAGGTGATTGACTGGTCCATTTCATTGTTTCCTTCGCCTTGTGTTTGGGATCATTGTCTTGATAAAATGTCCACCCTCTTTTCATTTTCAGCTTTCTGGTAGATGGCATCAGATTTTTATCCAGAATGTCCCGGTACATTTCTCCATTCATCCTGCCTTCAATAATATCGTCTGCTAGAATCTCTTGCTGAAAAGTAGCCCCAAACCATGATGCTTCTACTCCCAAACTCCCACTCCCTGTTGGTATTGTATTCTTGGGGTGGTGGGCAATGCCATTTCTTCTAGTATTCTTCTATTCAGATTTCTAGTATAAAGAATTTTGTTTATGCTTGTGTGGGTGAGGTCAGGAAGACTGTGTCCACTTTCTTTGGTTGGTGTGTGTGTGTGTGTGTGTGTGTGCGCGCGCACATTGGGAAAACTATTTATGGTCCCTTTGCTTTGTTCTTTTTTCTTTTTGGGGTCGAGAGCCCATCACCAGATCTTGACGAGCTACAGATCACCAGACTGATTGCTCTAGTGAATCAAACAGTGTGTATCAATTTTATTGGGTGCCATGTCCTTCTGATGAGACTTAAATCAACGGGTCCTTGTCGTAATGAGTGAGATAGTGTTTTGAATAGCCCTGAGAAAATTGGGCCAGTTGTAAATTATGCAAATGTAAACTGGGATCTTTTAGTGTGACTTTTAGTAGATGACTTACTAAATTAGGGAGGTGTTGGCTTAGTGGTTAAGGTGTTGGACTCTGGACCTGAAGATCGCAGGTTCAAACCCCACCACCAACAAGCTGCCACCAGTGGGCCCTTGAGCAAGGCCCTTAACCCTCAATTGCTAAGTTGTAAGTCGCTCTGGATAAGGGCGTCTGCCAAATGCCACAAATGTAAATGTAAATGTAAATTAAAAGTTTACTTTGATGTCCAGCCATTACAATACTGTTCTTGATATCTTAATAAATAAAACAGATAAATAATAAATGTAACTTTGTTAACAAAAAGTGCAAGGTAACAAGAACTAGAACAAAAAGCAACATATTTAACATTTTAACAGTTTAACTTACCTATTAGGGGCACGGCGGCTTAGTGGTTAGCACGTTCGCCTCACACCGCCAGGGTCTGGGTTCGATTCCTGTCTAGGCCATGTGTGTGTGGAGTGCATGTTCTCGTGCCTCAGGGGTTTTTTGCGGGTTCTCCGGTCTCCTCCCGATCCAAAAACATGCACGGTAGGTTGATTGGCACCTCGGAAAATTTTCCCTAGTGTATGAATGTGTGTGTGTGTGTGTGTGTGTGTTCCCTGTGATGGGTTGGCATTCGATCCAGGGTGTATCCTGCCTTAATGCCCATAGACACCAGAGATAGGCACAGACTCCCCGTGACCCGAGGCAAGATTGGATATAGCGGTAGAAGATGAATGAATGAATGAACTTACCTATTAGGGATAAGTGGTAAAGGCTGTGTAAAAGAACACATTGTTGTACGCTTTCTCTAGGCCCTCAACTAGTTCAGTAGGTAGTAAGAACTATTTGTACAGGTACGTGAGAGGGAAAATTTATTGTCAGCCTAGCTTACTACCTAATTAACGAGCTATCCTTCTGCTTGGCTACTAACAGTGACAAACATTATTAAATGCAAATATTTGAACACACACCAAACACATAACATATGTTTGCATCTCCCATTCTGCAGCCGAGTCATTTTACCAAACAGGTGCCATTTGTGTCCGCAGTATTTGATGGGATGCATAAGGCACCAGAAATGTCCTAAAGAGTGTTTCCAAAGTCATTAATTCACATCTTCTTGTTAAAATTATGTACGATAAAACACTATTCATAAAGAGCAATATAATTATTTGTATATTTGCCAATTTTAAATGTCTGTGTTGACCAATTTGACATTTTCCTCTAATATATCACCAAATAAGTTATGTATTTATATAAAACTATTATAGATTGTGTGCCCCAATGTACATAAGATATATTGAGACAAATTTTTGCAACTATTTTATGAAGTGTATGTCCCTCAGTTTGACCACACTATCAGTCTAAAAAGCATGTGGCATCATTTGAGCCTTGCAGCCACCATGAACAAAAGCATTCATTCATGTTGTTTATGTTGCATTTTCATCTTAATATACATTGATGAAATATACCAACCCATCACATAATGAATGTGAGAATAAGTAAAACCAATGATTCTAATATAAATGAATAAATTTTGAAACAGTATTAGTTAACCCTGTTTGGTTCACACCCTCACTAAATGACTCGCACACATTATTCAACCTCAACCTAAAATCAAATAAATGCAACTTTATTTGTATTTTTTTAAGTGAATTTGTTTTACTATTTACTATTAGGAAAATAGTAGGAAAAAATATATTTTTTTGTTTCACTACTATAATGGCATACATATTATCTGTAACAGGGTGGTAAAAGAAAGTTGATATTGTCTGAAAAAAGCATACTATTAATAAGGGGTTTGTGCCTGAGGTGGGCAAATATGATTTTTAGTTGGTTAATATATCTTTCAAGTTGTAGGGGTTTTTTTTGTTTGTTTTTTTTAAAGAAAGGTTTGTTTTTAGTTAATTGAAAATCCCCCCCCCCCCCCCCCCCCCCATTTCGTAGAGTGACAAGTAGAATTATTTGTTTTTCTCAGATTTTTAGCTAGCATACCATTTTTAGACACATGAGAAATTATTAGACACATACAAACTATAATTCAGAGTGGACTGTAAATAGTCTCAGAAAAATTCTCATTTGGTTTTGGCTGAATTTTTATTTGGGTTTGACTCCACAATTACTTTATGCAAAACAAATTATGAATAAAATCTTTATGTTCTCTCTCTAGCCACAAGTGCCACAATCAAAATGAGTGAGAGCATGGCCAGTGCAGGTGCTGACTGTGTGTTGGTAGTGACACCATGTTTTTATCTTGGAAGAATGAATAGCAGTGCTCTCATTCACCACTATACAAAGGTGAGTTATTTAATAAAGTATTTTGTAGGGGACTGTCTTGTTCAATTATAATAATAATAATTTTCAAAACGATAACTCCTAAAACTAGCATATAAATAATTCCTTTCTCAGACTTTTGTAACAGCATAGCTAATAGGGAGAGAAGGACGGTAAAACAATCACCATCAACAAACTTGATTGAACAAGCATCCAACACAACCCAGATAAAATTCTATAACCATGATCTCGCCATCTGCTCCTTGAATGAGACCCATTCCCAAAAAGATTAACTAAACTAATGTTTTTAACTCAGACTTGAGACAATGAGTGTATGTCTGGAAAGCTGTCTGGAAACTGGAAAGCTGTTCCATAACTGTAAGCTTTGTAAAATAAATCTTTGACCCCTGTTGCAGTCTTCACTATATAAGGTTCCAACAAATAGCCTGAACCTTTTGACCAAACTCATGGAAGAGTGTAGTAACCGACCGTTTAGTGATTTAAACACCAGTAATAATATTTAATGGTCAGCTACAGATTTGGGAGCAAATTAATAGGGGATAAAGAGTGATGTCATATTTTATATTTTTACCATTTGCGCTAGATCTTTTGATTACAAAGAAAAATAATATTAATGCCAGAAGACTGTCCATCAAAAGTGGCAAGATAATATTATTAGCATTTAAAACAATTGTTTCGCTGTGCTAAAAATGCTAAATCCATAAAGAGTTTACAGTAGACTGGCATCAAAGAATCACATTAGCCTGTACAAAACCATGCAGCACCACTGCTGTTTCAAGGCTATTGTGGAATTTATTTGGCTCATCTTTACATTTACATTTGCAGCATTTGGCAGACGCCCTTATCCAGAGCGACTTACAACTGAGCAATTGAGGGTTAAGGGCCTTGCTCAAGGGCCTACTAGTGGAAACTTGATGGTGGTGGGGTTTGAACCTGTGATCTTCTGGTCCAGAGTCCAACACCTTAACCACTGGGCTACCACATCCCTACATGTAAATTTACACTCATTTACATGTAAACACCTGATGCGCCAAAACAAAAAGCTATAAGAGTTTGTGGTTCTAAAAATCGGCATAAGGAGATTTTAGTTTAGAAATATGCTCAAGTTATTTCAAGTGAAGTAGACTTTGTCATTTCAACAATACACAGTGCGGTACACAGTGAAACGAAACAACGTAACATAAATTAACAAACAGAACTACACATAACTCTGAACTATAAAAGAACAAAGTGCACATGCGCAAATAAAGAAATGACAAGACAAGCAACAATAATCAGTAACGCTGATCAGTAAAAATGTTGTGCATTTAAATGGCTGAGCATGTTATGATTACAACATGCCATGAAACCTGTGTTGAAAATAGTCTAATATGTTTAAATGGTGCATGTAAACACTTTTTGCAAGTTGGTGAAATGTTAGCTCAATGATTAAAGACTTTTTCAAACTTCTGTACCTGTTTTAAAATGGTTCTTATCAAAGCCTTCAAATACCCATGATTATCCATTTAGATATATAAATGTACAGTACATGTACATTTAGACTGTAATATGATGTTTTAATATTACCATGTTCTCCAACAACCAGGTAGCAGATTCCAGTCCTATACCCATCGTTCTGTATAACGTGCCAGCCAACACCTTTCTGGATCTGCCAGTTGATGCAGTGGTACAGTTATCCCAGCACCCAAATATAATCGGCATCAAAGATAGTGGTGGAGACGTAAGAGCTACTATTTATTAATTCTCTATATGAAATTGCTTAATGTATGTCTGTCATCACAATTAAATTCTTTAATTTGTAAAAATATGCTTATAGGTAAATTTCCACATGGTTTGAGAACGTGACAAAAAAATCAGAATTTCAAGTTTTAATTATCAGATATTGAAACGTTAACACTTTTTTCCCTAAAGGCTACAGCTTAACTGTACATTTACTGTGTAAAATGTGTTCAATGTAAGTGACCCAGTACATAAAAAAGGAGAAGGTGAATGTTTTCAGCGAGCAACCCCAATCAGCAGCCTGAGTATGCATTTACTACCCTGTAGAGAAGACCAAAACAAGCAACAGCTAAATATATTACATAAATTAAAACGTATACAGACATGGAAAAAAAATTTCTGTACCCTTCCATCAAAAAAGAAAAACAAAAGGTTGCTGGAGTAAGTTGAAAGTTATTAAAGTATTAATAAATAAAATGTACTGCAAATTAAATAATAAACATCAGCCATTACATTTGAATTGTGGTTTAACAAAAGCAGTTAAAAAAACATACTAATGAATGACCTGGACAAAAATGACCATAGGAACATTGTGACAGAGTGACCTGTCCCTGAAAGCAGCAAGCTGATACACACACTATACATACGCTAACTTTCTCCTCCGTTTACTGCTACGGCGCGGTGGGTGCACACACACACGCCGGTCATACACGCATGCCGCTCGCATACACGCAACACAAACTCACGTCATTATTTCCAGATCCCCAACAATATAACCACACTCACACACACCCAGTGACGTTCTTTATTTGTTTAAAATACTGTTATTACTGTTTGTAGCTGTATGTATTTTTTTTTTTTTTGCTTAAAGTTGACACTCGCCTGTTTGTTACATCCGTCTTCCGGGTTGAATTTATTTGCAGCCAACCGGAGTGTTGGAAATGACGGGCTTTTAAGCATCAGCGCTGCACCAAACATGTGCAGACCCCGGAAAGCGGCAAATCCATTAGAGCAGGGGTGTTGAAGGATATTCCAGGGGAAAATATTCTTATAAGCATTTTGTTAATAGTCTTCTTTTTATTTTCATGTTATTATCTTTATCATGTTCATGACCAGCCATAATTTCTCAAATGTCAACTTGTTTTATCTTGTTGTATGGTATGTTTTATGTTGTAGCGTCCCCCTCATAAAAGCAATTCGTGAGTCCAGGGGAGGGGATTTAACTTTAAAACCCAGTACCCTACAGTAGTTCAGGGTGGGCACTAGGGTTGTTGGTAACATCCGACAAGCAGGTGCGGCTGGTCGGAGAGGGACGGCTTGGTAGGTCTTAGTGGGTTGGTTGTGCAGTCATGGATGAAGATTCGGAGGAATCATTGGTAGATAGACAGGGATTTACTGAAGTATCTTCCGGAAAAAACAAAAATTCAAAACGTAAGAAATCTAAGGAGCACGAGGATAGCGAAGATATGATGTAATCTGTACAAGACAAGGTAAAAAAAAAAGTCAAAAGATGATCAGGATAAAGCAAGAGTAACAAACTCGTTAAAAAATGGGAAGGGATTTAAAATTATGTTGACTTTTGAAAAGGACACAGGGAAGCATTTGCATCCTATTGGACTGTCTAAGGCGATCGATAAGGTTGTTGGGTCAGTTGATTTGGCTAAATGTTTAGGATCAGGGAGGGTCTTGATTGTTGTCAAAGATGAAGGCCAAAAAAACAAACTTCTTAAGCTCAAAGAATTGAATGGAGAAAAGATCTCTATGAAAGAGATTGGAACAACAAAAGTTGAAAGAGGGGTCGTATTTGGAATTCCAACATATATTTCCACAGATGAAATCCAAAGTAATGTAAGAGGTGGTAAGGTTGTCAATGTGAGGAGACTGTATAAAAGGACTGAAGGGAAGCGGCAGGAAAGTTTGAGTGTGCTGCTGACCTTTGAAGGGAAAATGCCTGAAAGGGTATATATGGGATATATTAGTTATCCAGTGAGAGTATTTGTTCCAAGGCCATTGAGATGTTTTAAATGTCAGAGACTTGGCCATGTCGCTACAGTGTGTAGAGGGAAGGTAAGATGCGCAAAATGTGGAGGGGAGCATGAGTATGATAAATGTACAGAGGAGACTGGGCTAAGATGTTGTAACTGTGGAGGTGCTCACAGTGCAGCATACAGAGGATGCGAGGTACAAATCAAAGCAAGAGAGGTTCAAAAGTACAGATCTGAGCAGAAAGTCACTTATGCTGAAGCAGTGAAAGCCTGCAAGAATAAGGAGGAAAACAGTAAGGCGAAGAGGGATGATTTCAATCCAGACTCTAGAAACACAAAAAAGGGTAAATGTAATGAATCTGAGTGCTATCACCAATGTGCATTAAAAGAGAATGCTTTAGTGATGACTAAAGAAAACTTTTTAGCCTTTATCGTAAAGGTAATCAATGTCACAGCAATGTTACCAAGTAGATCGGCCAAGATCAATACTATCTTAGAAGCTGCATCAGAATTTCTGGGAATCTCTGGAGTCTCAGTAAATACTATACATGAAATCCTTACACGTTCACATGCAGTTGAACTTTCTCAGGCTTCTGATTAAGATCAATGGGAATAAATATTTTGCAATGGAATGCTAGGAGTATTGTAGCAAATGGTCAAGAGTTCAAAAAATTTGTTTTAGATCTTGAACAAAAACCAGATGTAATTTGCGTACAAGAATCCTGGCTCATTCCAAAACTTCAATATGTTATACCAGGATACAGCTCTGTTCGGAAGGATAGAGTTGGTAAGCAAGGGGGAGGGGTAATTACTTTTGTAAATGAAGGAGTTATTTATAGAGAATTAAATGAGATTAAGGATCTTGAGTGTGTTGCGGTTGAAATATATTTTAGAGAAGAGTCAATTGTAATATTTAATCTCTATAACCCATGTAAAAAGATTGCAATAGATTTGTTGGGCAATATAAGATTAGAAACCAAGGAATTATGGTGCGGGGATTTTAATGCACATAACTGGTTGTGGGGGAGTATTGATACAGATTATAATGGTGAGGTAGTAGAACAATTCATGGATGATAGATCACTAGTATGCTTAAACTCTGGAGAGGGAACTAGATACAATATAAGAGAGAATACTGTGTCCTGTATGGATTTAACTCTAGTATCAAGTGGCCTGGCTGATTTGTGTGAATGGAAGGTAAATTGTGAGAATTCAGTGGGAAGTGATCACTTCCCAATTCTTTTGTAAAATAAATATAAATTATGGTAAAGTCTGAATGTTTGTTACAAAAAAAGTGGATGTTTGAGAAAGCAGATTGGAAGTCCTTTAGCAAATACTGTGAAGAGAACTCAGAAATGGTGGCAAGAAGACTCTGTTGATACATTTTGTAATTCACTTACAAAATTAGTATTGGAAGCTGCAACACTGTTTATACCAGTAAGAAATGCAGGCTTAAAAAGCAGGAAAATACCCTGGTGGAATGAAGAGTGCAGTAAAGCTATTAAAGAAAGAAATAAGTTGTTTAAACGGCTCAGGAATAATATGAGTATGAGCAACTTGATGGAATATAAGAAAGCTAGAGCTAATACGAGAAGGATAATTAAGAATGCAAAGAGAGTCGGATGGAGGAGTTTTTGTTCCAGTATAGGAAAGGACACTCCTATTGATAAAATTTGGAAATATGATAAGAAATATGAGTGGTAAAGGTAAGAAGTCAATTCAAATTCCAATGTTAATTGAAGAAGATAAAGTGGCTATTACAGATATTGATAAGGCAAATATGCTAGGCAAGGTTTTAGAAAAAGCCCACAGAATAGAGTTGGGAGAAGAATATGAGGTAAGGAAAAGGGATATTTTGGACAAAAATGCAGATTTTATGAGGAAGAGAGATATTGATATAAATTGTTGTATAGATACAGATTTTACAATTACAGAGTTGAAGGTTGCGTTACAGAAATGTGCCAATACTGCTCCTGGTTTGGATAGAATAAGCTATAAAATGATAAAACAGGTGTCTGATAGTACATTATTAAAAATACTTAAGTTATATAATAAAATATGGACCGAAGGAATTTTGCCAGAAATTTGGAAGAGAGCTGTAATAATTCCTATAGTAAAACCAGGTAAAAACCCAATTAATTCAGGTAGTTATAGGCCAATTGCTTTGACCTCTAATTTGTGCAAACTAATGGAAAAGATCATAGTTCAGAGATTATCGTATGAGTTAGAGAAGAAAGGTAAATTAAGTAAGTATCAGTGTGGTTTTAGAGGGAAAAGATCAACTATGGATGCTTTAATCAAGATTAGTAATGAGATAGAGAAGGCTATAGCTATGAAAGAATTCATGACAGTTGTATATTTTGATATTGAAAAGGCGTATGATACAGTTTGGAGAGAAGGTTTGTTAATTAAAGCTTCAAGATTAGGTTTAGGTGGGAAAATGTACAACTGGTTATCCCAATTTTTGTTTGGACGAACATTTGTAGTTCAAGTAGGAGCATGTCATTCAGCAGTTTTTAAGGCAGAAAATGGAATTCCTCAAGGGAGTGTTATTAGTCCAATTCTTTTTAATATTATGATTAATGACATTTTTGATAATTTAGGATGTGGGGTGGGATGTGCATTATATGCGGATGATGGAGCTATTTGGAAGAGAGGTCGTAATTTAGCACAAGTGATTCTTCGGGTTTAAGATGTTATTAATAAGGTGGAAGAATGGAGTATTGAATGGAGTTTTAAGATGTCTATTAGTAAGTCGTGTTATATGATTTTTAATAGAAAAAGAATAGATAATAATCATATAAAATTGCTCTTATACGGAAAACCATTGGAGTATGTTAAAGTGTTTAAATATCTAGGTATGTGGTTAGATGAGAGATATTAGTGGAAAAAACATATTGTGGAAATTGATAAAAAATGCAGAAGGATTTTAAACGTGATGAGGGCAATTGTTGGGAAAGAATGGGGGGCAGAAAGAGATTCGATGATCTATATTTATCAAGCTTTGATAAGATCTACAATTGATTATGGATGTTTTATTTATGATTCAGCTTCAGAAACATTGTTAAGGAGCTTAGATAAGATACAGTATAGAGCTCTTAGGATATGTTTAGGTGCAGCAAAATCAACACCAGTCAATGCTTTATTAGTAGAGGCAAATGAAGTGCCATTAAAACTAAGGAGGAATAAGTTATCCCTGGTTTATTGATCATCTTTAAAAAGTTACCCTGGACAGCATATAGCTAAAGATGTTTTAAATAATTGTTGGGAATACTCTAAAATTAAAAGGAAAGGATTTGGGTGGAAGATTAATAAGCTAGTAGAGAATTATCAGATTTCAAATATCAAATGTAGTGTGTCACCTGTATGGGGAGAGATTCCAGTATGGATGATACCTGAGGTTAAAGTAGAGTTAGAGATTCTAGATAAGAAGAAAGGGGTTTAGTTAAAGTTCATGTTAATAAGTATTTACAGGAAAATTTTTATGCAAGTGTACATATTTATACAGATGGATCTAAGGATCCTAGAATTGGGAATACAGGTATAGGGGTGTATATTCCTAAGTTTGATATTTCAATAGCTAAACGATTAACATCTAAATTATCAATATATTCTGTTGAAATGGTGGCTATCATAATAGCATTAACGTGGGTTGAGGAGATCGGTCCGGATAGAGTAGTGATATGTTCCGATTCTGCTTCGGTTTTAGCATCTTTGTATTCGAATAATTCTTCTAGGGAAGACCTGATATATGAAGTATTTTTATTATTATGGCGAATCAAAAGGAAAGGTGGGTTGGTTAGTTTTTGTTGGATTCCAGCGCATATGGGAATAACTGGTAATGAGGCTGCTGATAAATTAGCAAAAAGTGCTTTAAATAAGGAAGAGGTAGATCTTGAGATTTCTTTAGGTAAAGGGGAAATTAAATCTATTATTAAGCAAAATATTATGAAAGAATGGCAGAAAGCATAGAATTCGGATTTTAAGGGTCGTCATTTATATAATATTAAGAAGTTGGTAGATAGTAAGAAACGTATAATTGGCAGAAACAGGAAAGAAGAGGTTATTCTTACTAGGATGAGATTAGGACATACAGGATTGAACGCATCTTTGTTTTTAGTCAGAGCACACGAATCGGGTTTATGCGAGTTTTGTGGAGAGAAAGAAACTGTGGAACATGTGATATTTTACTGTAAAAAATATGATGAGGAAAGGAAGGATTTAATAGATTTTTTGAATAGTAGAGGTATTGTAAATAAAGACTTAGCTTTTTTATTAGGTTATGAATTTAATAGGGATAGTGTTGGGTATAGAGTGTTAATAAAATTTATTTGTTCAACTGGGTTAAGTGAAAGGATTTAATTTTTTTTTTTTTTTTTTTTTCTAGTGGGATGTTTCAACTCGTTCTTGATTCTGGAGATCTGTCCTGGAGGAGCTGAACACGCAGCGCCAGGTGGATCTGTTGAAAATGGAGTGGGAAGAAGCATCAAACTATAAGTTATGATGGGATGTATGTGGTTAAGGGAAACAAATTAAAATTTAATTAAATTAACTAAACTAAGGAATTGAGATTAGTAGCATGACTGCACAACAGAACCTGTAGGTGGCGATATGCACATTGTCTGCAAAGCGCCAAAAAACAGAAGAAGAAGAAGTAGTTCAGGGTGGGAGTTTTTGGAAGCCATGAGATTTTGGAGGTGTGACTAAAGGGCTAGTTGCACAATAATGCACATTTGTAGGTGCAGTCAGCTTGTATATAGTGTTTTTTCCCCCTCCCCCTTCTAGCATTGTTTTTTTTGGTCCTTAGTATTTTCTTTTTTTTTTCTGTTGTGTCCCTGGGACTTGGACAAATTCTTGGACTTTTTTTTCATTTTTGCACTATAAATAAACATCACTTACACTGTAACAAGTATTGCCATCATTTTGGTTGTAGGCGAACCTGAAAGGCTGCTCTACCACAAACATGTTAAGCTAAAGTGTGGCTTAAATTAGACTCACAGATGTCGTCAAACTTGTAATCAGTCAGGCTACATATTTAAAGGGTGAAAAGTACTGAACATTGATTAGTGAGCTTTTCAGAAGAGAAGAAAGAAAATTAGAAGACAAGCATCTTAAAAGGTAAAGGCTATAAGACCATCTCCAAGAAGCTTGGTGTTACACATATGATTGAGAATTTCACTGTCCACAGGACTGTAGCCAACCTCCCTGGATGTAGCCACAAGTGGAAACTTAATGATAAATTGAAGACACAGATAATCTTCAAATAAGATTATAGGTGAATTCTAAGATCAAGGTACATCAGTATCAAATTGCACCATATGTTGCTGTTTGAGCCAAGGTGGACTTAATGTAAGATGACGGAGAAGCCTCAACTGTTACAAACTAAGACTGGAATTTGCGAAAATGCTCTATCTTCAAAGAAGCAAAGATAAAACATGCAAAGAAAAGAACACAATTAATGGGTCATGGGTCATTCATACACAGCTAACCAAGAATGCCTATGAACAAAACATTGGACTATTCTGATGTGGCCTTCTATGCACTCTGGTCTACCTGTAACCTGAAACAGCTGGAACAGTTCATTTTTGAGAAGTGGTCCAAACCCTGTACCTAATGAATGATGACGTTTAATTGAGATTTACAGAAATCGCTTAATAGCATTAATTGCCTCTATTGTGTCCCCACTGCAAATAGGTTGCACCTCGACAGATTGCTATGAGGATGATGATAGAAGAAAAACAGAGTTCTATGCCAGTGTTTTTCTTGAGCTGAACAACATCATAATTTATTCTTTGTGAAAATTAAATGCAAACAAAAACATGCATTCAGTATAAAATGAGAGGTGACTTAAGAGAGAAATCGATAACCTGGCATTAATAAGCATAAGATCTTGCTCAATCTTCAATCAAACACATAACAAATGTTTCTTCCTTTTTCTAATGGCAGGGAACATTATTTTTTAGGAGATGAAATTCTATCAACAAATAAACTTACAGATGATGGCCTCTGACATGAAATAACAAAAATAAAGCCTTTTGTTATCAGGGAGACATTTGCATAAGTTCCTCTGTGAAGTGAACTCTATAATGCTCACCATGACCTAAATCAAATGCTGCAGGTAAATCCGGAATTAAATTGACTATTTTTAAATAGTCAGGAAACTACATGCTTTCTATTTTAGAAATACCACCATTATCAATACAACACTTTAGCACATTAGTCCTTATATTGCTCAGGTGACAGAAGAAGAATCGCTTGAGACACGGACCTCAAATATGTTTTACAATTCCCATCCTTAATGACTTTGATTTGATGCCTCGGAATACGATAGCGACAAGAGCAATTGGCCAGTCATTTCCCTTGACTTGACCTTCTTTTAATAAAACTATATCTCCCTCCTTGATGCAAGGTCAGTTTGTGGTGACTCTGAAGACTGACCAAGTACTCACGCCTCCACACATCCCAGATGATATAGGCAAGTTGTTGAACTTGTTTCAGTTTCTGGCGGAAAAGATCTTTTCCAATGTCCTCTGGAGGAGTAGAGAGCACCACTATCTTTAGAGTCAAAAAGGTAGCTGTAGTTAACAGATTGGGTGAGCTTTGGTCACTTGAGACAGGCACAATAGGCCTTGCATTCATAGTTACAGAAACTTTTGCCAAGAATGTGGCTATATAGCAAGAAGATAGTGACTGTTAAAATTGTCCCTAGTGTATGAATGTGTATCCTGCCTTAATGCCCATAGGCGCCTGAGATAGGCACAGACTCCCCGTGACCCGAAGGGAAGATCGGATAAAGCGGTAGAAGATGAATGAATGAATGAATAGTGACTGTTATGCAACGTTCCAATATGCAAAGTTTGCCAAACCCCCTCATGTGAGAAGCAACCACCCAGGACCCAAAGACATCATAATGTCGATCATAAGTGAAGGGATTGACCAGTGGCAAGTTAATCCTGAGGAAGATCTGCCATCTTCTGTAAATGCATCAGATGATGCATTTATTGATCACGCTACAGATGTGTTGCTTTGCTCCAAGAACCCAGAATCCTGCATTCCTTATAGTACCATTTGTAAAACAGATGTCCTTGGTGCCTTACCTGTTTGTTAAAATGTCTTGTGATCAAAAGGGCTCTGGGTGGGAAACACTGAAAAATGTCCACTCATCATCCATTAGATTGGGGCTAATTCAGTTTAAAATACTTCACAGGGTCCATTTAAGCAAGGCAAGGTTAGCCAGTATGTATCCTGGTGAAGATGCATCCTGCGATAGTTGCTATTTTTCTCCAACAAATCTGACACACATGATTTGGTCTTGCCCCTCCTTGAAGAGATACTTGCTTTCAGGCCTTGCTTTCAAATAGCCATTTTTGGGATTCCCAATGACGATTTGGCCGAATTATAGCCATCCAGAATTATATTACTTATACCACTTTACTAGCCCGCAGAAGAGTTTTGTTGAATTGGAAATCCCCTACTCCTCCTTTTGCAACAGCTTGGTTGGAGGGTGTGATGTTTTGTGAAGTTATAAAAGATCAAATTATACTAAGGGGATCTGTTGACGGGGAGCCCATCCTACCATATTTTAATAAAGTACCTAGTTAATAATTTTTTCTCCTCTTTCTCCTATTTTCTCTCTCTATATATACACACCTCTGTATTTCAGTCTACCCTTTTATGGTACTATAATCACTGCTGTTGTCATTTATCATATATCATGAGACTCACACTTTGTGACCAATTATCAAATTCTTTTATTCTGTTTTCCTTTTGGGGATTTATATTAAAGGTGACATGGGATGTGTGGTAGGGAGTTTTTCGTGTTGGTTTCTTGTTTGTTTGTTTTTCTTGATGTTAATTTATAATTGAAGAAAAAAGGAATGTCTTGTGTGTTATTGTTTGTTGCAATGTAATAGCCTAGTGTTTACATTTTTCCTTATGTAACGAAATTAGCTTGAATTTAAATATTTCAATATAATTACAACAAAGTTATAATTAACTGTAAATATTCAAATTGGGTTAATAATTAAGATCTGCAGAATCAATATTACAATTACTTGATCTGTTTGTCCGCCGGACAGACAATATAACTATCTACCAATTCTGGCAAAGATTATCTTCCAGGCCTTAGAAGAGTACCTTTATAAAATATTTGAGCATGTAGCAAGATCAACACTCAGTGACTTCGAGATCATGAGCAGAACGCAGAGACAATTACTTATGAATATAATACATTTAATAAATGTGAAACATATAACACCAACTAAACTACGACATACATATACATAAATAAGACAAATAAATGCTAGCGAGAGAGAGAGAGAGAGTAAGAATGTCAAGGAAAATGGAGAGTGAAAGGAGAAATAGAAAGAGGTAAATTAGAAATTAAAGGAGGAGAGAGATATCAGAAGAAATAGTAAATGACCAGTTAAAACTGGCAAATTCCAAATCAAGTTAGCTACACAGTGTGAGAATCGTCCAAGAATTAATATTCACCTTGAAAAGGGGTTTCAGCTTAAAATTATGTTTCTTTAACTATTGGTAAAAATTTACTTGCATTAGTTTGATGAGCAAATTCCTGAAGTCAAACTTGGGACGCCATGGAGATTCCGAGTTGTTGGAGCAAGAGAAAGAGCTTCTGCTGAAGATCAAATTCCTTATCCGGTGCAAGCAAAGTTCTTGATTGGAATTGCTGTTAGAGTCTCAGAAGGAAGTGACTGTGTTGGAGAAGAATCTGAGCGTCGATAGATGGGTGACCAGGCCTTTTATTGCCCTGTGGAGTTACACCTAACTTAGACAGGATGGCCAATAGGAGAGAAAATCCCTTTGTCTGTGTTAATTAATACTATTTTGAATTAAGAATATCTTAGGCTAATATGGTGCCTACAAATGGTCACATGACGTATATCGTTGTATAGGGAATGATTAATGGATCATTTTGACACCAAAAGTCACATAGATCCGGCGTGTGGAAGCGGAGAAGGATAGAGATAGGCAATTCAGAGTATTGCACACTTAATAACACCTTAATTGGTGAATTAAAGATTGAATCATAGTTAGTATTAAAGAGTAAGACAAGTAGTAGTAGAACAGGGATAGTTTGGAAATATATAGGAACTATTCATTGCCGAGGCAGTCATCCTATCCTGAGAATTGAGCACAAAACTACTATTCTGTACGACATGAGGAAGAACTATTATCTCGGAACAAAGTACATATAAAGCAATGTGGTTCATGGACATGATAAAGACAGTACATGGAACACAGTTATATGATCAGGCAATACAGGTGGTATACATACATTTGTATATAGGTTACGCACATGTGTTTACGCATATATTCTATATATATTATATATATATATATATATATATATATATATATATATATATATATATATATATATATATATATATATATATATATATATATATATATATATGCTATATATATGGATACATCCCATGAGCGCATGGAATCGAATGTGTCCGGGTTCAGGGCGAGTGTGTCCCTAAATTCCTTAGGGGGGTGTGTGTGTTCAGACAGGCATCCCTGTCTTTCCTTATATGGCTCCCAGTGTCTCTGGCAGTAAGAAAGCCCCCGTCAGATCTTTGATGGTTTGAAGATGGCATGGTTAGCTTTTTGTGAGGATCGCCATTAAATACAGATTTTATGGCCTCTCTGGGTTTTCCCCCCATCTCTAGACAGATAAGCACCAGGGCCATCTGTTGGATTAAAACAAAGGGCTCTCTGTGGTGATTAGTGAGATAGGGTCATGAGTGACCCTAGGGGGACAGGGTGATCGTAAATGGGTAACATGAACTGCCGGCCTCTGAGTGAACCAGCACAATGATTAAGGAATTAATATTCTTAATATTGATGTCCAGTTGCTACACTTTAATAAAAAGAATTGTATCAAAAGGGCTGTGACACTTTTGCCAGGAATTGGATGCTTTTCTCTTTGTTCAATGGCGGCATATGAATCTCCCACCTAACTTCAGAATTAAAGAGTCCAGAGTTCTTAGGTCACTTGTTTCTGGAATAACTTTCCCTAGTTAAAGGCATGAAGACTTTACTAGGGACTTTACTAGGGACAAGATATCTCTCCCATTGGAATTGTTGCACTATCCCAATTTCTGCTTGCAAAAGTTCTTCTGCGGATGTTTTGTCGCAAAGATGCCATTTTTCACAGGCACTTAGTACATCAATGTTAAGTTTGAAAGAATCTGTAATATGGATTAGGTTTGATATAATTTATCAAAGACACATACAATGTTGAAAAGTGCTCAAAGTGATGCGAGCCAAGAAAAATAGGAAAGTCACAGGGAGTCAGTTCAGTACAATAAGAATGCAGTTCTACATCTGATTCAAGTTAATTTAAGACGTTCTGTATGTCTGATGTTATTCATTACATTACATTCTTGGAAGCAGAATAAGAAAGGAAGGCAGGCCCATAAATTCACGAAGAGTCCTTCCAATACAAGGCAGGGACAGAATGTGTCATATGGTTGACAGGGTTTTGGAACATAATGTTCTGTTGATTTACTGATTCGTTGAACTCTATTTCTCATGTATACATATACTGGCTATACTGTCACATTACAATTCTAAAGCATCTGGGGCAATGTCCAGTTCATTTAGGATAAGTTGTGCAACTTCTACAGCCAGGACAGCTGTTCATAGCTCTAATCTAGAGATGGTGTGAGCACAGTGGATCAAGCTTAGCATTGCCTAAGACAAACCCAACATCACTTGAACCATCTTCACACATCTCCCTCAGATAGGCTACAGCAGCAAAGGCCTTTGCTGACGAACAGGTATTTCTTTACATGATCGTCCACTTTCATTACATCTGGAATGTTTGATGATATTTTATGTCTTTGTTTTTTAAGTCTTTGGTTTGGAGCATGGTAACATCTCCTGAGCCCTTATCAACAACTCAACTGCTTCCTCAGCCATTGCAACAAAGCATCAAGCAAAGGCCCTGAGAGAATCACTTGATTCAGTGAAAGACCGTTGCACAACGTTGCTCTTTCTGTTATGAGGGTGACATACACTATATATATGCAGTTCTCATTTTCTTGTCTTGGGAAGCCAGTTTGGCATGACCTGCCTCAAAAATCCTTTGCATGAACTTAATGAAATCTTCTTGCATTTAATTTTTTCTCTTTAATCTGATCGGGTGTCATGAGGAATTTTACAGTCTGTTCCTATTGTTTTTGGCATATAGTAGTGGTGGAGAATTTGAAAAGAAAGAGGTGCACCCCTCATTTTTGTCCATCAGTTCCATGAACGGTCAATCATCAATGGAAGGAGCTACCTTTTTGTTAGTGTGTGTCAGTTGGAAGATACCGCTAAGTACTCTGAGTGAGTTGTCAGGTAACAATTACAATCTTTTAAAGAGATGGCATGACCATTGAGCCATTTTCTTAGTTTGTGAACTTGGATGATCTATTGGAAGGGTAGCAAGATTTGAGCAAATGGACCAATCTTAGAAAAGAATAGATCTATGAATAGTCAGTAGGCATGTAATTATACACTTTCTAAGAGTACATGGATGCTCGGTTCCTTTTAAATTGAATACAACTTAGATTTAGCTAGAGATTGGTTACTTTTCTTATCAAGCAATACATGCAACATATTTTGGAGCATAATTTGGGTATTGTATTATCTCCACAAAACTCATTGTGAATTGTGAAGAGAAGTTATGAGGACGTTCATCCTCCTCCTCACCATAATCTAATGGGGGTCCACAAAGGAGAACAAGGAATGTTTATCACTCCCACATTCTTGGCATTTAAATTCTTTGCATTTAAATTCTTTGCAATTCTTCACCAATGAACTGTGGAAGGGCAACACCTGTAGAACACACCATTCTCCCTGAGTAGTGTTTACTTCTCCTCTGGGATCTTGGTTCGCGGATTATTTTTATGTATAGGACATTGATTTTCTACGTCAATGGGCTGAAGAACATCGACCATTGACGCTACACCACTCTCATGTATAGACACTCAAATCCTTCCTTACATTTGACTTTTAGTCAAAGACCCTGCTTTAATCTGCCCTATGCTAGATGTGCCCATTCTAAAACATGGATGATTTCAAAGCAGGAGTTTCCTGACAAAGTTCCTCCATTTTTCTTGACTGCTGACTTTATGTAATGCCAAGCCAGCAGAGGGAGCCATCACCAGAGTTCTAGCCACCAGCTCCCCCTCTGCAACTGTTTCCTGTTTGGAAGCCTTATCTTCCTGGCTAACCATGTGCTCGATGCGAAGTATTGCCAGTTACGCTGCATACCGAGCGTTTTCTCTGTGTTCTTGTTTGTTTGCCTGTTTTTTGACTTTCTCCTTTGGATTGCCCCTTTGTTTGATGATTGTTTGGACTGATACTTTGTTTTTGACCCCTTTGCCTGTGACCACGACTCTGAGTTTACCCAACCCCTTTACTTTGTGGAATATCTACAATAAACTTCTGCAAATGGATTCAGACTCGTCTTCCGCCTCACCTGCCTTACACTTTAACATTTTACTTCCTTTTGTACTCAGAACTCAGGCTGTGCAACAAAATATTTTGTTAATGGTACTATTTTTTCCAGGCAAGATTTTATTAGTTTGTTTATTAAAATGCTTCTGTTGAACCACAATTCAAAAGCAAGGTTGGATTTTCATTATTTAATTTTCACTAAATGTATATTTTATTAGTACTTCTGTCAGTTTTAAGTCATTTTAGAAAACAGTGAAATACATTTAGCTGTGATGACAATTCAACAATCAAGGCATCTCTCATTAAATTCACAAGGTAGACAACTGGAATGATTTTGAAGGTGTTCTTTTTCAAGAGCTAATTTTTTCTGCAAAACAGTAACAGCAGTTGATTCTAGATACACTACTCTTAAACTTAAACTTCATTTAATCCCAGAACTTACTGATGATGCATTGCACAATTGACTATTTATTTGGGTCACTGATCTGCTAAAGAATAAATTTAGGTCCAATCAGACACCTCCCTAATTGTATTGCATTATTGATACATACAGTTGTTCTCATAAATTTACATCCTCTGGCAGAATGTATGATATCTTGGTTATTTTTCAGAGAATATGAATGATAACAAAAAAAAGTTTCTTTTACTTAAGGTTTGTAGTTGGCTGATATTGTCAAAAGACTATTTTTAAATTATAATGATAACAGAAGCTATCCTAATAATCCTGATCAAAGTTTACATACCCTGGTGATTTTGGTCTGATAACATGCACACAAGTTAACACAATCGGGTTTGAATGGCTATTAAAGGTAACCATCCTCACCTGTGATCGGTTTGCTTGTAAATTGTGTGTGTGTGTGTGTGTGTGTGTGTGTGTGTGTGTGTGTGTGTAAAAGGTTAAGGAGTTTCTCAACTTAAGACAGACCCTTGCATCTTTCATTAAAATTATTTAAATAAAACTGGTGTTCACAAATGTTAATAATAATAAAAATCAGTGTTAATAAAAAAAGACCAATTTGCTATATTTATTCCTCTAACAGTTAGAGTCTAACTGTTTGCTTTTTCTTGTTTGTGATTAACCAATAGATTACAAGAATAGGTCTGATAGTTTACAAAACGAGATCACAGGATTTCCAGGTATTGGCAGGATCAGCTGGGTTTCTCATGGCTGCCTATTCAGTAGGTAAGTAGGCACAGACTCACGCACCACACACGCGCCTATATGGTCACACATTATGCACAAATTTAAATATCCATCCATCTTCTACTGCTTATCAGGGACCGGGTTGTGGGGCAGCAGTCTAAGAAGAGATGCTCAGACTTCCCTCTCTAGCCACTTCCTCTAGCTCATGGGTCCCCAAACTTTTTTCTCAGAGGGCCATATAATTTTAATTTCTTTAATGGGGGGTCATTTTATAAAAGAAAATGACGTGGGTCGGAGTGACAACTGGAAGTATTAGGATTTTAACTGCATGTATTATACCTTCTTATACTAGAATAGTTTATTACTTTGTTCTGTCATGTCACTTGTGGAGATGTAAAATAGTAGAAAGAACTGGCCTCAACATCAAGAAAACAGTAGATTGCTCAGCTGTAGACACTGACCAATAAGTACACTTCACCTTCTTCATTTGACTTTTGATGTTTGTCATTTCCATCTGATCTACTGGATGGAAGTTTCAGGGAAATACTCCTGAAAATACAATATAACAAATATGAACAATGAATGTACTAATACAGTCTTCAGGTATTTTTATTTAGAAAAGTAGGTTTCCAACCTTAGAAATGCTTATTTCAACATGTGATTGCAGTTTATGGTACTGGTTTTCAGTAAACAATATTATCGTTTATTTTTAATAATGCATTAAAAAACAGTTTCAGACCTGTGTGCAGGAAGCAGGCTCAGGATCTGAATGTTGGCTGCAATGGTGATCATCTCCAGAGGAACCATCTGATGCTGGACGATTACAGTCTGGTTCTGGTTCACATTCTGTCATCTTTAATGAGCCATAATATAATGGTTTCATTGTAAAGCTGAGCTGATGCCATCCAATTATATATCATTGCTACAAGAATGGACGTTCTTACTTTGTTCCTCCAGGGGCAGTCACCATCTCCATAAATATAGGTGATCTCCTCTCCAAATAGTATGTCTCTTAAAGTAAAAAGACACAAATGGGGCCTTCTGTGTGCAAAGATTCTCTTCATTTTGCAGTTGGGGTTAATGTGGTCATCATTGACCAGTCTTCCAAGAGTGCCATCATCCCTGGCAGCATCAATACTGAATTTACAAATCAAAACACAAAAGTATTATAATAATAATAATAATTATTATTATTATTATTATATTTTACACCAATTTACAGTATTTTGCCATTTTAACTAATGGTATCTTTAAGATGTGCAGATGATTCTACAGGCAGTCATGATCAGGATTTTTAATTTGCCTGCAAGATTTTCATTATTTCATGCATTTATATGCATCATATGGAGATATTAAGGATTTAGCACAAAGGAGTGAATATAGCTTATAATAAAACCTAGATAATAGTTTATACTGAACTCACAATGTTGTTTAACGTGATTCAGTGTCCAGCTGAATCATTCACACAATCTGAACATGCGCCGGTACATATGATGTCGGGTTAACCGAAAACACGGGTACAGCTGATACATATTCACAGAGTCACAGAAATAATTTTTATACATTTTAAAAGAAACAATTAATTAATTAAAAAATTAAGTTTTTATAACATCAAGTCATCTAATAGTTTTATCTACTAATCTATTAATTTGTTTAACGTCCCGCTTTGTCACGGCAGGATGTAATGTGAAATAGAGCATTCTGTGTACTTCCACTCATTTTAATGCCAGTACTTTATTAACTTATTAACGATGCTGTTGAACGATGTTGTAAAATCCCTCACTCAACAACATACCACCTCATTGGCTCAAAGCCCTAGCATGCGCTTAATGTTTCAACCTATCACCCAGCAGTGTAGGTGCATGAAGTCAGAAAGTGGGTATCACTGTTTTTATGGTGTCTGGCCAGAGGGAGAGTTTACACACTTTGAGTCACAGCCGAGAATAGACACACACTTTTTTTCTGGAAAATGTCAATCATGGGGACTAAGGAGATATTAAGGGTGGTGATCAGCACATTGAGTTAGACATGCTACAATGTTTAATATTGTGGGGACTCTTGGTCCCCACATTTACACAGGTACCCACGTTATTGGTGTATCGATGTCCCCACATTACTAGTTTTGCAGACACACACACACACACACACACACACACACTTGGCGGGGACTGGTCAGTGTGGCACTGTTGGAATTTGAAGATGAAGATTATTTAATGTATGTATGTAACCATGGTTCCTTGAGGGAACGAGATGCTGCATCTGTTACCACACTGCCTATATATCCCTGTAGCGCTTCTTCACCGGGACATGCACTTCCAGTGCATGCATTTTTGTAGATTCCAGGTTGTGATGTCATCCCCCGGCATTGTCAAATCTCTCCTACAAACTGATTACACACATGATTCAGAGCATTACAATACAGAAGCATTCCCATAGCATAATCTGGAGACATTCATCTTCAGGAACTGAAGCTGCATCTCAATGCTATGGGAATGAGGATCTAACAAATTGAATATGTACCATTTTCTAATAATTGTACACCTGTGAAATGAATTGAATATTATGCGTGCTTACATAATTTGAAATTGATTGCATTTTATTTTTTATAGCATTCATTTTACATTCTTTCTTTCTTTTTTGAAGGTGCTTCTGGGGGTGTATGTGCTTTAGCCAATATTTTGGGTCAACAAGTGTGTGAGCTATCACAGCTATGTACATCTGGACAATGGGACAAAGCCAGAGAGCTCCAGTACCGCCTAATTGAACCAAACACAGCAGTAAGTTTATATTTGATAATATAAATTGTATAAATTGGAGGTTTGCTTTACATATACAGTGAAACATCACAGGGGAAAAACTTTAATTTGACGCATCTAACCGTGGTGAATACATCTAGACAGTGTGTCACTTTATAAATGTAATATTGTACAGTATTTGACAGAATTCACACGCAAAATAAACAAATAATGTATTGACTCATTTTATTATTAATAATAATAATAATAATAATAATAATAATAATAATAATAATAATAATAATAAACAGTATTCTGTATTGTAATACAGATAAAATAGATGTGTAGAAATCATGGAGTATGCTGTTTCTTCGTCAATGTACAGAACATTATATGTAAAGTACTGTACCAAAACACTTCATCACTTACTATGATTAATACAGTAATGTGTTTTTTTTAATTAGGAGCTTTGTTAGCAAAAACAAAGGTTTAGTTTATAGTGTTATTCCGAATGTGTACAAACATGCAATCTCTTTGCGGAATCCACGATACTGCCGATAAATCAGATAAGGCAGATTGTTCGGGTTCCATATGAGAACTCGCAATATCCACACTCCAGCAAGTATAGAGCCAGTTCGTTACTCACACATTTGCCTCAAAAGGAAAGGTAAGACTAAAGTTAACAATCACACCAAGGTTTTTGACTGCTGTACACACTGACACAGAAAGACCATCCAAAATGCTGTGTAATCTAAAAATTTATCACTAGCTGCATTTGGTCTTAGTAAAGTACTTCCTAATTAGTACTTCATAGTTTTGTTTTTATTGTTTTAATGTTTTAATTTTAGTTTTAGTCAGTGTAAATCAAGGAAAAGAAATATATGACTTCCCCATCTTGCTATCTGGAATTTTTCAGCATTTTCTTTCATCCCTTTTACCTGATTTGTGATGAATCTGAATTTGTGAGACAATTTGTGAATTTACCATGTGAAATGCACGGTCCGCTACTTTTTTATGTTTATACTTACTTAGAAAAAAAATTAGGTATGACCTAGAATCACATGTGTGCACTGTGTTTCACAAATTGTCTCACAAATTCAGATTAATCACAAATCAGGTAAAAGAGATGAAAGAAAATGCTGAAAAATTCCAGATAGCAAGATGGGGAAGTCATATGTTTCTTTTCCTTGATTTACACTGAAATTTTAAACAGATCCCAAAATTTTATTCAAGCAATCTAGCAATAGTAATGGAACAGCATTGGGCTTCAGGAAAGGTTTAATATCACCAATGACAATAAAACAGTTTATACATAAAGGTTTGGAACAACATGCTGTATGGAATCGATCAAGATGTGTGCTGCGAGTTTATGAATAAGTGTAAGTGCCATTGTGGGAAACGTTCTATTCACTTAGTTATAATAATTGTTATAGCGTGCGACCATGCAATAGTGTAAAAATCTTTTACAGTATACATACTTTATTAATAATTTCATTTAATTCCATAAACTGATCAAAAACTGATTTCAAATAAACTGATGTATTTATTTGCCCTAATTGAATACACAAAAATATTATATTTCTTGATAATAATTGTTTTACATATAGCAAAGAGATCAGGTAATTGGGAGATGGGGTCAAATTAGGCAGCAGGCCTAGAAAGTCTGGTTTTACAAACAGTTTATTTCTTATGACATAGATTTTGTTTGTGACAAGGCACATATACGTATTTAGACCTATTACATATAGGTAAAAAAAACAATGAGTCTCTGGTATTCTATACCTACTATGACGCGCACTTAAGTGTTTCTGCCTGATTAGCTCGACAGAGATAAAAATGATTTAGATAACAGATTTTGATTTCGTGCGTTTTAAGTGATTGAAGCATTGTAAAATTTGAATGTACAAATTTAGAAAATGTCAATTAATGTGTTTCATGCATCACAATTAAATAGATTAATTCGGATATAACATTTATAGCAAGTTGATTTCCATGCAGATGATAAAACAAATCAGCTCTGCAATTTTATCTTTTCATAAAATACTAATTTCTACACATTTCTTTAAACTGAATTCTACTGAATTAACATATTAATGAAATAAAAATACTAACAGAAATATATTTCGATGGCTTAGTAACATTGCATTTCAGGGAAGTAAAATATTCTGTTTAATTTCCTCTTAACGCATAACTAACTACAAAGACTTTGGAAGGACACATTAATGCCACTAGGTGTCACTTTTGGATTGTCTTCATGAAGTCTATAGAATATAAAGAAAAGTGGTCTGGCTGTTAAAAGCTGTCATACACATTTAAGGTGCAATTTTCCTGTTATGGATCAAGTTTAGGTATTGTAATATTCAATAAAAGATGCTCCTTAACTGTTAAGCTTATTTTAGAATAAAAAAACAACAACACTACGAACACAAATTTTTGACGAATTTCATGCTCATCTGTAGAGCCTATAGTAATGGTCTTCAACTGGTGGACCCCGGTCCAAATCTGAACTGCAAGATGCGTCCAGCCGGACCGCGAAGCCTTTTCACAAAATAGAAATTAGCGTTTGGCATATATTTAATTCAAAATCGAATGTATATCAAGCACATCAAGGTGAGCTTAGTAGAGCCATTTAGGTCTTATGGTGCCACGGATCACGAATATAGTTACTCTTCTCACTGTGATCAGATGTGCAGAAAGATGACATCACTATAAATAAAAACAGGAACAAAATGTTTATTTTTCTGTTTCATAAAAAAGCTTCATCATTCTCTCACACCCAAAAACAAAACTTTCTGAGACATTCTTGTTGACCAAGTCCTGTGCAGTGCTGCCCAAAAATTCAATAACCAAATGAAGTATATTGATGGGAGTGTTCTTGTTGTTGCTCTATTCTTCTCGAGAAGTGCCCATATAAGGACTTCATGACATCATGTAGGACCTTACTCTTAAAAAATTCCAAATTTATATGAACCGAGGAAAATAATAGGCAGGGAAATACTCAATCATTTTTGGTCATCAGATGTATTTAATAAGACTGTGCTTAATATTAAAAAAAAATGAAAATTCACATTTAAAATTTGTGTATTTAATTCTTGTTCTTTTTTCCTACAGTTTATTGGGCTTATAATGCTCCTTGTAAATAAGATCTCCTTTACTTTCTCCTTCATACAAAGTGAATGTTAGCCTAGTTATTCTCTGTCTTAAACATTATTTTTTATTAGTCATGTCCTGTTTGGCTTACAAATAGAATTACTCTACACATAAATATTTTATTCTTTACATGAGAATACTGCAGAATTACATTGCTAAAATGTATTACATTTGCTAATATGTTTTATTAGCAGATAAACACAGAAGTTCAGATTTTAAATTATGATTTATGCATTCACAGCCTGCTCACGAAAAGGAAACGGCTGTGAGACCTCCTTTCCCATCCTTTTCAATGCCCTCTACCTGGCAAGCCTAACCTATCAAGAATAGAATAGAATAATAGCCTTTATTTGTCACATATACATTACAGCACAGTGAAATTCTTTCTTTACATATCCCAGCTTGGTTGGAAGCTGGGGTCAGGGGTCAGTAATCCATTGAACAAGATATTTCTTTCAGTTGGACAATGTGTTTGTTATTACAATTCACAGGAATGAGGTTTGTTGATATTTCCTTTAATCATATTTCCTTATTTTGTTAGGTCACAAGAAAATTTGGTGTTCCTGCCTTAAAGCAAGCAATGGAGTGGTTTGGATACCAAGGGGGTGCATGCCGCTCCCCTTTGCAGCCTTTGTCCAAGATGGAGTTAGAAAATCTTCAAGCAGACTTCTCCTCAAATGGATGGCTGTAGATGCACTGAAGATAAATAATAAAAATGTCTTATTCCTGATCTTTTCCTTTTGTAATCTCTAATGTTTACCACAAAATGTGATCAAAAACTAGTTGAAAAAATGTCTTCAACTGCCAGATCAAATGCTAAAGCTGAATTACTAGCATTAAAGAAAAAATAAAGAAAAATATAAAGGCTTTATATTTTTGATTGGAGTGTTTTGAGGTCTCACTTTGGTATACAGTACAGCATTATAAACAACCTATCTTTCTCCCCTTGCATCTGTGTCACTGTTTCACTGTGTCACCTCTTCTGCCCATTGCAGTAAATGTATCATCAATGAATTATCAGTTAGATTGAGCACAGCACAGCACACACATATATATAATATATATATATATATATATATATATATATATATATATATATATATATATATATATATATATATATATATATATATATATATATATATTATTGAAAATAATGAAAATAATATTTCTACATATGTTGGGTCACTCTTCTGAAATTTTCTACGGCAAATACAATCCCAACTACATTATTTAGAAAGCACACGATGAAAATAGGCATTGCAGCAAAATCCAAAATAGTGGAGCCAAATATAACTAAACATAATCTGAAGAGGTCACAGACAGGACTGTGCTGAGGCACAGATCTGGAATAGGCTACAAAAGTAGTTCTAAAGTCCTCTCCACATTCACTCAGCATGGACGGCTCAAGGCTGGCAAATAACTTTGACTACAGCAACAATTGATGTGATGGCTGAAATCTGATGGAAAGAAGCTCTTACCAAAACTTAGTCAGATACATTGCTCCAAGAAAAAATGCTTACATTTAATTTTTTTAATCTTTTTATTAAATCGTTTATACTTTAACAAACAAACAAAAAAACACAATAATACATTTTCTCTGCCCATACCATGCAAATTTGTTTCCCGCACCTGCTGCCAGCTGTTCTAGTGACAGCTGTGCTCATCATTTTAAATTAATATGGAAAATACTGATCCTGGACCTGCAGTTATGAGGAGATTTTCTCTGGATAAGCAACTAGAGGAACCAACAGGCAGTGGTTTGAGAGAGATTGTTCCACAGCAAACTTTATATTGCGAGTCTCATGTCCATGGCTAAGCTTTCCCCGGTCTTACGCATGTTCCACCTTTGACACTGCTACTGCCATATGATGAAAACATTATATCTAACTTTTCAAATTTATTAATTATCCACGTACCTAATGAAAGAATGTTTTCAGTTCCAATGCAAACTACTAGATCTAACAGTTATTATAACATGTACTTACTACTGAAGTACCATGCAGTGCTTCTGGTACTCCTTTTCTGTGTGCGTGTGTGTGTGTGTGTGTGTGTGTGTGTGTGTGTGTACGCTCACAGGCATTTGGGTGTGAGCGCAAGAGAGTTTAGAGGACTTGTTAAATATAATGGTATGCATGGTAGGCCACTTCTTTTTATTTGCTCTCCATCTTAATGGCTACAGTTATCTTTTTTCTTTTGTACCTTCATTTAACAACCACTTACATTTTTCCCTTCCTTTTTTGTATGTTCGACGATTCAGTACTAAACTGAACGATTCATTCAAACAAAAAAAAACACCAGGGTTCTAACTACCACCCATTTTTAAGTGGCAGTCTGTGGAAGGGACAGAAAGAAGAAAAGGAGAGAAGAGGAAGTGGTAAGAAGTTTTTAACACTTCATGCTGGAATAGACATTTTCTGAATACTTCAGACAGGAATTTTTTCATCCTCTTGGATCTCAGAGGTAGGACTAACTTGTTGTTAAAACATTACAAACAATACAGTGGACAGGCACTAAATCAGGAAAATGTTTCAAGAAAAAAATTGGCATGCAATTGCTATGGCTTCATTAATCTATATTGGTTACATGCAACATTGTTTTTTTTTTTATTTGGCTTATTTGGATTCACACTTTTGTGTGATTGTGATCCATTTAAATGATGAATTACTTTTTATAATTAACATATCAATCATTGATTATCACAAGATATACTTTATTAGAAAAGTGGATTTCATTGTAAATTTACGTTAAAGGCTTAACATGACATTTACTGTAATTGAGCTGAGGCTTTATATATATATATATATATATATATATATATATATATATATATATATATATATATATATATATATATATATATATATATATATATATATATATATATATATATCCCACATACTACCTACATACTATTTTAAATAGAGGAGGGAATCATGTTTTTCATCATCGGGTAGGGTGGATATACATAACTGATTTATCTTGACACGACTCTAACTATTCTGTACAGCTTTTCCGACAAAAATCTAGCTATTCTTCAGTCTAACTACCCTGTGTACTCCAGTTCAGCAATCATGAAAATGATGGTTATTTCTAGAAATACGATAACTAGTAGATATATATAGATATATATATATATATATATATATATATATATATATATATATATATATATATATATATATATATATATATATATATATATTATATATATATATATATATATATATATATATATATTGTATTATATATATAAAACTCAATATATTTATTATATTATTGTATATGCAAGTTTAAATCAAATGATTATATCAAATGACTTAAGGAGCTGCATCATAAATATGTATTGCCTTGATTGCTTTTTCAGAAAATGCACATATTACACATTATAAGGTTTAGTAATATAAATATGCTTTCAGAATTTAATATTTTATTGAATTACAAGCAACATATTGCAGGCTTATAGTCAAACCACTGGGTGAATATTTTTAAGATGTTTTAAATTCTTTCTGTAAGAGAGTTTATTCAACATCATCATCATTCAGCATTCTAGTTCTGTTAACACATCTATAGCAAAGAACACTAAATAAATTAACATATAGTTTTACTAGCTGTAATGATTCTAAGGAAATAGTTGTAGATGTCTATATCCATTGGCTCTATACATGTTCCTTGCACAATGACAAAGCTGAATCTAATCTAAAAGTTGTTTGAAAATTTCCAATAAATTGATACATCCAAGCTAGGTCCGAGTCTAAAAAAAGTACTATTCTTAATATTTATTTTGTGATGAGTAATTGAATCATATACTCTTTCTTTGATTTTAAACATATTAAAGAATTTAATGCATTCTGTAAAATATGCTGTTGCCTCCAATTACCTCTTATTCTGGGTGTGGGTTAGCTAGTTCAAAGTTGAGCAAGGGCATCAAAAGTAAGTGCATACAGCATACACTATGTGTGAAGCACAGATTTAGATCAGGTATCCTGTTTCCTGGAGGAAAGCCACTGGAGTAGGCTCTGGGAAAAATGCTCTATTTATAGTGATGAAATATTTTTGGTGCTAGTAATATGCCTGTGAACAAAGTGATCACAGAAGTTAAGCCTTCTCAGAAAAGTATATGCTGAAATAGCAGATCAGTCAGAAACCAATACAGTATCTCACAAATGTGTATATATATATATATATATATATATATATATATATATATATATATATATATATATATATATATATATATGCGAATGATTTGGCTAACGAAGGTTTTTTTTTCTAACAAAATTACTCTCCGGAATTTTAACAAATTCTGGTGTCGTGCGACATAGCTCTTGACCTAGCACGCATATCCCTCTCGTCGACTGCACATCTGTAGTATATTCAGTGAAACAGTTTTGTAAACGGTTTTGCTTTGATTAACATTTTTGGTATTGTAAAACAAAATGGGGCCTAGTGAAGGGGAAAAGGGGTGTGTACAACCAGTATCAAAATTAAACATGAGATAATAGAAAAATCTGAATGCGCACACATGATCTATCTGCACAGTATGGTTTGTCAAAATCATCCATAAGCACATTTTTGAAAAACAAAGAGAAAATTGGAGTAAAGAGTGTACTGCCAAGTATGGTGCAAGGCACAAGAATTAAACAAAGACGCGGATGCTATGGAAAGACGGCTTGGATTGTGCAAGTAAAAAACAAGTTATAGGAGAAAGCATGTAGCTTTTGGTGCTACAGGAGGATGGTTTTCCCAGTTTAAAAATCAACACATTGTGAAGCTGCTAGCGCTAACACTCAAGCAGCATTAAAGTTTGTGGAAGATTTCGGTTACATTTATTAATGAGGAGGGCTATGTTGCACAACAATCTCGTTTTAACTGCAACGAAACTGGACTGTTTTGGAAGAAGATGCCAAACAGAACACACATAATGAAGGAAGACAAAATCCTTATTAGAGATGGATTCTTCTCCATGTAGCACAGAATCCTCCTCTCAAACCTCCACCACCTCCTCCTCACCTAACCCACCGACCGCGGCATCTCAGTATGTAATGTAATGTATAAACTTATTTTTCTTTGTTTTCATTTTTTTTCGTTATTTATTTTTACTTAAGGGAAAAACAATGTATGTTAAAATATTACATATTATTTAGGATTATTTAGCATCAAAGTCGGTAACAGAATAATGTCTTTTCCATTATTTCTTAAGGGACAATTAGATTAAATGTTCGAACAATTCAAACGAGGTTTTGGAACGGATTAGATTTGAAGGCTGGGGTACCACTGTATGTTCTTGGGGGACAATATTCATTCATTCGTCTTCTACTGCTTTATCTGATCTTCCCTCGGGTCACGGGGATCCTGTGCCTATCTCAGGCGTCTATGGACATTAAGGCAGGATACACCCTGGATGGAATGCCAACCCATCGTAGGGCACACACAAACACACATTCACATACACATTCATTCACTAGGGACAATTTTCCAACGTGCCAATCAACCTACCATGCATGTTTTTGGACTGGGAGGAAACCGGAGAACCCGGAGAAAAACCTCCTTGAGGCATGGGGAGAACATGCAAACTCCACACACACATGGCCGAGACGGGAATCAAACCCAGGCCCTGGCAGTGTGAGGCGAACGTGCTAACCACTAAACCACCGTGCCCCTGGGGACAATATTACAGAAATTAAAATTAAAATTTTAAAGTCCTCTAAAATACAGCCATTTTAAAAATAACTGGCAAAAAAAATAAGTACACACTAAATTAACACTAACTAAATGTCAAAAGTATCAATATTTTCTCTGAGTACTATTGTTATCTAGCACTGACTTCACCAGTGCTACACAGAGGTTGTTGCTGGTATCATCTTTTACTCGTTCATCCTTTTTTACTAGTGACATCAAGGAGCTACTAGATTTTAGACGATGCCCCACAGGTTGATTTTTGTCAAGATAAATCAGTCATGTTTTTCCACCCTAATTTATGAGACATGACTCCCACCCAAATTTTAAACAGTACATAGGATATGTAGGATGTCCCATTTGAGGATGACCCAGAGGTGCTAAATAGGGTTCAGGTCTGGAGACATACTTGGCCACTCCATCATCGGCAGCTTTCTAAGCAAAGCAGTAGGCATCATGCCAGTGTTTTCAACCCCATTTCTGAAATGAGAGCATCATGTTCTGTTTTAAAATGTCACAGTACATGTTGGAATCTACATTTAATTCAAACTGCAGCTCCCCACTACCACCAGCACTCATGCAGCCCAATACCACTATATATAAAAACATATTATGCATTACATATTATGCATTCATACAGACAATATATTAACTAAAATACAGGAGTGTTTTTAGATGCATATACTTATTTCAAGCTTTACATTTTTATCATTATATTGACAAGTAATTTTAGAAATAAAATGATAAAATGAATATTTCAGGTAGTCTGTAAAATTATCTGCAACTGGAACCATCAAGTAAATTTTCGATATAGTCTCTTCAGTGATGATAATTAGCTAATGTGTTTTTATGGACCAGTTTTGCTGGCTTTCAAAATCTGATAACACCAATGTCTTTTCCACCCACCTGCACGTTAATAGTGCCAACTTGTAATTTTGGGGAATATACCAATGTATTTCAGAACTACAACTACAAATAATCAAGATGTAAAAAATATTCTAACGATGTCGGTTCATCTGGGATATTTAACATATTATAGAACAACCAAGGCACGTCAGCATATATTTATAAGCTACAACTCCGCCTACAGAGGCATGCATTCAGCCACCATATTTAAAGTTCTTCTGGTTTCCAGAATAGGAATGTAGTTACATAAACGTACCATTACTAAAAATATCAACAATCTATCTACCTATCTATCCTATAAATCACAAAGGTGGCGGAGGAAGTTAATATAATTCCTTAAAAATAAAATTTTTTAGTTTCCTGCCATTTGAAATTGTACATACGTGTTTACACGGTTACACAACAAGGAAAAATACTTTAGGGGCAATCCGAATGTGATTCCAAATAAATCTACAGGACTGCTACTCTACAGGATATGGAACTTTTTAGATATGGAAACTGTTAACTGTTAATTGTTAATTGAATAAAAAGGGAAACATTTAAATCAGCAGAGTCAGCAGACCAAATAGGAATTTCACTCCAGTCTGTGTCTGTTGGTAATCTGATCAAGGATCAGTGGATCAGCTGAGGGATAGCTTGGAAACATTACTTGAATAGCATTCCTGAGATTTCTTTAAGTGCTCCTTATAAATAGACATGATAGATCCCAAGAGATTTATTTGAACAAATAATCATAATTGTCATATTAATCTAGGAGACAAATTAAAAAGAACTATGTTTTATTGAGTGAGGACAGTTAGTTTAAAGCGATTTTCTACAATAAGAGTACTAACTATACTAATAACAACTTCTTATATCATGCTGCATAGTTATTACATACCTACACAAACTCTAACATGTCCTTTTTGTTTTCTTTAGACAGTCCAGAATCTATGCGTTCCCAGAGAAGTAGTCTGGAGAATATTTCAGACGTGAATTTCTCTTATCTGCGAGCACTGACAGAGCAAAGAGAATCCATGTGTGACATGCCCACAACCAGCTTTCGAGATTCTGGCCTATCATGTCACAGGGAATCTCCAGACAACACAAGCACATTACAACGCAAGCAAAAAAGTAATTGCTGCAGCCAAGTACCCAAGAAAATCAGTAATCTAACAGAGCATACATCAACTTCATCATTGGGAAACAGCAAGGACCTCTCTCATGATGATCTTCTTCTCCTGCTGAGCATGCTGGAGGGCGAGATACAGGTATTAATAAAGGGAATGCACTCACAGTAACTTTATGTAAATTCAGCTAGATGTCAGGCTAAACAAGTCACTCACTGGGTGATGCTGCAGAGGAACACACTTTTTTCAGCCATGATTTTTAGTCCACTACATAAGAGCTACTGAACACAAAAATGGTCTGTAACAGAAAAAGTATACTGCACATCATATGTATGCATGACTCTTCTTAAGTCCTTCAAGCAGACATGACTGCTATACCACTCCACATTAACACCTGGTTTACAACCACTCTTCCGGTCTTACCTAGAAACACTTTCCAACATCTCTCTCTTACCTGTCATAACATTCACTCCATCTCTCCCTCCTCTGTAGCTTCTTGTACTGTTTCATCTCTTCCTGACCATGATTCCTTTTCCTCTCTAACCTTGGACTCAGAAACACTTTCCTCTCTTCTTTACCCTCATCTAAAAGGTAAAGCTTGAGGTCTCTTCTCATGGCCCTCGTAAGCTTCATAACAATCTCTTCACTGCTCAACCCCTCTAGCCCATCTGCTTCAACCGCCATGATAGCAGAAGACTTCTTCTATAAAATAAAGATAGAGGCAATCTGCTTGACATTCGTTTCCTGAAGTGAATGCTCCCTGACTATGCCTACATACAGGAAACCCATACTATGTCGCATGTCTACCTCTCACAGAACAACCTTCTAGACTGCAAGCAGTCTTGCTTCAAAGCATCATATTCCACAGAGACTGGCTTCTTAAACTACATTATCTGAACTGTCCGCTCATACCTGGTAACATGGAGACATGTTAACATCTGTCTCATGCAAAACTTGGTCCTCTTCTTTCTTATACTCACTCTCTTGGTGAAATCATTTCCTCACATAGATTTGACTACTACTGTTATGGTAATGACATTCAACTAATCTCGTCTCTCCTTTCATAAGATACCACAGCTCTTGCTAGAAACTCAGCTTGGCTGTCAAACATAGCTTCATGGATGAGCATCCATCCATGATTCATCTCCAGGTCAGGATCTCAGCGTAACTCTTCACAACTATCTATTGTAACCTTGGTGTAACCCTAGACAATCAACTGTCCTTTTCTTCTCATGTCACTAAAGTGAATGATTCTTGTCAGTACCTTCTCTACAACATTAGAAGGATTCAACCATTTCTTCCCAGATAGGCTGCTCTTTTCGAGACTGGACTACTGTAACGTTCAAGGGCTTCCTCAGAACACTATTTGTCCAAAATGCAACTGCATGACTTGTGTTCAACCTGTCCAAGTTCTCCCACACCATCCCACTGACTTCCAGTAGCTGCACACATCAAATTCAAAACACTGAGCCTTTCCAAAAAAGAAAATGGACCAGCACCTTCTTACCTCAAAATCAAATGGGTAAGAGTTAATGTACGTTTACAAGGCTGTTCTCTGTTCTGTCACTGAGGTCGTGGAACAAAGGTCCCCTGGATTTCCCAACAGCAGTCTTCTTCAAGCAACTGGTGAAAACCTACCTCTTAACACTTGAACTAGCACTTCTTCCTCTTTGAAGTAAGGTTGAGGCAAACAATCAGCTGCAATTGTGTCTTATGTTTGTAATTCATTCATAGACGGAGGCTCAAAGCACTTTTTGTATATTACTCTGATTAAGGGCATCTACTAAATGCTGTAAATGTAAAATGTAAATAATTCAGCCTAACTCACTCATTCACTCACTTTCTATTCTTTAGAATTATGACAATCACTAAAAGAAGTGATAACAGGGATATAACAGGATCTTCAGGGAGTTTTTCCTCGCCACCATCGCCTCTGCTTGCTCAACAAGAAACTATCAGGGACAAACTGATTTTCATTCACACTATAATTAAGTATATAATGTAAAGCTGTTTTGTGACAGTGACAATTGAATAACACATAAGTGGGAATAACCTAAAGGTTACTGGAGTTTCGAATCCCTGCTGGCACAAATATAGCGGGTTTTTAAATATAGTTACAGAAGTGTAATAATGCATGTGCAATTACTCGGTCTTGGAATGTTTTATTATGTAATATACTATTGTTAGCTTTTATTTTAATTTTTAGATATATTTTAGAGTTTGATCAGGTAGGATGTTTTAAAAGGGATATATATTTCAAAACATGGAAAAATAAAGAATTATTTAACAGGAAAGTACAGATAACATGCTATCATAGATAACCTCAAATGATTAAAAAAAGGTCATATTTATCTATGTCATTACAGGCCAGAGATGAGGTAATAACAGTGCTGAGGGGAGAAAAGATAAATCTTGCATTACTGGAGGCACATTATGGCTTTGTGAGCCCGCCCAAAGTTCTCCAGGCCCTACAGAGAGACAAAATAACCAAAGGTCATGGCTGCCAGGAAGACATCTATGAAAAGCCCATTGCAGAGGTAAGAGAAAACGAAACCATTTTAACTTACTGATGAATTAAAAAGTTGCATATTGTTTTGCTTAAAGAAGACCTGCAGAAACATTTTGTCCAAGTCCAAAACTTTATCGAAACAGTTTTGAGGTTACATTTGTGCTAAGAAGGAATTAGGACCAGACAATATTCAATTTGGACTAAAATGGATTTGAATACAGTAATGTGAAATTTCTATGGTTTCATGGATCAGGATATAAAAATCATCTGAAGAAATTTGCAAAAGAGCATATATGCTCTTATATTTTTTTTACATAAATGTATATAATTTATTTTAAATTGCACAGTCCCTGGTGCATTCAATTCTGACCACAACATTAGCAAAAGAACATGTGAAAAAGTTACTTTTGCTCAAGTACGGTACATTTGCTACTTAAAAAGCTTTTAAAAAGCATGGGTGCATTTTTAATGTAAAATTTTAATTGGGTACTGATAAAAACTCTCAACATTGAAAATTCTTAAATGTTTAAATGCATTTTACATTATTTTACATTCAGCACAGCTTGTAGAACAACATTTTAGTGCCTTGTGTGAAGCGCATATTTTCTTTTATTGTACAACAGCCAATCGATATTTTCCTGTAAGCGAATGTCAACTAATGTGTGTCTACATTTGCACATTTCTTAGCTGGACAAACTTGTGGAAAAGCAGAAAGAAACATACAGACATATGTTGGAACAGCTGCTGCTAGTAGAGCAGGCACACAAACAGACACTCTACAGACTAGAGGATGAGAAGCGCAATCACAGCGAGTACATGAAAAAAAGTGACGAGTTCACCAACCTTCTGGAGCAGGAAAGAGAACGGTCAGTACAAACAGAAAAAAAGACAATCTTTGCCCAAGTTAAAAAAAACAGCACATAATGCAGAAATTCATGCAGTCCTTTGTTTAAAAAACTCTTTTTAAAGGCTATTTTTTTAAAGGTTTAGAGGTAGGTGAAAAACATTCGTGTGTTGTTGAGATTGGGGGGGGCGGCGTTCAATAAGGCTGAAGTTTACTAAACGATAGCAAGATGTGGTTAAGGCAATGCACAAAGCAGTCGAACACGTCTAGAATTGTGATACTGTTGAGAGTTTTTAAGATGGAATGTGTCATCTGTCTTTATTCTGTCTTTAAAACTGATAGGAGAGGAACAGTCAATATATAGTAGTGCCAGATACTAAGAATTTTTTCTCTCTTTATTGCATGGACAGGATAAACGAGCAGTTCAAGTAATCATCCATTTTGAGACTGTCTGAAGTTTGCATTCATTTGGAGGCTGTCTTAACCATTGATACACAACAAAAATACACACACAAAAAACACTAGATATAAGAGAAAGTGAAGCGTTAATTCTATTTTTATTTGAGTAGATTTTGAGAATGGTCATTTGACATACACTTATGTGAAATGTCCTCACAGTAACACGGTATAGTATCAACAGTAACAACTCTCACCTGTATAGCATGCCTGCACTTTCTAAAGATAACTCTTTGGACGTCATACTGTCATACTTAACAGATGCAGTGTACAGGACTATGCTATGGTCACTGAAATCACATTCTGTTGCATAAGTGGGTAATCTGTTTAATAATGGTTTTATATGTGATTTTATGCTTGACTGGCTGCTTGAATACAATAAAATTGTATTACATAATTGCTGAATTATATAAATAAGCAGCTGTACATGTATTCTTAGCAAAAGATACACAGGAAGCAATCTTTTGCTGTGTGGAAGATGTTAGTCCTTTGTGAGATTTGTTGTATGAGTGATGTAAGTGCAAGTGGCCTCATTTGCACCTCTGGTCCATTGCTGCAATCTGTCAACACATTCATCTTGGTCCAGGAAAGATTTCCCTGTACACACATGCATCAAACATTTCTATTTGGTTTTGACATTTGTGTCAGGGCATTTTTCATGCAATATGTTGCATTTACATTTACATTTATATTTGCGCTATTTAGCAGACGCCCTTATCCAGGGCGACGTACAGGAAGTGCTTTAGGTCTCGATCTAAGGATAAGATTTATTCAAGAAAGGTTAATACAAACTCAAGTACACAAGAATAGACAGTTGCCTTTTTTTTTATTTTTTTTTTTTAAATAATGTATTTCTGGGGGCACGGTGGCGTAGTGGTTAGCACGTTTGCCTCACACCGCCAGGATCCGGGTTCGATTCCCGTCTCGGCCATGTGTGTGTGGAGTTTGCATGTTCTCCCCGTGCCTCAGGGGGTTTTTCTCCGGGTTCTCCGGTTTCCCCCCGGTCCAAAAACATGCATGATAGGTTGATTGGCACCTTGGAAAATTGTCCCTAGTGTATGAATGTGTGTGAGTGTGTGTGTGTGTGTGCCCTGCGATGGGTTGGCATTCCATCCAGGGTGTATCCTGCCTTAATGCCCATAGACGCCTGAGATAGGCTCCCCGTGACCCGATGGAAGATCGGATATAAAGCGGTAGAAGATGAATGAATGAATGAATGTATTTCTGGACACCGAGGTAAAAGAGAATAAAAGGAATGTTAGGATAGGTGTTTTTGGAAGAGGTAGGTCTTCAGTCGGCGATTGAATGTAGACAGTGTCTCCGTTGTTCGAACCTCCAGTGGAAGTTCGTTCCACCACATCGGTGCCAGAACAGAGAAGAGCCTTGAGCTGGCCTTACCTTTTACCCTGAGAGACGGTGGAACCAGGCGAGCAGTGCTGGACGCTCTCAGGCAGCGAGGTGCAGTACGGGAGGTGATGAGGTTGCGGAGGTAAAATGGTGCAGATCCATTTTTGGCTTTGTAGGCGAGCGTCAGTGTTTTGAATCTGATGCGTGCAGCTACAATGTTGCCATTGGGCCACTGCTCCCTATGCCCCATTTCCTATACCCTAATTTGCTCCACCTGCTCCTTTCTTTGGTTTGTTCCCCTTTTTGCTTTTGTCCTTGTTGGACTATTGTTTCTTTTGCAGTTTGTCTTGCTGTTTGTTTCTTTTTGCTGTTTATTGTTAGTGTTTGTGCTGGTGCTTGCTGTACCTTTCTTTGTTTCCCCTTTGCTATCAAAGTTGAGTTCTCATTCTCTAGTCTTTTGTCTTCACGAGTTCCCACTTTGTTCAGCGTATTCATGTAAGTCAGTGTGTTTGATTGCTAAGCTTGATTTTATAGTTTATTGCCTAGTGTTTCTCCCTCTCTTTGTTACTCTGCCTGTCTGTTATTTTTGTTTGTTATTTGATCAGTCTTTGTCTAACTGTCCATCCTCCATGCACCTTATTCTCTAATTCCCCCTTGTTCGCTTTTCAGAGTGTCTCAAGTTCGCAAATATTTGTCTCTTTTTCTTTTTCCTGAGTTCCCGTCTGGTTCCCTGTTCTCTAGTTTCCTCTGTCCTGTTTTCTAAGGAGTAAATCTTCACTTCCTTTTGTGCAGTGTTTGCTACACTCTTGAGTTTGTTTTTGCCCCCTTGTTCATTAAATAAAAACCATGAACCTGAGACTGCTAGGGTGTCTGCCACTTGACCCAGCAACCCGGGTTTGAGAGCCTGAAAAAAGCTGAACGTGAAAAAGCACAAATTGTCTATATAAAAATTGCAAAAAAAAAAAAAAAAAAATATATATATATTACATTATTATATATATATTACGAAGTAAGATGTAATAGAAAATGTGTACAATAGCAATATGTATGTAACAACAGCAAAATGTACAACTCAAAAACCTTCTCTGTTCTGGAACCAATGTGGTGGAATGAACTTCTCCAGGATGTCTGAACATCTTCAAGCAATGAGTGAAGACCTAACTCTTCAGAAACACTTGTACAAGCACATCTTCCTTTCACTGTCTTGGTTTTTATTATAATAAACAACAGTGTAAAGTTGTTCAGTCTTAAGTTTGTAATCAATCAAACCAGTGTTCATTTATTAATAGATGAATATACTCAAAGACCTGTTTTGTACTTCTGCTAAATGCTGTAAATGTAAACAACAAATATGAAGCATCAGATGTTGAGCATAGGGTGCATAAATAAAGAGCACATTTTAAAACTCTGGTTAATACATTCTTTTTTGATGAGTGTGCCAGCATGGAGTGGAGGGCGGAGCCGTCAATTGGCGATGACAAGAGGCAAGAGACATATCTAACAGAAAATGTATTTTTGCCTGTTGCCTGCTATGCCCATGTACTATGGTATATACTATGGGGAATGGCATTTTAATTTGGAATTGCAATTTGATGGGGTTTTTTTGTTTTTTTAATTAGATTGAAGCTACGCCATGATCAAGAAAAGACCCATCAGGAGCAAAAAGAGGAAGAGAATAAAAGGAAGGTCACCAATCTTAAAGATGAACTGACAAAACTAAAGTCATTTGCCTTATTAGTTATTGACGAACATCAGTGTGTCACAGAACAGCTGGCTCAACAAACTGCAAAGGTTCAGGAGCTGCAAGCTGCTGTCAGAGAGGCCCAAGTGGAGCAGTGCTCTGCACAGACTAGAACACAAAAAATGGAGAGCAAGATGCAGCATTTGGAGACCCAATTACAATACCAGACTGTTCAGTTCCATGAAGAGCAGGAATCCATGATCACCAAACTGACTGATGAGAAAAACCAAAACAGGCATTTGCTTCAGAAACTATCTACACTTTGTCAACAACTGGATGAGCTTGAGCAGTCAAACAAGGCCCTTCGTAGGGCAGAAGAGGAACTGCAGGAGCTGCGGGACAAAAATAGCAAAAGGGAGAGTGGGAACTGTAGCCTTGTGTCAGAAGTGGAAGAGTTGAGGAGAAGAGTTTTAGAAATGGAAGGAAAAGATGAGGAATTGACAAAGGTAGAAGATTTGTGCAGGGACCTTAAGAGGAAGCTAGAGAGAGAGACCATACAAAATTCTAGTTTGACAGCAGCTTTGGACAAGTTAAATTACAGAATAGCGGAGCTTGAAAATTTAGAGACAGCATTTGGAAAGAGCAAACAAGAATGTAGTTCACTTAAGTGTGACCTTGAAAAAGAAAAAACAATAACTAAACTTATGTCTAATGAATTAGATAACCTGAGGGTAAGGATCAAGGAACTTGAAGGTGCAGAAGGTCTATTAGAAAAAACTGAATGCACACTAAAAGAAGATCTTACAAAATTGAAAACACTAACAGTAATGCTTGTTGATGAAAGGAAAACCATGACAGAAAAGCTAAAGCAACTGGAAAACAAGGTTCAAAACAGCAATGATAAACTTCAGACTGAACAGGACAAAGTAACCTTAGTTACAGAGAAGCTTATAGAAGAAAGTAAGAAAGTGTTAAAAATCAAAGTGGAGATGGAGGAAAAAATATGCATTGCTGCCAAGGAAAGAGATGATTTCAAGACCAAGCTAAAAACAGAGGAAGAGAAAAACAATGCACTTCAGTCAAAAATCAGCATGATGAAGAAGAAGCTTCAGTCATTGGAGGCTGTTGAAAGGGAGTTCTTGAGGAACAAAGTAAAACAAGATCATATGAAAGGACCCATCCAAAATGGTTTTCAACAAGGAGACAACAAAGTGAAAATTTTAACTCAGGAAGTAGAATGGCTTAGGGGGAAACTCAAAGAAATGAATGTAGATGAAAATGATCTAAAGACACACACTGAGGTTGAGATCTTTGAAAAGAAATACTCCAATGAAAAATCTCTTATGGAAGAATTAGAGATAACAAGGAAAGAGCTTTCTAAATACCAACTGATTGAGAAGAAGATTTTGAACCAAGAACACATTATGTATAAGCAACTAAAAGAAGAAGAAGTCAAGTCCAGTCATCTGACCAAAGAGGTAGAAGCATTAAAAGAAAAGATACACAATTATATGGGGACAGAAGGGTCTATCTGCCACATGAAAACAGAATATGCAGCTCTCCAAAGAAAGCTTACCCAACAGGAAGTCAAAAACAGAGAGCTTGCCAGGGAGACAGAGAGCCTAACAAGGGAGCTAGAGAGATACCGTCGCTTTAGTAAGAGCCTCCGGCCTGGCATGATTGGGAGGCGGTTCTCAGACCTACAAGTCTCGACAAAGGAGGTTCAGACTGAACCAACAGATACAACAACTTCTAAAAACCTTATAGACCAAGCTGCTGTAAACGAGAAAATGAATGGGTGTAATCAACAGTATCAACCCAATTTTAATGAAATTAATCCAGCTAAGTATGGCCCCTCACTCAAAAATAGTAATAACCACCACAACAATGTGGCACAGATTAGAAATCCAAATTTAAAAAATAAAGAGAAACAGCAGCTGATGAATTGCAAAATGCAAACGACACATAATGGAACTCTGCAAGAGAATTTGTTTCTGAATTCGAGCCAACATCTCCACATCAAAGTGACACCAGTCCATAACCAGAATACAGCTACTCTAGAAACGGCAAGTACTAATCCAGACAATACTCAGCCTTATACCACCGCAACAGTTATCCCAACCAGTGTTTGCACTACAAAACAACAAATTACTATTGTTCAGAATGCACCAGTCTCAACACAGAAGAATAAAAGTTTATCCATTGAAAACTCTTCCAAACTTGAACAATCAGTTTCACATCTTAGTATGCCGTATTTAGTGTCAAGTTTGTTGACACCAGATATTTCACTGTCACCTACTGACATATCAACAATCACAACAGGAGTTTCTGATCGAGCACTGGAAACAGAAGATAGGGCAGGTCACAATGAGTCCAGTGTAACATTACAAAGGAAAAATAACTGGGAAATTCACAGGTGTAATAGCTCAAGCCCGAGTGCCATCAACAGTGAAGACAACAAAATTCACATTCACGTTGGCATTCCTTGTCTCCAGAATATCAACGGCAATGCCAAACCCCCCAACTTCACCCATTCTCAAAGAAGCTCAGCATTGTGCAGAACTCCAGCCAAAGTTAACAGCAGCATTGCAAGTAGCCTGAAGATTAAACCTGCCTCCACTTCAATTACACAGCCTCAAATGACAAAGTAGTGTAGAATTGAGCTAGACTGTTACTGCAGTTGATACTGCCTAGAGGTTGGCCTGATATAAAGGGCTAGGGTGGATCGCACTTGCTGACAACAATTAATAAAAAAAACAAAAAACTTAACACTCCATGTAAAATAATACTGATCTTTATTATAATAATAAAAACAGTATTGAAGAATGAAGCATAAATATTCAAATATTTAGTCATTAAACTATATAATTAATAACTTAGTAATTAAATACAATTATCACCATGCAGTGTTTTCACACAACACTTTGGTTGTTGTGATGCCACCAGAGCTCCAGGCTTTAAATACCTCCAGATAGGCCTTCTTGTCAGAGATCGTGTTCACAGTAATCAGCAAATGAAGTGGCCAAACTGTATACAGTATAGCAGTCAGTACTAACAGCCCTAAAGGATTTCAGTTCTGAGGATTTGGTACAGAGAGGCATGTCTGCCCACCCTATGTTATTGCTGATCTGCCCATAATAAAGAGATGTTTTAACTTTGACAATTCCTTCAAAGCACTTAATTGCAAATAAAGTCTATAGCCAAATAGTCTATCAGGCTTAAATTTCTTTGTGTTGAAAAATCACCATGGGCCACATCAGCATTATGGCTGCCCTAGAAGGGCCAGTTGTAACTAAAAGACAATATAGACTCTTTAATGAGCAACACTGCCTCATACAGATTTTTTGAGAAGTACAAATATGTATTCACTTTCACAGCTTTCTTCACCGATTTCACAGATTTTTCACTTTCTCTTAATTTGGGTTAATTTTTTATTAAAATTTCTCAATTCTTCTTGTTGGAAAAACTGCCCTCTATAAACGCGGATGTGGGATACACTGCAATCTAGTGGCAGGATGCCATCACTTCATGGGTAACATACTCGCATGCATTGTGGGAAATGTAGTTTATTGTCAGCGAAAGCTTTAAAGCAGCATATCCTTATTTTAAGACAATCATACACCTTTTTAAGCTCTTGCGGGCTATTTCAGAAAGCTGGTGAAGCTAACCTAAACTAAACTAATGTTTCTGTGAACACTGTTATTAGTTGATCAGCAGAGGCTATAACACCCCAAGCAGTGATCCTGGTTGATCCTACTACCTTCCTTATGTCATGCTCCAAGATGTTAAATGAATTTTATCATGTGAACAGTTAGTTCTTTTTTTTCTCCACATAATGACCTGTTCTTTCTTTTCGATTCTTACCACATCCAACAATGATTGCTTGCTGAGACACAAATTTATGCATGTATAAATAGTTCTCCATTTTTTGTTTGTCTGCTTAAATTCCCTGATTCCTGTTTAGCTACTTTGTGTAAGTTTCACTGTTTGTTTTTCTTGTTTTTCCCTACTTGTTTTTCTATCAATGATTTATTTTTGGGTTTGTGGAATATTTATTCATGTTTCACCCACTTTGGTGGATTGTTCTTTCAATAAATATCATGGCGCTTTCACCTGCCTTTGTTCATCTCTTCATGCGGGTCTCCACTACAGCTCCGTGTAGTGGAGGGTAGGACTCCCTCCTACCCACTCCTGCTGAATTTCTGACCAAGTGTGTGTCCTGAGATTTTTGTGTCCATTCCCGCTGTTGTGTCTACAGCTTCAAAAGATTGTGTAAAAATGTACACAAACTTTAGGGCTACATAAAAAAATAATAACAGAGTCAAAGTCCTTCCACTACACGGACCTCACACTCACTCAAATCCGGTTTTGGTGGATCAGCGAGGACTTGCATAGGAGCCGTGATTTTTGTTTTCCGACCATAAAGAATGTTTCCTGAAAAACTTAATCAGCTGCTTGTTACTTGCTAACAACAACAACCAAGTGTAATTTATTTGTATGCATGTAGCTGTTATCAATATAGCAAAGGATTCAGGTAATCCATGTAAGTGAATAGAAAGTTGAAAAGAATGAATCCTTAGTCATATAAAGGAATGAGTTATTTAACTCGGATGAATTTGGAATTGCTCCAGTTAAAGTCGGTGCAGCGTTCACTTCCAGGTAGAGACCTGCACTCCTGCTGGAATCCTTTGGGACAAAACACAAGATTTGATGGGTGAACACATGTGCAGGCAGGAATATATTAATTTGTGTGTGGGTTGCAGGAGAATATAAATATTCACGGGACTTGTGTATCTTTAATGTCTTAAAGAAATTATATAAATATATATGTATATATAATAAACTGTTTTGAATCTACTGCAAAAAGCAACAATGTCAACTAAAATGAAATGGAAGAATATACAGGCACAAGGTCAGAAGTGACTTAAATATTGCCTGCCAGAGGAAATAATGTATTTATGCATGAACAGGTCGGAGCGGGACAAAATAAATATTTTTGTGGGAGTGGGCGGGAGCGGGACAGAACGTTTCAGGAGCAGGACAGAAAAAATGGTCCCATGTAGGTCTCTACTACATCCAATTTTGGAAAAGTGAATCAGCTGCAGTTTGTTCTGACGGGGATTGTACCTGCTTTTCCAAAGTCCTTCCACTACACGGACCTCACACTCACTCAAATCCGGTTTTGGTGGATCAGCGAGGACTTGCATAGGAGCTGTGATTTTTGTTTTCCGACCATAAAGGATGTTTCCTGAAAAACTTAATCAGCTGCTTGTTACTTGCTAACAACAACAACCAAGTGTAATTTATTTGTATGCATGTAGCTGTTATCAATATAGCAAAGGATTCAGGTAATCCATGTAAGTGAATAGAAAGTTGAAAAGAATGAATCCTTAGTCATATAAAGGAATGAGTTATTTAACTCGGATGAATTTGGAATTGCTCCAGTTACAGTCGGTGCAGCGTTCACTTCCAGGTAGAGACCTGCACTCCTGCTGGAATCCTTTGGGACAAAACACAAGATTTGATGGGTGAACACATGTGCAGGCAGGAATATATTAATTTGTGTGTGGGTTGCAGGAGAATATAAATATTCACGGGACTTGTGTATCTTTAATGTCTTAAAGAAATTATATAAATATATATGTATATATAATAAACTGTTTTGAATCTACTGCAAAAAGCAACAATGTCAACTAAAATGAAATGGAAGAATATACAGGCACAGAAGTGACTTAAATATTGCCTGCCAGAGGAAATAACGTATTTATGCATGAACAGGTCGGAGCGGGACAAAATAAATATTTTTGTGGGAGTGGGCGGGAGCGGGACAGAACGTTTCAGGAGCAGGACAGAAAAAATGGTCCCATGTAGGTCTCTACTTCCGGGTTCAAGCTGTGCACTTGCCGACATAAACTTTGTAGTAAACTACAATTATTACTTTTTTAATTTTATAATTTGATGCCACTAAATTAGAGGTATTTTATTATTTACATGTTTTTAACTTCTTTCAAAAACCGCGGTCTGCATGCGTGCACAGTTGTTCAAAACACGCAGTGAAATTGTCAACACTTCATTCTAGGTTTTGTTTGGTTACGGGAAATGAGATATATATTCGATAATTTGATTTTGCATACAGTTAAAACATTTAGGATATTATCAAAAGGTTAATCACATATGTCTTTAATAAATGCATCTTTGTTGCTGCATTGCAGAGGCAGAAGGCATTTACAATCCAAAAATGTATTAAAAATAAATCTTGTTAAAATGTGTATAATTGTTATATATTTTTTAAGTAATACACTGAAACAACAGTATGCATTTTCATGTTCCATAGATAGTATATTAAAGTGTGCTGTAATCATGTGCTATGATGGGCTGTGATTACATGTGGTAGAAATCCTAATCTAAGATTGTGCTAAACTTTCTTTTCTTGTATAAAGGCCATGATTTCAAATGGCAACATACTTCTATATATACATTTTTATCTAGCACATATATAGATGTGATGAGGCATGTAGAATATATATATGTTATCCCTATTGAATGTGATTAGGGTAAAATTAATCATAAATATCTTAATTGTCTCATACAAAATATGACACTATCTACATACTGTAAATATTTGTACAGAGCAGGACAGATGGCTGGGTGATATAACACTATAATGTTTATGTATGCTTTGAACTATTTACTAGTTACACCAGTAAAAACACTTTCATACAGAGTTCTGTTTCACAGCTAGACTCCAATAGTGAATTCATGACTTAAGTTTAAAGGTATATTATCACCATCTTGTGTGCATTTCTGAATAATACAGTGATGCTGATTTTCTAGAAGATCCGGGTTCGAGCCCCGGTATGGCCAAGCTGCCGCCCTTAGGTCCTTGAGCAAGACCCTTAACCCTCTGTGCTCCAGGGGCGCCGTATCATGGCTGACCCTGTGCTTTGACCCCAGCTAACAACATCAAGCTGGGATATGCGAAGAAAAGAATTTCACTGTGCTGTAATGTATATGTGACCAATAAAGGTATTATTATTATATTTTTATATTATTATTATTATTATTATTATTATTATTATTATTAATTGCAATGAATTGTTATCATTATATATAATCTACTGTATATTATATTATGTATATTACCCATTCCAGATTTTACCTTCTGGTTCATTTAGTATTTGAATTTAGATTACTATAATTTGAACCAATATAAAGAGGAATTACAAAATAAGTAATTGGGTCAGTAGGGCTTTAATGATACCTCAAGTAAAATTTAAGTAAAAATTAATTTAGGCAAATGAATGTGCCTTCGTGATTCATTTAGTCCATTTAACTAAACACGGAGAACTGTTTCCTATGAACCATTATTATTGATGCATCACCCGCTAAACTGGAGTGCTGTGGACAGGTAACAAATAAAGAAATGGAGGAACTGGTAAAACAAGCGAGGATAATATTCACGCTAAAGAAAACATGCCAGAAAGTTTGCAAGGGTTGGGATTACTTCAAACTACAAACTACTTACTAGAAAAACCTCCTGACGCACAGGGGTGGGGGAGAACATGCAAACTCCACACACACATGGTCGAGACGGGAATCGAACCCGGACCCTGGCGGTGTGAGGCGAACGTGCTAACCACTAAGCCACCGAATCCCCTCAAGCCATCTTGTGGCATTGATTCAGTTAAGTTTAGCAAATGTTAGGTATTATGTTCACACAACTTATATGTAATTGCTGAAATAATATATTGTATCAATTAATGACCATTTAAATTTTTGTTATTTAAGTCAGTTGAAAAACATATTCCATCCATCCATCCATCTTCCTCCGCTTATCCGGGACCGGGTCGCGGGGGCAGCAGTCTAAGCAGAGATGCCCAGACTTCCCTCTCTCCAGCCACTTCCTCTAGCTCCCCCGGGGGGATGCCAAGGCGTTCCCAGGACAGTCGAGAGACATAGTCCCTGCAACGTGTTCTGGGTCTTCCCCGAGGCCTTTTCACGGAGGGACATGCCCGAAACACCTCCCCTGGAAGGCGCCCAGGAGGCATCCGAAATAGATGCCCGAGCCACGCCAGCTGGCCCCTCTCAATGTGGAGGAGCAGCGGATCTACTCTGAGCTCCTCCCGAGTGACTGAACTTCTCACCCTATCTCTAAGGGAGCGCCCAGCCACCCTGCGAAGGAAGCTCATTTCGGACCGCCTGTATCCGGGATCTTGTCCTTTCGGTCATGACCCAAAGCTCATGGCCATAGGTGAGAGTAGGAACGTAGATCGACCAGTAAATTGAGAGCTTTGCCTTTTGGCTCAGCTCCCTCTTCACTATGACGGACCGGTACATCGACCGCATTACTGCAGAGGCTGCACCGATCCGCCTGTCGATCTCCCGTTCCATCCTCCCCTCACTCGCGAACAAGATCCCAAGATACTTGAACTCCTCCACTTGGGGAAGGAGCTCTCCACCAACCTGAAGTGGGCTAACCACCTTTTTGCGGCTAAGGACCATGGCCTCGGACTTGGAGGTGCTGATCTTCATCCCAGCTGCTTCACACTCGGCTGCAAACCTTCCCAGTGCATGCTGAAGGTCTTGGCCTGATGGAGCCAACAGGACAACATCATCGGCAAAAAGCAGAGACGAGATCCTGTGGTCCCCAAACCAGACTCCCTCCAGCCCCTGGCTGCTCCTAGAAATTCTGTCCATAAAAATAATGAACAGAACCGGTGACAAAGGGCAGCCTTGCCGGAGTCCAACATGCACCGGAAACAGGTCTGACTTACTGCCGGCAATGCGAACCAAACTCCTGCTCCGTGCATACAGAGACCGAGCAGCCCTCAACAGAGGGCCTCGGACCCCATACTCCCGGAGCACCCCCACAGAGTGCAGCGAGGGACACGGTCGAATGCCTTCTCCAAATCCACAAAGCACATGTGGACCGGTTGGGCAAACTCCCATGATCCCTCCATCACCCTGTAGAGGGTATAGAGATGGTCCAGTGTTCCACGGCCAGGTCGAAAACCGCATTGTTCCTCCTGAATCCGGGGTTCGACTAAAGGCCGAATTCTCCTCTCCAGTACCCTGGCATAGACTTTCCCAGGAAGGCTGAGGAGTGTGATCCCCCTATAGTTGGAGCACACCCTCCGGTCCCCTTTCTTAAAAAGAGGAACCACCACCCCGGTCTGCCAATCCAGAGGCACCGTCCCCAGCTGCCACGCGATGTTGCAGAGGCGTGTCAGCCAAGACAGCCCCACAACATCCAGAGACTTCAGGTACTCGGGGCGGATCTCATCCACCCCCGCTGCTCTGCCACCGAGAAGCTTCTCAACTACCTCGGTGACCTCAGCTTGGGTGATAGATGATGCCACCTCTGAGCCCATGGCCTCTGCTTCCTCATCGGAAGGCATGACTCCGGGGTTGAGGAGATCCTCAAAGTATTCCTTCCACCGTCCGATGATGTCCCCAGTTGAAGTCAACAGATCCCCACCTCCACTGTAGACAGTTTTTGGCAGGGCACTGCTTCCCCCTTCTGATATGTCGGACGGTTTGCCAGAACTTCTTTGAGGCCGACCGATAGATTCCCTCTCCAGTCCCTCTCCATGGCCTCTCCGAACTCCTCCCATACCCAGAGATTTTGCCTCAACAACCACCCGGGCCGCAGCCCGCTTGGCCTGACGGTACCCATCAGCTGCCTCAGGGGTCCCGAGAACCAACCAGGCTCGGAAGAACTCCCTTTTCAGCTTGACGGCATCCCTTACTTCCGGACACCACCACCGGGCTCGGGGATTACCGCCACGACAGGCACCTGAGACCTTACGGCCGCAGCTCTGAATGGCTGCATCGACAATGGAGGTGGAGAACATGGTCCACTCAGACTCAATGTCTCCAACCTCCCTCGGGATCTGGTTGAAGCTCTGCCGGAGGTGGGAGTTAAAGATGTCTCTGACAGGGGGTTCTGCTAGGCGTTCCGAGGCACACCCTCACAATACGTTTGGGTCTGCCGAGTCTGTCCAGCTTCCTTCCCCGCCATCGAATCCAGCTCACCACCAGGTGGTGATCAGTTGACAGCTCCGCCCCTCTCTTCACCCGAGTGTCCAAAACACACGGACGGAGGTCAGATGAAGACAACCACAAGGTCTATCATCGATCTCCGTCCTAGGGTGTCCTGGTACCATGTGTACTGATGGACACCTTTGTGTTTGAACATGGTGCTCGTTATGGACAAACTATGACTAGCACAGAAGTCCAATAACTGAGCACCACTCGGGTTCAGATCAGGGGGGCCGTTCCTCCCAATCACGCCCCTCCAGGTATCACTGTCATTGCCCACGTGGGCATTGAAGTCCCCCAGTAGAACAACGGAGTCTCCAGTCGGGGCGTTTATCAGCGCCCCTCCCAGAGACGCCAAGAAGGCCGGGTACTCAACACTGCCATTCGGCCCATAGGCACAAACAACAGTGAGAGACTTTTCCCCAACCCGAAGGCGCAGGGAAATGACCCTCTCGTTCACCGGGGTAAACTCCAACACATGACGGCTAAGATGGGGGGCTATGAGCAGGCCCACACCAGCCCGTCGTCTCTCACTGCCGGCAACTCCAGAATAATGGAGAGTCCAGCCTCTCTCGAGGAGTATGGTTCCAGAGCCCTATCTGTGGGTGGAGGTGAGCCCGACTATCTCTAGCCAATATCTCTCAACCTCCCGCACAAGCTCGGGCTCTTTCCCAACCAGCGAGGTGACATTCCATGTCCCTAGAGCTAGTCTCTGTGTCCAGAGGTCGGGTCGTCGAGGCCTCCGCCTTCGACCACTGCCCGAACCAAACATTGCACCGGTCCCTTATGAGCCTTCCTGCAGGTGGTGGGCCCACGGGAAGGTGTCCCCACGTCACTCATTCGGGCTGAGCCCGGCCGGGCCCCATGGGTGGAGGCCCGACCACCAGGCGCTCGCTTTCGAGCCCCAGCCCCGGGCCTGGCTCCAGGGAGGGGCCCCGGCTGCGCCATACCGGGCGACGTTACGGTCCTTGATTTTAATTTTTTTCATAAGGGAACTATGAACCGCTCTTCGTCTGAGCCGTCCCCTAGGACCTGTTTGCCTTGGGAGACCCTACCAGGGGCATCTAGCCCCCGACAACATAGCTCCTAGGATCATCCGGTTACTCAAACCCCTCCACCACGTTAAGGTGGCGGTTCAAGGAGGGGGAAAACATATTGGTTGAACTTAATTTTTCATGTTTTCACAACCATAAACTAAGTTTAATTTACATAAAATAGTCATTTTTCCTCAAAATCATAACTTATTATTTGAGTTTATTGGCCTTGGCATAACCATTTCAGTTTACTGGACTTCATTGGTGTAGTGCATTTGGATCGACAATTTCTAATTTATCACATTCCATATTTTACGACCACAGGGAAGAACGGAAGAAGAAGAAGAGGGAAGGGGGAGAACCACGGGAGTCACCCAGGGAGAGAACAAGCCGAAGGGGGAGACACCCCCACGACGAGACAGCATGGGGAGAGAACAACCTGGGGAGACACCGGCGGAGGACAAAGAAACAACGAAGAGATGAAGTGAGACGAAGCTGAGAGGCTGCGGCCTCTCAAGCGGACCAGCTCCGGACCAACTCGGAGTCACTCGGGAAACCATGCTAATCCTGTCTCCAACCAGGAGCGAGGCCATGCTGGCCTTTCTGAGTCGTGAATCTCCTCCTGAGACAGAACAGCGATTCCTGATCGTCATCTACAGGACTTCATCTTCAACACCTAGAATCGTCCGGACTTTTGTTCAACTTCAAACCCAATGCAAGTAACGCTGCTGATCAATTCAGCATCTGTAAGTTAAGCCCGTTTTAATTAAGGTGAATTTGAATTCCTCTTTACGATTCCCATCAAGGTGTGATAAATTTGATTCCTTCAACTCGCCGTCTATATCTCGCCTCTCTCTCTCTCTCACACTTTCTTCCCCTCAGTACTATTGTATATAGATGTTTGTCATAGATTAGTATGTGTCATGTGCCGTTTATTAAATGTTGTATATACACAAGTGATTGTCTTTGTATGTGCCTCACAATTACAAGTCAATGAATCTTTGATCTTGCTACCTCGCTCAATTACAACTTGTATTATATTAGAATAGTTATTTTCTAGGCCAGGAAGATAACTTTTCTTGGGATTAATGAATAATTATATTGTCTGCTCGCCGGACGAACAGATCAAATAATTAATCTATTGATTACCTTAATATTCAATCTAACATTCAATAGTCATAATTAATTATAAACCATTATAATTAATATGAGTATTTGGATGTACATGTTGTAATTTCAACTTAAATTGTCGTTGTTAAATTGACTGGTGGAGAAACATATGGTTAATTACCCCGTAATACTAAACATTATATTGGTGGATAATAGCAGGCACCTTCCTCGTTCATTTTCCCCAATATTAAAACGTTACAGATGATGATGTTGGAATGCGGATTCATTACAGTTATTGGTGGTAGAATGCGTGCAGTATTCATTACATTGGTTTTATAAGAAGCTGTGGATATCTATCTGGAAACAGATTTTTTTAGAAAATCAACACAACTGCAAAACTGAAAATCAGTATAAAAAAACTTAAATGTAGAATTAATTACCACTGGATCTGTAACAGTTACATTGTCATGAGTATTAATTTTAGGTATCAAACGTGAGACAGATTGACGTTTAAATTTGTGAGCCAAAAGTCGACTCTCTTTATCCCCATGTTCATAGTAGGTACTACGTGTCTGCAATAACAGTCGCTCTACTTCGTGGTCAAGCAAGCCATTCTGGTTCATAAAATCAGAAAAAGATTTTGACATAGCCGGCTGAGATATCGGTCTTGGACTGGATCTATCCAGTACCGGGTCAAGCACACAATTCAAATCACCTCCAAAAAATCAATAAATGAGAATGTAAATGGGGTATGTTACTGAGTAGTCTGTTGGAGAATTCAACATCAAAATTAGCAGCATAAATATTTACCAGCAGCACCTTTGTTTGCATTAACATCCCTGCGACAATAAGATATCTGCCATTCCTATCAGCAATAACATCAGTAGGTAGAATCTGGATATTTCTCCTAATTAATATAGCAACTCCTCTTGATTTAGAATTGAAATTAGAATGAAATACGTGTTCTATCCAAGCCTATAATGGTCCTTAAATTGTAGAGTCTCTTGTAAGAAAACTATGTCTGAGTTAAGCCGTTTCAGATGATTAAAGATTTTAGCACGTTTAGATGGGTAGTTACGAAGGTAGTTGAGAAGCTTCTCGGTGGCAGAGCAGCAGGGGTGGATGAGATCTGCCCTGAGTGCTCGAAGTCTCTGGATGTCGTTCTGCATTTTCGCGTGGCAGCTGGGGACGGTGACTCTGGACTGGCAGACCGGGGTGGTGGTTGCTCTTTTTAAGAAAGGGGAACGGAGGGTATGCTCCAACTATAGGGGATCACATGCCTCAGCCTTCCTGGGAAAGTCTATGCCAGGGTACTTTAGAGGAGAATTCGGCCTTTAGTCCAACCCCGGATTCAGGAGGTCAATGCGGTTTTCGACCTGGCCGTGGAACACTGGACCATCTGTATACCCTCTAAAGGGTGATGGAGGGACCATGGGAGTTGTCCTCATGTGCTTTGTGGATTTGGAGAAGGTATTCAACCATTTCCCTCGCTGCACTCTGTGGGGGGTGTTGAGGGCTGCACCGAGCAGGAGTTTGGTTCGCACGGCAATAAGTCAGACCTGTTTTCAGTGAAACTTGGACTCCGGCAAGGCTGCCCTTTGTCACCAGTTCTGTTCATTTTTATGGACAGAATTTCTAGGAACAGCCAGGGGCTGGATCTCGTCTCTGCTTTTTGCCGATGATGTTGTCCTATTGGCTCCTTCAGGTCAATATCTTCAGCAAAAATAAGGTGGTTTGCCCACTTCAGGTTGGTGGAGAGCTCCTCCCCCAAGTGGTATCTTGGGGTCTTGTTTCACGAGTGAGGGGAGTATGGAATGGGAGATCAATAGGAGGACAAACTTGTATGTGTGTCACTAATAAGAGCGCTGTAGGTGTAACTTCATATTTTCTTGATAATCTGGTTGTATTTGTTTCTTGTTCAGGTGATTTTTTTTCTTCATGTTTCAGTTCATACTTCTTGTTCTTTGTGTTGTAAGTCACTGTTTAATTATAATTGTCTTTTTATACATCTCTCTCACTTCTCAGAGTATTACATGATAGTAATGTTACTTCAGTCTTTTCTGTATCCTTTAATTCTCTAATGTTGGAATAAACACCGCTTCCTTTTATGCAGACTATGGAACAGTGTAAGTGATGAATCCGGGTCTGATATGGCTTCAGCTCTCTGTACAAATCCATCACACATCAGATATCTGTATCTAATAGGGTGTAAACTAGGAGACTCAGGAGTGGAGAAACTCTGTGATCTACTGAAGACTAGTAAAGTATGTTTTTAACAATTAATTTTTTACGAAAAAAGCAAACTTTGTAGCATAAAATCATGAATAAGGATTTTCTTTGCTTTGACAATAATAAGGGATTCCATAAATGTCACAGTTTTTAGTGTATGATAACTTTCTATACACTATGATCAAATATGTGTGATTTCTTGGTAGTATAGCACCCACCTTTTATCAACTTTGACATAAGTATATAGGTTTGGTTTGTACAATCAGTTTTATAGTGTAATAATAATAATAATAATAATAATAATAATAAAAATCAGTACAATTGCAATAGGGTTTCAACACTGTGCTTGAACCCCAAATAATCCACATCCAGCACTGCTCCACAATTTCCTGTAGTTATGACCACAGTCTCTTTAAAAGCAGCCTTAGTCCTGCCACTGAGGAAACACCAAATATCCACAAAACGGATGCATCATCTATCATTTAGTAAAAAATTATTCATGTGCAATGGTTCTTTTATATTAGTACAAACATTTACAACTCACAAGAAAGTATAAACCTAGGGAGGAATTTTTAAATATGAGGGTGTAGAATTACATCATTTAATGAATCAAATTCAAGTGTCAGTCTTGATCAAGGCTCTTAACCCACAACTGCTCAGTCCGTCTCAGCCATTAGAGTTGCACTAAACCAGTACATTCCTACACTCCTAGTGCCGGTCCCAAACCCAGATAAATGGGAAGGTTGTGTTAGGAAGGGCATCCAGCCTAAAACGTGCAAATTTATCAAAAGTATTGTGTATTCACAGCAATGAAACACAAACTTCAATCCTAATTCACTCAAAGTAAACTAAATTCACTCCTCTCCTGTTGGAATAAAAATGTATTTTTTTTCTGTAGATTGTGGGATAGGATAAAGGGGAAATCCTGGGCTGATGTTGCTTCAGCTCTCTGTACCAATCCATCACACATCAGATATCTGGATCTGAGTGGGTGGGAATTAGGAGACTCAGGAGTGGAGAGGCTCTGTGATCTACTGAAGAAAGACGAGTGTAAACTGGAGATACTACAGTAAGTAACTCAGTGATGTGATGAAACAGTTTTATAATAAAACGCAGTAACCAGATGGTATGAGTTGTGCTACACAGCGTGATTATAGACTGGGATGGTGAATATAAAGATGCCTGTGTGTATATACAGTAGTGTCCTGATAGATATAGAAAGGAGCGAAAACACTGATATATTGTAAAATGGGAATTATGTATTAAAATATGCACATTCAAAAAGTTGACAAATCAAAACCATAATTACAAAACACCAAATGAAATGACATAATGCAACCACAAAAGGAAAGAAACCACTTCCTTGTTCTCCCTCATAAAAAACGTGTGGCATATACAGGTTAGCGTGTCACACTAGTAGAGGATTCAGTATGGGCCAAATGAACAGAAGACGGAAACGACTGCTGGAGAGAGGAAAACAACACAGCAGGTGAGAGAATAATCAACTCAGACACTTTTTAAATGATTTATATAAAAATTATGTATTTGAAAATATTCTTTCTGTTTCTTTTTGTTTTGAATCACTTGTAACAACCAATCAAATATGTACAATCAATAAATGAAATTCTTTAACACTTGGTTTGTTGTCCTTTGTACATTGAGCTGAATTCATTCAAGCTTCTGAATTGATCTGTCAAGCAGTTGTAATTCACTCTGTGCAATAAAGAAACAAAACAAAACACTTGGAAAACTCAAGACTGGTTTGTGAGTAAACCCAATAAAGCAAAACAAACAGTTGACAATGGTTTTAAAATAAAAGTATTACATTCAACAATTTGAAACACTCAGAAAATATAATTGGCAATTCAATTCAGTGTAAAGGAACCAAGGGTTAAACCTTATTTGCAAACACTTCAAAACTCAATCGATCCATCGGGTTTTGAGTTTCTGATTCAAACTTTGCATTGGACTATTCAGTTCACTCAAGTTCACGAAACAAATGATTCGGTTCACCATATATGCATTTGAACAGTTCAAATCAAATTAAAGTCTCTTCGCAGAAAAAAAAAGGTAGGCTCCAAAGTGTCACAATCCTGTTTGTCCAAATGAAATGGAATTGTCCTACCAGTTTGTCGCATACAACACAATCAATCAGACCAAACGGATCCGTGGGTGGCTCGCCATACAAATTGTGTTTCCAACATGAATCGGGAAACTGGTCACCGATGAACCAGGAAAAAAAACAACTTATAACAACCAATCAAATATGTACAATCAATAAATGAAATTCTTTAATGGAAAAAAAAACCCAGCCAAGGCAAAAATCTAATATCTACTCAAATAAAGTTATTAATTCACTGTGCTCCGATCCTCATTTTTATTAGCATCTTTGTCATGCATATGATGGATAATATTCTAAATTGAATATCATATCAAAGAATTGTAACCTCGTGGTTTTTAGCATTTTGAATTACCACAGAGCTAACGTTAAGGTATCACCTATCTCTCGTACATATAACTTTTTTTGTAAATCTAGTGCAATTTAATGAACATTTTCCATTACTTTTGTGTGTTAGTATATCAAAGAAGTTCAATCTCGTGGTTTTCAACATTTCTGAATGACCAACGAATTAACGTTATATTTTTTTTGTAAATGCAGCGCAGTTTTAATTAATTTCCATTACTTTTGTATGTTAGGATATCATAGAAGTGTAACTTCGTCGTTATCAACATTTGTTAATGTCCAGTTATATTACACCAGATTGTTGTCATATATTTTATGAGTTTTTTTTTTAATGCAGCACAATTTAATCAACATTTTCCATTACTTTTGTGTTAGTAGCATGTTTACAAATCTTTTTTTTTCATGCACATGGTAGTTAAAAATTAAAGTATGTTATTGGGAAAAAATGCAACCTCTTGCTCATCCAATGTGGTGTTAACTAAGCTAGTCAGTCATACATTTTAACACTAAGTCTGTTCTGCCATTTCATGCTTGATAACTTTACAAGATGTTTATAAAAATGTATCTGCCTTGTGTTATAATCAAACTAATGTGTGATTGTTTTTAATACTTTGCAGGTTCCAAAAAAATCCAAGCAAAATGTGGAAATGTAAATACTGTGTATTTGATTGTGACAAGAGGGGACCTTTGTTAAACATTACAGACTTAAACATGGGAGCAATGCAAGAAGCCAACCTTTTCCATGTCTTTACCAGGAGTGTTTATGTACCTTCAAGACTTTTAAAATACACGTATCCCGTTTTCATACAGTAACATGGCAACAACAATCTGCAAGACAGCTTTAAGTTAAGCTTTGCTGTCAACTTTGTGATTTTCTTGAACCATGTAATGATACTGAATATTTTCCCCAGCTTCTCCGTAGACACCTTAAAAACCATGAAAGCGTTCAGTGTCCATTTCAGGGCTGTAGCTTTGAAAGCAGTGTATATTACAGAACGCGCACCCCGACGGACTGTTTATTATCGCCGGAGATTTCAACCATGCAAATCTCAAGTCAGTTCTCCCTAAATTCCACCAGCATATGGACTTTGCGACGAGAGGGAAAAACACGCTGGATGTTGTTTATACCAACGTTCCCGGCGCGTACCGTGCGGAGCCCCGCCCCCGTCTCGGATACTCAAACCACATCACTGTTATGCTAATGCCAGCATACAGACCCATCGTCAGACGCTCTAAAGCTGTCCTAAAGCAGGTGAAAACCTGGCCTGCTGGAGCCATGTCAGCTCTACAGGACTGTTTTGAGTGCACTGACTGGAACATGTTTAAGGAGGCTGCAACCAACGGCGACTCGGTAGACTTGGAGGAGTATACGTCATCAGTGACCAGCTACATCGGCAAGTGCATTGATGATGTTACCGTCTCCAAGACCATCACCACACACTCCAACCAGAAGCCGTGGATGACGGCGGATGTGCGTGCGCTGCTGAAGAACAGAGACAACGCCTTCAGAGCAGGGGACATGACAGCCTTAAAAACAGCCAGGGCCAAACTGTCCCGCGCCACCAGAGAGGCAAAGCGCGCACACGCCCAGAGAATCCACAGCAACTTCCAGAACACCGGAGACACTCGGCGCATGTGGAAGGGCATCCAGACGATCACAAACTACAAGACGACCTCATCTGTCTGTAGCAGTGACGACTCCCTCCCAGATGCGCTGAACGACTTCTACGCTCGGTTCGAGGCACAGAACAACGTGACAGCGAGGAAGACCATCCCTCCGCCCAACGACCAGGTGATCTGCCTAAGCACCGCTGATGTGAGGCGAACTCTGCGCAGAGTGAACCCACGGAAGTCTGCTGGACCAGACAACATCCCTGGTAAAGTGCTCAGAGAATGTGCAGAACAGCTAGCAGATGTCTTCACGGATATCTTCAACATCTCTCTGAGCAGCGCCGTTGTTCCATCGTGCTTTAAAGCGACAATCATCGTCCCCGTGCCGAAGAAGTCCTCAGTGTCCTGCCCCAACGACTATCGTCCCGTCGCACTCACACCCATCGTGATGAAATGCTTCGAGAGGCTTGTCATGAGGCACATCAAAGACCCAGCTACCACCCACACTGGACCCGCTACAGTTTGCATATCGTCCGAACCGCTCAACGGACGACGCGATCTCCACAGCCATTCATCTGTCCCTCACACACCTGGACAATAAAGATACTTACGTTCGAATGCTGTTCATCGACTTCAGTTCAGCATTCAACACCATCATCCCTCAGCACCTCATCGGAAAGTTAAGCCTGCTTGGACTAAACACTTCCCTCTGTAACTGGATTCTGGACTTTTTGACTGGGAGACCACAATCAGTCCGAATCGGGAACAGCGTTTCCAGCACCACCACACTGAGTACCGGAGCCCCTCAAGGCTGCGTTCTCAGTCCTCCTGCTGTTCACCCTGCTGACTCACGACTGTGTAGCGATGCACAGCTCGAACCACATCATCAAGTTCGCCGATGACACGACCAGTGGTGGTGGGTCTCATCAGCAAGAACGACGAGTCAGCATACAGAGAGGAAGTGGCACAGCTAACGGCATGGTGTGAAGCCAACAACCTGTCTCTGAACGTCGACAAGACAAAGGAGATGATCGTTGACTTCAGGAGAGCACCGAGTGAACATCCTCCACTCACCATCGACGGCTCTACCGTGGAGATCATCAAGATCTGGAGGAGAACCTCACCTGGTCTCTCAACACCCGCCAGATCAGCAGGAAAGCCCAGCAGCGCCTTTACTTTCTGCGAAGGCTGAGGAAAGCACATCTTCCTCCCCCGATCCTCACCACGTTCTACAGAGGGACTATTGAGAGCATCCTGAGCAGCTGCATCACCGTCTGGTTTGGGAACTGCACCGTCGCGGACCGCAAGACCCTACAGCGGATAGTGAGGACAGCTGAAAAGATCATCGGTGTCTCTTTACCCCCTCTCACGGACATTTACACCACACGTTGCACACGAAGAGCCACCAGCATTTTGGCTGACCCCACACACCCCTCACACACACTCCTCACCCTCCTGCCTTCTGGTAAACGGTACCGAAGCATTCGGGCCCGCACCACCAGACTGATAAACAGTTTCTACCCGCAAGCCATCAGGCTTCTTAACACTAGAGACTGAACCACTGCCACACACACACTCCGGTTTTACACACCACTGCTGTCTAACATTATTTATTCTGCTGCTAAAAACATGGTTATAGTTTTGAAGGTTGGCACACGTCACTTTGCTGCCTTAAATACTTGAATGTTTATTTACTGTATTTATAACTACGCATGTTTACAATCTGCACTGCCACTTTATCTACCTTTGCACAATCCATATTTTTGCACAATATAACTGCACTGTCGGTGCTTTAGTTTATGTACCTGTCCTGTGGCGTGACTATGTAATGTCTGTCTTGTCGCACTTGTTGTTTGTGGCTCTGTCGTCCCGTGTATGTAGCTCTTGTTTGTCTATCGTGCCTTTATGTTGTTTTATGTAGCACTGTAGTCTTGGAGGAACGTTGTTTCGTTTTAATGTATATTGCATCAGCTGTATGTGTTAAAATGACAATAAAGCTCACTTGACTTGACTATTCTACTTTCTGTTCTCACAAATCTAAGCATCACCGAGATCACAATGAGACCACTTTTAAACCAGAGTTGATATTAAGAATAGGCATTAATGAAAATGATGACATTACAGATGGACAGGAATGTTCCTCAAAGATGATGTCAGATGAATTAGACTAGGTTGATGTCACTGAAAAAGCCAGTGAGACAGCAAGCCAAGATTTAGCGCAACAGTTGGAGCACAACTTAGCACAACTTTCTCCAGAAACACTTTGGACATATAGGTGAAAGAGGTGGTTGAGACTGTGTCAGAAAGCAATATATTGTCCAAGTCTTGCGAAAATAATAGTTGTCTTGCAACCAGTAAAAGGAGAGCAACATATGTCAAGTGTAATTTTCCTCTAGTAATGCACATAGAATATGTAGTGGAGAAAGGAATGAAAACTTTAGCATATGTCCCACTTTTACAGATGCTACAGAAACTGTTAAACAAGAAAGAAATTTTAGAAAAGGTCACATCACTTCAAGAACATATTTCACATGAATATAGGACATGTCAAGATGGCTCAAGCTTTAGAGAAAATTCTCTTCTTAATTGTGATGAATTCACAATTGCTCTAGGCCTATACATTGATGATTTTGAGGTGGCAATCCCTTTAGGCACATCTAAAGGAAAACATAAGATGTGTGCAGTTTATTGGATTATTGTAAACTTGCCTGCAAAGTTCAGATCAGCACTAAACACTGTTCAGCTTGCTGTACTATGCAACACTGAAACTGTTAGAGTGTGGTTATGACAAAATATTGTACTCACTTCTTTCTGATTTAGTCTCTCTTGAACAGCATGATGTTTACATTTACATTTGCAGCATTTGGCAGACACCCTTGTCCAGAGTGACTTACAACTGAGCAATTGAGGGTTAAGGGCCTTGCTCAAGGGCCCACTAGTGGCAGCTTGGTGGTGGTGAGGTTTGAACCCATGATCTTCCGGCCCAGAGTCCAACACCTTAAGTACTGGGCTACCACCTCCCTTGTTTACATTGAACGACTTGGTAAAAGTGTTAAGGGAAGTGTGCTCTTTGTGGCAGCCGATAACCTTGGTGCCCACTCTCTTGCAGGATTTTTTGAGAGCTTCAGAGTGGACAAATTCCAGGACTGACACACAGCTCCAAGAGGTACAAACTGTGCATTTGAACTCGGAGAGAAAGGTGCACACAGCAGGCAGGTGCAAAAATCATTGCAGGATCCAAATGTGGGTAGACACTCAGGTGTGAAAGGACAGTGCCACTCAAATCAAATCTAGAGCATTTCCATGTCATTGGTGGTTATCCACCTGACATATTGCATGATGTTTTTGAGGGAATAGTCCCAATGTCCCAATTTGATTAGTTGTCTCAAAACTTCTCTAGCACTAGAGTATACCTTCACATTGCAATTTCAAGATCCAGATTTTAATAATGACCTTGTCAATCTAACTAATTTGTCAGAGCTACCCCAAACCAACTGTGGAAATCATTCCCTTTATTGAACTAATGTCAGTGTCATTAAATGAGACAAGTGAATCAAGTGAAGCTTTGACTGATGCTACGAGTTCAGCAGATACTGTACTGGTCCTCCAGGAAGCGAAAATGCCATGGGCCAAATTTTCTGTTTTAATAATAATATTAATTTTTCTAATAATCTATGTTATAATATTAAGAAGCAGACAAACAGATTTGAACATTTAATTTTCATACAGTTCATGCAGATAAATATGAATATAAACTATTTAAATAGGTTCATCTTATATCTGACAGCTAAAATTTGTTTTCTTTAATTTCCACTTTCACATCCAGTCTTCTGCCGATGAAGGGTCATTTTCAGCATTCAACTTGGGATCCTCATCAAAGAAAATGAAGCTGGAGCACAGCATCCTCAGTCCTTCCACCTCCATTCGTCCTGTGTGGGAATTATCTTGGAGGGGAATGTTGTGATGGACAATTTGGAGAACCTGCCTCAGGCAATGTGTCTTCTTTTTGGATTGACCTAGACATTTCATTTTATTCAGCAGGTGATGTTAGGTTTGGGACAGAAAGAACTGAAAGGCAAAGCTTTAACACTCTCAAATCAGCTCTCCATATAAGACGAGACATTTGACTATGCCTGTTCTTTCACTTATTTGGGTTCCTATTATCCATGTTCTTACAGTTATTTCAATGTTTTTTGCAGCATAGTCATACAATAAATATTAATGTGCTCATTTTTTGCAGTTAAATGCATAATGCAGTTAAATTTGACAGTTATGTTAATCTTACATTTCAAAATGCAATAAATCCTTGTAAGTTGTATTTTTGGTTGTGGCTTATTGTGTTTGTGCATTGTAAACTGACTTTGCATATGTTTTAATATACATGTTGATTGAACTTAAAAATATTAGGGAAACTCAGGTTGACTTAACCAAAAAAAACAGAAACTCATTCCCATAAAAAAGCAGATTTTTTCCATTTAAAACATTTAGTTGTCTCAACTAAATCTTAAATTAAATTAAATTAAATCTTAAAAAAACAGTGGTAAAATTCTTCCTTCTTCTTTTTTGAATTGCTTAGAAGAGATTAAATCTTGATTCTTGTGCAATTTTCTCAAACTGAATATTTACAAAATAGATGTTATAGTCGGATTTTTCAAAAGGCAAGTGTTTTTACATCTTATTGACAACTCTATAATCTCCATCTTCTGAAGTTAAGAGTCTTGGTGTTGTCCTTGATAGCACATTGTCCTATGAAAAGCAGGTGAACAATATCACTCGTTCTGATTCATACTGCATTTACATCCCAGAGCACCTTCTGTCTGTTTAGTCACTATGGGCTTAAGGGCATTTACCTGGGCTGCTCCTTATCTATGAAATTCTCATTCACAAATTTTTTTTTCCCTCATTCATTTTAACAGTTAAACAGCTGTTTGATTTTATGATTTCACTCAACTGTGTCCTTGAGTGTTTTGATAGGGGCCTTTAAATAAAATGTATTATTTGAAGTGTCAGTCACCTACCAAACACTGCTGTCTCCTCTTTATCTGGTGATGTAGTACTGCGTGTTTTATGGCTTGAAGGTGTGAGCTTGTGTAGCTTCTGGATTGTTGTCTCTGTGATACGGAATATAAACTTCCCGACGGCTGCCTTTCTGAATTTGTGGATTCATTGACCGTTCTACATCTTCCCAGGTTATGGTTCTGCATACAAACATTACTGTACACATTGCTTCCTCTCAGTTATGTTGCATTTTATCTTCATTTTGTTCTTCCTACACTGTAAAGCAGTCAGGTTTTGAAGTTAGATGGTCACCCATTAAAAAAGCTTTTGTTTCCATTATGTCATATCTGTAAGAAAAAAAAACAGTAAAAAAGAGTTTTTTATCTATATAAAGTTAGTTGTTGCTGAATTGCGAAAATTAAAACACTTCGAAACCCATGGTTTCCTTTAATTCAGCTTGTTTTTTTTTTATATCATCATTTACAAGTGCTGTTCGCTGGTTTCAGCTCTATTAAAGAGACTGATCTAGTATACTTTTTCACAAAGTTTCTTGTTGTTAAATGAACTTCATGCTGATCTCTCTCATACTTACACACACCTACTAATCTTTATGCAAGTCACACTTGTCTCTAAACATGATTCAGAAGCAGTTAAACTGGCAGTGATGTTAACAAAATATTAATTCAGTTGGAATACTAAATAAAATAACGGATATTACACAATGTGTTACGTGAACTTACTGTAGCTTTCCTCCTGAACACTGTAATATCTCCCTAAGGTCCTTTAGAACTGAATCTTTATTCTTTCTCAGGTTCAGCCTTTTCAGATGTGAGGAGTTCAATCTCAGAGCTTTAGTCAGAGCAACTCCTCCTTTATCACTTATACTGCACTTCATTAACCTGCATGGGGAGATAATGATGGAGATGTTTATAGTAGGAATTAAATTAATCAACTCAGGGATTGCTTTTTAAATTCCAATGGTTAAGGGAAATGAAAAGGATATTTAAAGTGATATTTATATTTTGTACATTAATGTAATTACTCAATATCAAACAAATCCATGTTGGTAAATAATTCACATTTTACAATCTCTACCAACAATACAGTCTGTTTGAAACAGTATTATTTGACAGATTAAGAAGATCGGTTTGTTAATAGATTAATAAAATGGCACTTCAATCAAAGGATATTCGGATTCCAAAAACAGCATTAAAACCTGTTTTTTTTATCATCCACTTTTTTGGTTCCTAATCATCAGTTTCACAGATTAACTGGACTGATTTAGAGATTTAGTACATTAGTATTGTGGGATTACGTAAGATTGCTGATCTAATTTTATCTGAAATGTCATCTTTAATTTGCTTCATTGTCATTATAATGTGATAATTAATTATAATACTGTAGCACAACAAAAGGAATGCTGCAGGAGATATAAAGTATAACAGGTTGGATGTGACCTTCAGCTGTGTGTTGATTAACTTTAGATGAAGTTAGGATAAAAAAACTATACATTTATAACCTCTTTTTTCTGTTATTCAGTAGAAAGATTAAAATAAAACTATACACAAACTTTCAGAGTTGAAGTAAAAGTTTGTTTAAATATTTTAAAATGTTTCATACAATGTCAAATACTGATTACATTAATAATACATGTGTAATTAAATGTGTATTTGGTTATTTACAAAGACTCTCATAAATACGTCTTGTGTGTATTAAACAGACAAACTCTTTTTTTACTCCAAGTGGGCAAGTTTATAGCGTATTATGAAATTCATGTTCATCACCTTTTTGAACCTGATAGCTACTTCATGGATACTGAGTCATACAAAGGGCTACCAGTTTGACACACTCTTCTGAAATAACACATTTGCATTTAGTTATATATTATAATTAATGACACTGATGATTTCTCACAATAAGTATTGGGAGTTAACTTTTGTGAGTTCACAATGAGGTAACTAACATTTTAGATGAAACTCACTGAGTTTTTAGAACAGGCCTGAGAGCTACTCATGTAGTCGTTGGTGACCCCTGATCTACAAATTTGTAGGATGAAATTACAGTAATCATCTAATCTTAATAATTAAATACTAATATCAACAGCAAGGGTCCCCAAACTACAGCCCACCCCCACATTTGGTCCGGCCCTTTGAATAATGCCAGAGACAAAATTTTCCACCATTCCGTTATCCATTGACAAATTTCCATTACCCATTTTTGTATTTTAGCGTAATCTATGGCTGACTAGAGTATTTATAACTCCTGGTTCTAGTGTATGTATCATTAGTTATATTGGGTAGTTTAAGTCACAATTTGATTAATGAGGGGTATGATCTATCATGAATTATGACCTCCCCTGACTCTCTGACTGACATTTGTGAGTGGCTCTGATTTGCAGGACTTTGTCATATAGTATTGTCTTGTGCTGTAACGGGTGTGATGGGGATGGAAGCAATGGTGGTGTTCAAATGAGCTGAGAGTATGAGGAGGAGCTGCTTCCCACAGGCCATTCGGTGTCTTAACCAGGAAACACCTAGCACCTAATACCGGGGACTTCCACTTTCACCTTCCATTCCTGCACAAACTGACTTCACTTTTTGGTCACTTCCACTGGCACAACATTGCAAAATATACACTGGTAAGCTCAAACTGGACATTTTAGACTGGACATCTTGCACTCGTCACACACACACACACACACACACACACACACACACACACACACACACACACACACACACACACACACACACACACACACACACGTGCACACTCACACTTTCAACCCTTATCCACATAATTTATATATTAATTATGCTTACATGCTGTACAATAGTCAAAAAACATTTCACTGCATATCATAAGTGTATGTGACAAATAGAATCTGAATCTAGACAGATACACTTCAGTAAACTACTACCTTACTACCTTGAGCAAGCAGCAGAGCACAAGCGAAGAGCGCCTAGCCTAGCAAACAAACGTGGACAAACCCACAACATCCAAAAATGGTACGTAAAAATGGCAGTAAAAGTTCAGTTTGTTCAGTGTGTCGAGTGTGGAATGTTTAGATAGTCTTCCTCCATCATTACAGGTAATTTTACCTGTGATAGGTGTGTGCTAGTTAGGTGGTATAGCCCAGTGGTTAAGGTGTTGGCCTCTGGACCAGAAGATCACAGGTTCAAACCCCAGAGCCTTCACAGCAAGGCGGCATACTCGCTCAGCCAAAGCTACGGCTAACGATTCACTCCCCTCAGTGAAGCACTCACTAAGAAACCTGAATGTACTCTGGTTATTGGAGACTCAATAGTGAGACACGTGAAATTAGCCAGGCCTTTAGAGGGACCAGCGGCTGTATTTAAGTGTATCCCAGGAGCCAGAGCACCATACATTTCAGGTAGTCTTAGGTCTGTAGGCCAGCGCAAGTTCTCAAAGATAGTTGTACATGTAGGAGCTTGTATACATCCTTCGCCAGTCAGAAACTAGCCAGCGTAATTACATAGAGGTGTTTAAATTAGCAAAGGCGATGTCCAACATAGTAATATGCTCTGGCCCAATACCAATGCAATGCGGCAACATAACTTACAGCAGGTTATAGTCGCTAAACTGCTGGATGTCTAGGTGGTTCTCCGAAAACCACGTAAGCTACATAGATAATTGGAGAACTTTTGAGGTTAAACCTGACCTGTTAGGTCGAGACGGTGTCCATCCCACCAGGGAAGGGGCTCTCCTTTCTTGTAATATAGCTCATAGTGTCAGGGTAGGACTAGTTATCCGCTGACTACCCAGAGTCCAGGCCAAGGAGCAGACAAACCGGCTAATCCAACCGTCGGCTAGCTGCACAGAGTCGTCACTCAGGTTATATAACATTGAGACTGTATCTGTTCCTCGAGCAAACCAAAAATGTCGAAAGATTCAAAGTCTGTTTTAATAATCTAATTCATGTAGATACCCGAGAGGCACGGTGGCTTAGTGGTTAGCACGTTCGCCTCACACCGCCAGGGTCCAAGTTCGATTCCCGTCTCGGCCATGTGTGTGTGGAGTTTGCATGCTCTCCCCGTGCCTCAGGGGGTTTTTTCTTTCCGGGTTCTCCGGTTTCTCCGTTTTCCTCCCCAGTCCAAAAACATGCACGGTAGGTTGATTGGCACCTTGGAAAATTGTCCCTAGTGTGTGAATGTGTGTGTGAATGTGAGTGTGTGTGTGCCCTGCGATGGGTTGGCATTCCACCCAGGGTGTATCCTGCCTTAATGCCCATAGACGCCGAGGGAAGATTGGATAAAGCGGTAGAAGATGAATGATACCTCATTCAGATCATACTGAACACACAGCCTCCACCTCTGTTCTGAAGTTAGGTTTGTTAAATATCAGATCTCTAACATCTAAAGCACTCCTAGTTAATGAAATGATCTCGGATCAGGCGTTTGATATCCTGTGTGTAACAGAAACATGGGTTAAACAGAATGACTATGTAGCATTAAATGAAGCGAGTCCTCCAGCATACAGCTACATACAGCAGCCTCATCAAACTGGTAGAGGAGGAGTCGCACTTATCTATAAGGATAATTTAACAATTGTATATAAGCATGGACACAAGTTCAATGCCTTTGAAGTTCTCCATACTAACATTAGTATAGCCACCAATAATAAGGTGAGACAGAAGTTTCTGTTAATTATTATTTACAGACACCCAAGACCGTACTCTGAATTTCTTAGTGAATTTGCAGATTTACTATCATACCTGGCCGTTTCTGTTGATTTTAATATTCATTTTGAGAACACAGACGACCTGCCGAGGACAGCATTTATGTCCATACTCGACTCAGTGGGAGTCAATCAGTGTGTGATAGGATCCACTCTAAAGCAGGTCACACTTTAGATTTGATATTATTGTTTGGGTTAAGTATTACTAGCATATTGACTGTCCCGCAGAACGAAGATATATCAGATACCAATCATTTTATTTAAAGTGTGTTACGGTAACAATGTACACACAACAACGCGCTACCAAACTAAACGTACCTTCACATATTCAACCGCTCAGAGCTTCATCAGCTATCTCCCAAAGCTATCCACAATTATTGTATCACCCTCTGACCACGCAGAACTCGATCAGGCGACCGAAAATCTATAGTCAACCTTCTGTTGCACCTTAGATAATGTAGCACCGGTTAGAAGAAAAAATATTAAATATAAGAAACTCACTCCCTGGTATAATGACCAAACACACTCTTTAAAACAGACCGTTAGAAAATTATAACAAAAATGGCATGAATCTAAACTGTTAATATTTAAAACAGCATGGAAAGAGAGCATCAGGAAATATAAAAAAGCCCTGAGTGAAGCTACATCATCTTATTTCTCCACACTTATAGAAAATAATAAACAATCCCAGATTTCTATTTAACACTATAGCAGAGTTAACTAGGAATAGGAACAGGATAAAAATCTCCAAAGTAACAAGATGCAGTAGCGACCACTTCATCAATTTATTTAATAACAAAATAGCAAATATTAGGGAAAATATTCAGGCCTTAACTCCTGATTTTTCCATAGATTCTGCAGATAAACTAAATGCATCAGGCCAGAGCCTAGAATATTTTATTATGCTTGAAGAGAATGAACTAATTTCACTCATCTCTTCCTCTAAATCAACAATGTGTGTATTAGATCCCATACCAACACACTTTCTTAAGCAGGTAGTAGCGGGAGTATAAGAACCCCTGCTGACAATAGTAAACTCTTCGCTCAGCAGTGGGTATGTTCCAAAATCTTTTAAATTAGCAGTTATTAAACCCCTAATTAAAAAACCTGACCTCGACCCCAGTGAGTTAGCAAATTATAGGCCGATATCAAATCTTCCCTTCATTGCAAAAATCTTAGTTGGGCAGCAGTTAAGTTCATACTTATCTAGGAAAAACATACACAGACTTCATCAATCTGGATTTAGACCTCATCACAGCACAGAGACAGCACTTGTTAAAGTAGTAAATGATCTCTTACTGGCCCCTGATCAAGGATGTGTCTCTCTGCTAGTGTTACTCAACCTCAGTGCAGCCTTTGACACTTTTGATTATAATATTCTTCTTCACAGATTAGAAAAGTTGGGAACAGGAACGACCTTTGCCTGGCTCAGGTCTTATTTAACTTATCACTAGGAGTTTGTAGATCTTAATGGTGACTATTCTGTACATTCCCAAGTACAGTATGGTGTCCCACAGGGTTCGGTTTTAGGTCCATTGCTCTTTTCCCTCTACATGCTTCCTCTGGGCAACTTAACTCGTAAATATGATATTAGTTTCCATTGTTACGCTGATGAGACACAGTTATAAGTCTCAGCTCGACCAAATGCAAAAAATGTTAAAGTAAAGTTGAGCAATGTGTGAAAGCCATAAGAGACTGGATGATAAGTAACTTCCTCCTAATTAATCCTGGTAAGACAGAGGTTCTGGTACTCGGACCACATGCAGCTAGAAGTGAAATATCAGACCAAACTTAACTCTAGATGGTCTTTCTATTACACGGAATAAAACAGTAAAAGATTTGGGTGTGATTATAGTCTATAATCTCTCATTTGAAGCTTTAGATAAAGGAGTAGATCTAGGGGACTCATGGATGTTGAGTATTAGTGATCTGGTGTGTTTAAAGAGCGAGGCAGACAGCAAGTAATCACTGGGGTTAAATGGGGTGGTGAGAGTGTTGGTTATTTACACATCAGGAAGCTCTTATGTCTGTTTCCCTCCGATTCGCCTTTTAGTTATGCTCTTATAGTTAATTCTGCCGGAGTCCATATCTTCACTCAATATACATTCACTCCCACACTGCAACTATGACCATGCCTAACCACTCTTTTCTCTTTCTTTCTCTCACCCCTCTCTTTCTCTCCCTCACTCTCTCCATTGAGTTACATGTCTCACTGCTGAGCTGGCAGTGTTCCAGACCCCCTCTGCACTCTGGTCCTGTCTGAACCTCATGGTGATCCACTCCCAGTTGACGACTCAAACAAATTCATGGACACAATAAACATCCTCAAACCACAAACAAAACTAACCACCCAAATGAGGATGGGTTCGTCTCAAGGTTTCTTCCTGCTCTCAGGGAGTTTTTCCTCGCCACCATCGCTTCGGCTTGCTCAACAAGAAACAATTAGACGATGACCAATTATAAAAAGCACTCTACAAAAAAAATTGAATTTAATTAAAAACCTCCGGCCTGATTTTCCTAGTAACATACAAACCTGTAAGGGTCTTCCATCACCAGTACCTGAGCCATTTTATTTAATTCATTCTCTAATGTTCATAAATGTAGAGTTGTCCTCTCCCATCTGAGATCGAGGTATTGTCTTTGACTAGGGTAACCAATCTGACATCTGTTGCTTTCCTTAGGGGGTGGAGTTGGAGGTAATGAAATAGAATAACTCAGGAGGTGATTTGGAGCAAGTGAAAGCTGTTGTGTGTGTCAATCTGTGATCATGAGCACTTCTCCTTTGCCGAGATAATCCATGTAACGAAATTAGCTTGAATTTAAATATTTAAAATATAATTACAACAAAGTTATAATTAACGATAAATATTCAAATTGGGTTAATAATTAAGATTCACAGAATCAATAATACAATTACTTGATCTGTTCGTCCGCCGGACAGACAATATAACTATTTACCAATTCTGGAAAAAGGTTATCTTCCAGGCCTTAGAAGAGTACCTTTATAAAATATTTGAGCATGTGGCAAGATCAACACTCAGTGACTTTGAGATCATGAGCAGGACACAGAGAGACTTACTTGTGAATAAAATACATTTAATAATTGTGAAACATATAACACCAACTAAACTACAACATACATACACATGAATAATACCACAAAGTAGATGCTAGCGAGAGAGAGTGAGAATAAGAATGCCTAGGAAGAATTGAGAGTGAAAGAAGAAATAGAAAAAGGTAAATTAGAAATTAAAGGAGGAGAGAGATATCAGAAGAAATAGTAAATGACCAGTTAAAACAGGCGAATTCCAAATCAAGTAAGCTACACCATGTGAGAATCATCCAAGAATTAATATTCACCTTAAAAGGGGTTTCAGCTTAAAATTATGTTTCTTCAACTATTAGTAAAAAGGTACTTGCATTGGTTTGATGACCAAATTCCTGAAGTCAAACTTGGGACGCCTTGGAGATTCCGAGTTGTTAGAGCAAGAGAAAGAGCTTCTGCTGAAGATCAAAGTCCTTATCTGGTGCAAGCAGAGTGCTTGACTGGAATTGCTGTTAGAGTCTCAGAAGAAAGTAGGTGACGGTCTTGGAGAAGAATCTGCGCATCGATAGATGGGTGACCAGGCCTTTTATTGCCCTGTGGAGTTACACCTAACTTAGACAGGATGGCCAATAGGAGCCTGAAGATTTTGGCGGGAGAAAATCCCTTTGTCTGTGTTCAGACTCATCTCCACGCCTTAGGGCTGGTCCAGAGAATTAATACTATTTTGAATTAAGAATATCTTAGGCTAATATGGTGACTACAAATGGTCACATGACGTATATCATTGTATAGGGGATGATTAATGGATCATTTTGACACCAAAAGTCACATAGATCGGGCATGTGGAAGCGGAGAAAGATAGAGATAGTTAATTCAGAGTATTGCGCACTTAATAACACCTTAATTGGTGAATTAAAGATTGAATCATAGTTAGTATTAAAGAGTAAGACAAGTAGTAGTAGAACAGGGATAGTTTGGAAATATATAGGAACTATTCATTACCGAGGCAGTCATCCTATCCTGAGAATTGAGCACAAAACTACTATTCTGTAGGACATGAGGAAGAACTATTATCTCGGAACAAAGTATCTATAAAACAATGTGGTTCATGGACATGATAAAGACAGTACATGGAACCCAGTTATATGATAGACATTATGATATACATATACATTTGTATATAGGTTGCACACATGTGTATCCGCATATATTCTTATGTCTATACTATATATATATATATATATATATATATATATATATATATATATATATATATATATATATATATATATATATATAGATATATTGATATATTGATATATTCATACATCCCATGAGCGCATGGAATCGGATGTGTCCGGGTTCAGGGCGAGTGTGTCACTAAATTCCTTAAGGGGGGGGGGTTCAGACAGGCATCCCTGTCTTTCCTTACAAGAATCCCAGTGTCTCTGGCAGTAAGAAAGCCCCCAGTCAGATCTTCGATGGTTTGAAGATAGCATGGTTAGCTTTTGTGAGGATCGCCATTAAATACAGATTTTATGGCCTCTCTGGGTTTTTCCCAATCTCTAGACAGATAAGCACCAGGGCCATCTGTTGGATTAAAACAAAGGGCTCTCTGTGGTAATTAGTGAGATAGGGTCATGAGTGACCCTAGGGGGTCAGGGTGGTCGTAAATGGGTAACATGAACTGCCGGCCTCTGAGTGAACCAGCACAATGATTAAGAAATTAATATTCTCAATTTTGATGTCCAGACGCTACATCCATCCTACCTCACAGGTGTGCCATCAAGATGCTGAATAGACAGCATGATTATTATACACGTGTGCCTTAGACTGGTGACAATGAAAGGCCACTTTGAAATATTCAGTTATATCACAGCACAATGCATAAAAAGTGTGAATTGACTTACCTTTTCTACCATAAGCCGTTTCAGAGAATTTGGCAGTACATCCAACCCGCCTCACAAACGCAGATCATGTGTTACCACACCAACCCAGGACCTCCACATCCAGCATGTTCTCCACCAAAACCATATGAGACCAGTCACTCAGACAGCTGGTGACATCCGATGTCAATGCTGTGGATCGAGTGGACCATGGTGGTGGTGGGGTTATATGGTATGGGGAGGAGTATGTTATGGGCGATGAACACGTGCATTTTATTGATGGCATTTTGAATGCACAGAGAGAGCATGATGATCCTGAGGCCCATTGTTGTGCCATACATCCAACATCACCACCTCATGTTGCATGATATAATGCACGACCCCATACAAAAATCTGTACAAATTCTTGGAGGCTTAAAACTTCCCAGTACTTGTTTGGCCAGAATGCTGACAGTCACCCGTTGAGCATGTTTTCAAATACTCTGGATCGGCATGTATGACAGATCTCAGAGATCTCCCTGTTCCCAGTTCCTACCAATATCCAGCACAGCCATTGAAGAGGCGTGGACAAACATTCCACAAGGCCGCAATCGACAACCTGATCAACTCGAAAGAGAAGCAAAGTAGATGTGTTGCACTGGTGGTCACAACAGATACTGACTGGTTTTCCTATTCCTCAACCCGCCCCCCCAATAAAACAAAACTGAACATTTCATAGTGGCCTTTTATTGGCCTTCAAAAATTTCAAAGTGGCCTATTTAAAAAAATAAATAAATAATTTTTTTTTGGCCAGTCTAAGGTACACCTGTGCAGTAGTCATGTTGTAGTCAGAATCTTTATACGGCACACCTGTGAGGTGGGATGAATTATCTCGGCAAAGGATTTAAAGAATATTTGAGTTTTTTTTTTTTAGAAATATGGTTATTTTGGGTGTTTAACATGTGCTCGTTTTTTCAACACATAGGCCGTCGCTCCATTCATGACAGCTGCGAAAGAGTAATTTTATTGTCAATCTAGTATGTCCAGCACCGTAAGAAAAACTTCAACGCCCAAACTGAACAAATACAGGACAAATTACTCTATGGACTTTTTACATACTTCTCTCATCACTCTGTAGCTGGCTTTGTGGAACCATCATCCTCTACTTCAAAACTCCGGTAGAGAGACACTTCCATTCCCTCTTCATTTTCCAGTGTCCTTGTTAAAATTCTCAAGGACAACATTCAAAACGCCCCCAGTTGAAAGGATAACGAGGCTATCTGCCTCTTTATCACTCACTTCACAATTATCTACATAAACACTATCTAATTTCCTTGCATCTATTCAATTCAATTCAGTTTTATTTATAAAGCGCAACGTGTCATCGTCCCAAAGCAGCTTTACAAGATACTCATGTGTGAAAAGTAAAAATCAATTTGGCCCTAATTGTTTTTCTTATTGAACAAGCCGAAGCGACGGTGGCAAGGAAAAACTCCCTGGGAACAGGAAGAAAGATTGAGAGGAACCAGACTCAACAGAGAACCCCATCCTCATTTGGGTTGTTAGTTGTGTGTGTGGTTGAGGATGTTTATTGTGTAGTGTGGAGTGTATTCATGAATTTGAAGCATCATCAACCCGGGGGCGGAGTCACCAGGAGGTTCGGACAGGAACAGAGTGCAGAGGGGGTCTGGATCACTGACAGCTCAGCAGTGGGACATGTAACTCGACGGGGAGAGAGAGAGAAAGAATGAGTGGTTAGTCACGGTCATGGTTGCAGTATGGGAGTGTGTATATTTCGTGTCGAGTGCAGACGTGGACTCCGGCAGGAATAACTATAACAGCGACACTAAAAGGAGAATCAGAGGGAAACACAGACATGAGAGCTTCCTGATGTGTAAACAGTCACTCTCACCACCACAAACCTGAGTGATTAATGAAAGTGAGGCAGACAGCAACTAAACACACCAGATCACTATAATATTTCTGCACCAGGTTGCACACGATGCACTTTATGTAGCTAGGACAAACTTAGTCTCGTCCTCAGCATTGTGTTGTTGTGTTTGTTATATGTTGTTTTGTGTAAGCACCGGGGTCCTGGAGAAACGTTGTCTCATTTCACTGTGTACTGCGTCAGCTATATGTGGTTGAAATGACAATAAAAACCTCTTGACTTGACTAATACTCAACATCCATGTGTCCCCCAGATCTACTCCTTTATCTAAGGTAGGACTATTCACTAAAAGCTTGGTTAAATAAGAAAGTTTTCACCCTGGACTTAAACACTGAGACTGTGTCTGATTCTCGAACATTAATCGGGAGGGAGTTCCATAACTTTGGGGCTTTGTAAGAGAAAGCTCTGCCCCCTGCTGTAATTTTTCTAATATGTGGTAATGACAGACAGCCTGCATCCTTTGATCGAAGCAGGCGTGGTGGAACATAAGGCTCTAATAGTTCGGTCAGGTACTGTGGGGCGAGACCATTTAGTGCTTTATAAGTTAATAGTAGTATTTTAAATTCTATACGGAATTTCACTGGGAGCCAGTGCAGTGTGGATAGGACAGGGATGATGTGCTCATATCTCCTAGGTCTAGTGAGCACTCTCGCTGCTGCGTTCTGAACTAACTGAAGCTTATTTATACACCGTGCTGAACATCCAGACAGTAAAGCGTTACAATAATCCAGCCTGGATGTGATAAAAGCATGGACTAGTTTTTCTGCATCATTAAGTGACAATATATTCCTAATCTTAGCGATATTTCTGAGATGGAAAAATGCTATCTTAGTAATGTTATCTACATGAGCTTCGAACGAGAGATTGGAATATATAATCACACCGAGATCTTTTACTGTTGTACTTGGTGTGATAGAAAGACCATCTAGAGTTACTGTTGGGTCTGATATTTCACTTCTAGCTGCATGTGGTCCGAGTACTAGAACCTCTGTCTTACCCAGATTAAGCAGGAGGAAGTTACTTAACATCCAGTCTCTTATGGCTTTCACACATTGCTCAACTTTACTTAGCTGTTTTTTTTCATTTGGTCGAGCTGAGACATATGGTGTGTGTCAAAGAGGTGCACACCCGCTGTGTGTCATCAGCGTAACAATGGAAACTAATATCGTATTTACGAATTAAGTTGCCCAGAGGAAGCATGTAAAGAGAAAAGAGCAATGGGCCTAATACCGAACCCTGTGGCACACCATACTGTACCTGGGAATGCACAGAATAGTCACCATTTAAGTCTACAAACTGGTAGCGGTGAATTAAATAAGACCTGAAACAGGCAAGGACTGTTCCCTTAATTCCTACTACCTTTTCTAAACTGTGAAGGAGAATTTTATGATCAATGGTGTCAAAGGCTGCACTGAGGTCGAGTAATACCAGCAGAGAGACACAGCCTTGATCAGAGGCCAGTAAGAGATCATTAACTACTTTGACGAGTGCTGTCTCTGTGCTGTGACGAAGTCTAAATCCTGATTGGTAGAGTTCGTGTATGTTATTCTTAAGTAGGTATGAACTTAACTGCTGCGCAACTACCTTTTCTAAGATTTTTTAAATGAAGGGGAGGTTTGATATTGGCCTATAGTTTAATAGCTCACTGGGGTCGAGGTCAGGTTTTTTAATTAGTGGCTTAATGACTGCTAATTTTGGAACATACCCACTGCTGAGTGAAGAATTTACTATTGTCAGCAGGGGTTCTGATACTGCTGCTACTGCCTGTTTAAGAAAGTGTGTCAGTACGGGATCTAATACACACGTTGTCGACTTAGCAGAAGAGATGAGTGAAATTAATTCATTCTTCTTCAAGAAGAGTAAAATGATCTAGGATCTGGCCTGGTGTATTTAGTTTATCACCAGAATCAATGAAAAAAATCGCGATTTAAGGCCTGAATATTTTCCCTAATATTTGTTATTGGTTATTGAAAAAATTCATGAAGTCGTCACTACTACATGTACTACATGTACACATCTAGATTACAATGACTTCATTCATGTTGTGCATTAGCTAACAAACCCATTTCCTTTTCTGATTGATATATGAAATGATGTAAACACAGGCACAAACATCAACGTATTTGGTATCCATATTAGTATTCCAACAGGCACAGCTAAATTTGTTATACTATATTAACCCACACTTCCTGTAATAGTTGTTACATAACATGTGGCATTATTTATGCATTTATGCCATGATTTATTTTTCATTTGATTTATTTGGAGACTATAAAACTTTTAAAATCTTTAAAAAGTTTTAAATCTTTTCTGTAACAGCTCTCTTATCTGCTTACATGCCATGGGCATATTCAATTTCTATATTTACATTAACCCATTCAGTTTGGGAAACATCTGTCATAGAAAGAGAAGACAAAGAAGACTTGACAATGTTTGCATTGAAGGAGGCCTTGTTGACAATGTTTGCATTGAAAGCGGCCTAGGAAAGTTAAAATGTTTCTTTTTACATATATTTGAGTGATTCTTGCAGAGACACTGCAGAGATGTAACAATACTGCACAGTTCTGCATCTTCACTGGGTCTCGTAACATTCATCTACAAACTGAAAAAACGTGTTCATCTGAATTCCAATCTATTAAAGGAGATCCATCAGAATCACCTATTGGGTGCATAAGCACCTCTTTCAAAAAATAATCCCACTTAATCTACCATCTGCATGTAAAAGCCGATTATTAAAATACTGTGACAGTGTTAATCTGTTTGCCTTTGTCAATTTGCCTTACCATTAGGAAACAAAACAGGAAACCATTCATTTGCTTCATTTGTCTCATCAGCAAGCATTTTCACCATTATTCCCCTCCGCATGAGCAAGGTTCACCATCTCATCAAAGTACTGAACAAATACTTCTTTACCATTGTCTACAACTTGCAGACAAGTGTTCATAAACAGTGCTTTCATGTAGCTCCTCATCCACATTGATATTTTCCAAATCACTCTCAAATGTAATGTGCATCATTTTCAACTTCTCTATTAAATGTATTTAACCAACCATCAAACAACCATCAGTTTAATATTTGTAACTTTTTTAAGTAACAAAGGGCCTGTTTATTATTTGTTGTGTACATACTGGTACTTATGAGCTTTAATGTGTAAACTTGAAGCGACAATTAACATAAAAAGACCCCTCAGGTGCAATTCTAGGCAAAAAAAAAGGAACATCTGTAACATTAGCTGGACACAAGTCACAGGACTATGTACTCCATTGTGGCAACATTTTCATAAATGGAATCTGCAATATCATCAAATGTTGCTCAGCAACTTGATCTAATCTATTGAGACGACACAGCTCTTCAGGTATGCAATTCCAGATTATTAACCACGCTTAGATGGCATTTCCCCTTTTCACAGTTTAGAATTACAAGTGAAGCAAATCCAAAGCTGACCTTAAATGTTAATTCCTGTAAACAGGGGAATTAAGTTAATCATTACACTTGTGCAAAAAACTAATACGTCTACCAACTACCAATAACATAGCTGAATCTTTCATAATTGAGGACTACAGAATAATGCTTGATTTTTAAAATAATTTATTGCAAACAAATTCTGTTCCAGAAATAACTTTGAAAAACTATTTTTTGACAAAATCAAACTTCTTGATTTTGTTAATCATTTTCCTAAATAGATAACCTTTATAATATTTTAATCTTGCACTGTTTTACATAATTTCTCGTTTTCACTGTATTTCTGCACTCTACTGATATTTTCATTGTGACATTACTTCCATCTGTTATATGCATTTAATTTGTGATTATACTGCTCATTTTCATGGTACTTCATATTGCACACATCGATGTTCTTTTTTGTGTCATCTGACTAGTTTTTAGGTTTATGCTACAATGAAGACCTTCCATTTCAACTTACTAGCTGTTTTTTAATGATTCTTTATATACAATATCTTAATGTATTCACATTTTTGTAACTTTGAATTGCAGTTATATTTCTCAGAGTGCACAGAGCAAGTTTATTCTTTACTTATTTCAATAAATACCATTTCCAGTCGTTTTTCTTAGTACATACATCTATGTTTATTTTGAGAAACAGGATCTTGCATCTGATTTACATTAATTTCAATTTGTAACGTTGCCTGCTGTTTTGTACACCTACACTTTACCTCATTACATTGATCTTTCTATCATGGTTCATAACATCTGACTATCAGATTGTTTAACACAAATGATGACTTCATAATGATTCTCTAGAGTGCTGTACAAAAACACCTTCCTTAAATTATATTATAATTGAATGCATACAAATATATTTCCATTACTTCTGATTATGATATGCAAAACATCATATGTAGTTCAAGCTGTGGACGTAACGCTGCAGCATGTTGTGCTCTGAACATGTGCTAAATCTTTATAGTGACTGGAGTGGAGTCTCCAGCTAGTGACATTGTGACTAGAAAGTATAAAGTCGGACGGACATGACGCCAGCTTCTGCGCGTTCATCGAGCGATCTGTGTGAGAATTGTTTGTATATGGGTTGTATACTTATGTAACAGGTTAAAAAGGTGCTTCCACTTGCTTTTGGTTATTAGATGTATATGGCCCTTTAAGCATAATAGACTAGCACTCTGTTCATTGGCTGGCAGCATGTTGGAAACTTTTTCCGGTTCACTCATTAATATTCGCGCCAGCCAAGAGCGTGGTTGTGGTGGTGAGTGCTCTCTAAAATGTGATTTTCTTTTGTTGCTCTTTTTATATTTTAATGATGTATTTTTCTTCTCTCATTGCCAAATCAAATGGTTATTGTGCATCCGTCATTGCAGGATGTCGTGCATAACTGCTGTGAAACTGATCACCCTGTTTGATTGTTTTGCCAGGTACATGTTTTTCATATTTCTGTATCTCACAAACTGTTATATATTTACTTTTAAAAAAACTCATTAATATTCGCGCCAGCCAAGAGCGTGGTTGTGGTGGATGTCGTGCATAACTGCTGTGAAACTGATCACCCTGTTTGATTGTTTTGCCAGGATTAAATCTTCCACCGAGGCGCGAAGTGGTGTCCGTTGTCAAAATTATTACACACAACGCAGATACAAGCCGTTACAATGGTGCCGTGACCGTGACTCTGGAAACAGCGTGCTGGAGCGACTGATTGGAGGTTTCCGGAGGTGTTCGTACCGTGGGTGAAGAGAGCATTTCGCGTGAGGAGCTGTTTGGTGCAGTACCGCTTGTAACCACGAGGAGAAAAGTATCGTGTTTCACCGCTGGAGAAAGCAAGCTTCTGGTATTGTGGCGCCAATTCGGACATGATATTGATAACAATAGCAGTTGAAGATCTAATTTCGAAGCATAATTTTTTTTCTGAAGACTAGTCAAAGGGAGAGACATTTTTGATACATTTTTGGTTTAGTGAAAAGTACTGAAGCTTTGCATTGAAGACTAAAACTTTGCACAAATATATTTTCATTGAACTTTGAACTCTGAAACTAGGATATTTTTCTCTTCTCTTGCCCTTTGAAAGTTTAATTGAAGTTTTGAGAATACATTTACATTTTTTTTTACAAAAGGGGAGAACATTTTATCTTCTGAGTAATTTTTTTTTGTGTGTTATTCAACATTACCATTGTCTGTGTTGGATATGGAGTCAGAGAACAGTTTTGGGAGAGGTAGAGGGCTTTTCATGTTCTCACCTATGCCATCAGTGGGGAGAGGTAGATTAAATTATACTCCCATTACATCCACTCCTATGTTTGATTTAGATACAGTACAGGATGTAAACTATCAGTTAAGTCCTCCACCGTCCAAGCTAAGTGAAAGTGTACTGAAACAACCAAACATGAAGGAGAACAACGAGTCAATGGAATTAATAGTGGGGATGGTAGAGCGTATGGGTCGCTCTATCGGGGAGAGCATTGCTTCCTGTTTAGAGTCTAAAGGGTGTGTGTCTAATAGCACAGACTCATCTGTCTTAAACAGAGTTCTGAAATCTGAAATCAAAGAACCCGTTTGTTTTAGGGGTGACCGAGCTGAGCCATACACAATACATGAGTGGGAAGCTATAGTGCTGTCATATTTACGCAAAATCGGCACTCCAATTGAAGAACAAGCTGATGAAGTCATGAGTAGACTTATGGGGCGGGCACGAGAAGTTGTGAGGGTGGGCTTGCGCAGTAACCCCTCTATCGATTTGTGCAAGGGTCCAAGTCCTATTTTTGATTTGCTGAAAAAGCATTTTAGTGACACAGCTTATTCTAGCATGCCGTTAGCTGACTTTTATGGCACACTACCACATGCTGATGAGGACCCCTTCGATTACTGGCTGAGGCTAAATCGAGCTATGGACATGGCTGAGGACTGTTTAAAGAGACAGAATAAGAAGATCGACGATCTGTCCCGTGAGCTCACTGTAATGTTTATCAGACATTGTCCAGACCCTGAGCTTTCCCTTATATTCAAGTGCAGACCTGTGGAGCAGTGGACAGCAGCTGAAGTTCATGCACGGTTGGAAGAGTATGGTAGAGAGAAACGATGTAGCTCTGTGTCTAGAGTGCCTCAAGCTATCACTCTTTTGAAACAAGAAGTTGCTGCTCAGTCTCCTGAAACAAAGGTGAAGACAACTGTTAAGCCAGAATCTGTTGTACATCATACTCCACCTAAAGAGGCCGCTGAACCCATGGAGCGAATCTTGGCAATGTTGGAACGTGTCTTGGAGAACGGGCAACCAAGAAATCAGGCTGGTACAGAGCGGCATCCCCCCAAGTCATACAGAAACAGAGTACGGCCTACTCTACCATGTGAAGTGTGTGGAGATGTTAGCCACACCACTCATTTTCACTGCAGAGCGAATCACCTGTGCTTTCTTTGTTATAAAGCAGGTCATGCACATGTAGAGTGTCCTAAAGCTAAAGCTTGCACTGGCAGTATGATGCCCGAGTCGGATGCTGTTCCACGTACGGGAAACGAATAGGCCTGCATGCGGAGGGGGTGAGTGTAAGGCCAACTGATAATCCCCCATCATTGTTGGATTTTGATCTGGAATCTGTATATAAAAGTGTATATGAAGAGAGTAGTTCTGAATGTACAGTTGTCTTGCAAAATGCACAAAAACTTGAGCCATATGATGATCTGTTCTACACCACAGTGACTATTGGTGGAAAAGTTGAGGCAAAAGCGATGCTTGACACTGGGTCAATGGCTTGTACCATGAGCTCCAAGATTTTACCACAATTGCTGTGTACTGGTGTGTTGTCAAGCCCTTTCACTTGCTCCAACAGATGTTGTATTGGTCGGATGTGGGGGCACCAGAACAAAACCTTTAGGAATGAGTGAGCTGGAAATGGATGTTTACGGCTGTCAAGTCACTGTTCCAACTTTGGTAGTTGAGGGCCAAAATGATGATCTGATTCTTGGCAGTAATCTCTTGAAACATTTGATCCATCAGCTGAGAAGTTCTTCAGAGTTACTAATAAGTGTGTCTGAACATAATTGTGATAACACTGAACGAAACAAGCTGCTTGATCTATTAGCCAATGTGGAGAAATGGGGAAATGGTGCTGTCCCTGATTTAGTGGGAACGGTAAAGATCAAAAAGGCAGTGTCACTTGAACCTATGACTGAAAACTTAGTTTGGGGCAGATTGCAAAGTACTCATGACATCTCAGCTGGCAGTGCTGTCATTTTGGAGCCCAGCAGGGTGAAATCAAGGCCAAGGTCAGTGATAGTTGGAAAAACAGTAGCATTGTTACGCAAAGATGGATGGGTGCCGCTCAAAGTGATAAATCCTTCTGAGAAAGCAATTACTTTGAAAAGAAATTCTGTGCTTGCAGATGCTTTTCCTTGCATGGCATTGCAGGATTTTGACTACTCTGAAATTTCTGATGGTTGCTTGCTTGACCTTGAACAAAACGTCCAGAGAACTGCTGATGTGTTGACTGACAGACAGGATGGGATGAGTGTAACAAGTGTTCCAAACTTACCAACCAATCTTGGATCAAACAACTCATGTGTTGCTGATGGCACAACAGTCTTACGTGACTTGGGCTTAGCTGACTTGGATGTGGAGTCTTGCAATGTGTCCGCAGACTGCAAAGCAAAACTTGTTCAGCTCATCTCCCAGTATCTTTCTATCTTTTCCAAACACAAGTTGGACTGTGGAAAGGCAAACGGTTTTGTTCATCGCATTCGCTTAAGTGACGACAAGCCATTTTGGTTGCCGTATAGACGCATTGCTCCAAATCAGTATGAAAGTCTTCGTCAAGCACTGAATGAGATGGAAGAACGTGAAATAATACGAAAATCTAGTAGCGAGTTTGCATCACCTCTTGTCCTAGTCTGGAAGAAGTCAGGAGACTTGAGAATATGTACAGACTTCCGTTGGATAAATGCTCGCACAATCAAGGATGCGCATCCACTTCCCCATCAAGCAGACGCCCTTGCTGCGTTGGGGTGGAAATGCCTATTTTTCGACCATGGACCTCACATCTGGCTACTATAATGTGGAAGTTCATGAAGATGACCGGAAATACACAGCGTTTACATCACCCTTTGGGTTATATGAATATAATCGCTTACCGCAGGGCCTGTGTAACAGTCCGGCCACCTTTATGCGAATGATGTTGACAATATTCGGGGATCAGAACTTCATCAGCCTTCTATGTTATCTGGATGATGTCCTGGTGTTTGCACCCACTGAAGAGCTGGCATTGGAGCGTCTGGAAATGGTGTTTAGGCGATTGAAGACTCATAATCTCAAGCTCGCTCCAAAGAAGTGTCATCTTTTACGGAGTTCTGTAAAATTTTTGGGCCACATTATCAGTGCAGACGGTATTGCTACTGATCCAGAAAAAGTTAAAGCCATTACTTCTGTCTCTGAGGATGACCTGATGGTTGATGGTACCAATGTCCCTAGTCAGCAGAAAATAAGGTCTTTTCTTGGAATGGTAGTGTTTTACCAGCAGTTTATTGAAGACTGTTCGTCTATTGCCAAACCATTGTTCAATCTTACTGCTGGAAGAAAAGCATCACGCGGGAAGTGGAAGCGTCGAACGTGTCAGAGAGAATTGTCCGCTTCAGACTGGACTGAGGAATGCAGTCAAGCATTTTTCAAATTGAAGCAGGCTTTGCTTGATCAAGTCTTGTTGGCTCACCCAAATTTTGACGAGCCTTTCTTGCTTTCAGTAGATGCTTCAAGTAATGGGCTCGGAGCAGTTTTGTCACAGCTTCCAGCTGGAGGAACTACAGCTAGGCCTGTTGCTTTCGCAAGCAAGTCGCTTACCTATGCCCAGTCACGATACCCTGCACATCGATTGGAGTTTTTCGCTATGAAATGGGCTATCTGTGACAAATTCCATCACTGGCTCAGGGGTCAGAAATTTACAGTTTGGACAGACAACAATCCATTAACATATATTCTGTCCAAAGCAAAACTGGATGCTTGTGAACATAGATGGGTTGCGAAACTAGCACCTTACCAGTTTAGACATCAAGTATGTTCCTGGTCCAAAAAATGTTGTTGCTGACGACCTGAGCCGAGAGCCCTTTGTGCACCCTAGCGTACTCCATCGCCTCACAAGAGTTCCTTACAGTGAGTTGTTGGCAGAAGCTGCTGATGTGCGCACTGACCATGTCCAAGATGTCTTTCGTTGGTCTACTCACCCCTTTTACAGTACTCCTGATGCTGAAGGTGTGGCCATTGCTTGTCATACAGCTAAAGCATCCTTACCTGGTACAATGTCAATGCAGGAAGTGGAAGCTGTTCTGCACTCATGCAGGCATACCGATTCAAACATCAGGTCACATAGCTTGTTGCTGCCTCACCTTCCACAAGCAATAATGCCATCTGAATCACCCAACGTTGATGTGATGTCCCGTGACTATCTCATGAAGAAGCAACAAGAAGACAATGTTTTGAGCAGAGTGATTTGGTTTGTCGAGAGAGGACGGAGACCTAGCAGGAGGGAACGAACGAATGAACCAGCAACTGTCTTGAAACTTGTCAAACACTGGGGAAAGCTACTAATGAAGAGTGGCGTGTTATACAGGGTTTCAAAGGATAGCGTCACCAAAAGGAAGACATACCTGTATGTCGTGCCTGATGCAGTGAAAATCATGGTGTTAAAAGGTGTTCATGACCAAGCAGGACATCAAGGTCAGCAACGGACTCTGTATCTTGCCCGGCAAAGGTTCTTTTGGCATGGCCTGGAGAAGGATGTGAGGGAGTACGTGAGGTGCTGCCGTCGTTGCGTAATCAGCAAGACTCCAGAACCAGAGGGTCGTGCGCCGTTAGAGAACATCATTACGACGGAGCCTCTTGAACTCGTCTGCATAGACTTTTGGTCGGCGGAGGACTCTGCCAACCGATCCCTGGATGTACTTGTTGTGACCGACCACTTTACCAAGATGGCCAGTGCATTCTTGTGTCCGAATCAGTCTGCCAAAGCTGTAGCGCATCAATTATGGCACAACTACTTCTGTGTGTACGGCTTTCCTGTACGAATCCACTCTGACAGAGGAGCTAACTTTGAAAGTGCTCTGATTGCTGAGCTGTTAACCGTCGCTGGAGTTCAAAAATCAAGAACAACCCCTTATCATCCAATGGGTAATGGAGCATGTGAGAGGATGAACAGGACTCTGGGAAACATGATACGTGCACTGCCAGCAAAGGCCAAGCACAAGTGGCCTCAAGTACTGAAATCTTTAACTTTTGCTTATAATTGCACCATCCATGAGACCACAGGATTTGCTCCTTTCCTGTTGATGTTTGGGAGGATTCCGCGGCTGCCTGTGGACCTGGTATTTGAAACGGTTTTGGACAATCCTGATGTTGTGAACTATGACAGCTATATCCAGGCTCTTCGGAGGGATATGAAGGAGGCAATGCGCATTGCACAGGCATCTGCTTTGAAACAGCTGAAGAGACATGCTGACTTGTACAACAGGAAGGTTAAGGGTGGACCAGTTGATGTTGGTGATCGAGTTTTGCTTGCCAACAAGGGAGCACGCGGGAAACGAAAGCTTGCTGACCTTTGGGAAGATACGACATACACTGTTGTTGGACTTAACAAAGGACAGTCATACCTACAGAATTCAACACAGTCATACTGGAGTTGTGAAGACTGTGCATCGTAACCTTATAATGCCAGTCAACTTCCTCCCACTTCCTGATGATGACTTGGAAAGCGAGACAAACGATAATCACCTAAGTGACTCGGAGAGCGAAGATTCTGTGGTTGCTGATGTGTCTGAGGATGCTTCTAACTACAGGACACAAGAGTGGGTGTCACAGCTACCGTTCTAATGGTATAAACGACACAGACACAGATGATGTGGGAGAAGTTACAGACGTTCTTAAGTCCATACAGCCTGTTGAGATGGCTCAGTCTAATGAATTGGAGCAGGATGTGATTAACAGCTCTGAAACAACCCAGCTGAGACCTGAGGGTAATGGTGATGTTGAGAGTATGGACAAGAGTGTACCTGAATCGGCTGCAGAGCAAGTTGAGATATCTGCACCTGGTCTCTTAAGTGCTGCAATACCTAATTGTGGTCACCTTGATAAAGCCAATTCAGTGTCTAATATTAGTGTTCGCAACTTTCCTGATGAAAGTTCACTAAGTCGTGTAAGATCCAGAGCCGGTCGGCTGTTCAAACCAGTTACAAGGTTTATTGAGATAATGCACCAGCAAAAAGTTCTGGGGTAAACATGAACATACTGAGTGTTACATGGTAACTCATTTTTCTGTATTCTTTATTTGACATGCTTTTACTTTTTGATTGTTTTAAGGAAGCGTAATGTACTGTATTAACTTGAGAACAGAGTTAAGACTCTTTGTGGGAAACTTGTGTGTCCAAATGTGTGAATTGTCATTGTTTAGCTAACATGTAATGGGCATGTTTGTCTATGAGTGTTTAGGGGATTGGCCACCCTCTTTTCACTCTAATTCCTTTGGGAATAGTGTCTAACTGAATTCAACTGACAATTACATGAGATTTTGAACACTATACATTCTTTTTCTTTTCTATTTTTTTTTATTACTGTATATGGTTGTTGGTTTATGTACCTGATGTTATGTTGTGGTGGGTGATATCCTTGATTATTTGGCATTGATGTTTTGTGTGGAAGCAAGTGGAATTCAGCAGGGGGGAGTGTAACAGGTTAAAAAGGTGCTTCCACTTGCTTTTGGTTATTAGATGTATATGGCCCTTTAAGCATAATAGACCTAGCACTCTCTGTTCATTGGCTGGCAGCATGTTGGAAACTTTTTCCGGTTCACTCATTAATATTCGCGCCAGCCAAGAGCGTGGTTGTGGTGGTGAGTGCTCTCTAAAATGTGATTTTCTTTTGTTGCTCTTTTTATATTTTAATGATGTATTTTTCTTCTCTCATTGCCAAATCAAATGGTTATTGTGCACCCGTCATTGCAGGATGTCGTGCATAACTGCTGTGAAACTGATCACCCTGTTTGATTGTTTTGCCAGGTACATGTTTTTCATATTTCTGTATCTCACAAACTGTTATATATTTACTTTAAAAAAAACTCATTAATATTCGCGCCAGCCAAGAGCGTGGTTGTGGTGGATGTCGTGCATAACTGCTGTGAAACTGATCACCCTGTTTGATTGTTTTGCCAGGATTAAATCTTCCACCGAGGCGCGAAGTGGTGTCCGTTGTCAAAATTATTACACACAACGCAGATACAAGCCGTTACACTTAGAAGAAAGAAGAAGAAAAAAGCAAGCTTTTAGACCGTGTGTCCCTTCTTATCTCAGCTAGAATACACATGCGTTGTGTTAGTTTACCTGGTTAACCGGATCTAGAGGGAGCTGCCGGTAGCGAAAGGAAAGGAGCTCTCACTCGCGGCTTCGGTCCAGCTCACTGAGTGGTGACAACTAGATTCTGTGCTCCCTCTCTGGTTTGGAAACACGCCTTTGGCGGTTACTTCTCCCACGGAGAACCGGTGAGCTCCGCCTCTCTTCTTCAGGGGAAGTAGCGGTGGAGTTTCCGTATAATAACGCGTTTGATTCAGTTTTTGAATTCCCTGGAAAGTAATATTGTATTAGTGTATTAGACAGAGTAAGCAGCGATAAGACCATATTGTTGAAAAAGGTTGTCGATGCTATAAAATTCCTGACGTATAACAAATCACCTGATTGTAATGGCATGTCGGCAAAATTTTATAAACAATTCTCAGATATTCTTTCCCCTTTCCTCCCTGTTTTCACGAAATATTCAAAATCTTGAACTTCTGCCCAGTTTCTCAAGAAATATCCCTCGTTCCTAAACAAAAAAAAATCTTATTATCTCTAATTATATTCTTATGGTGCCTGATTACATCACATTTAAATAATGAGAATTAAAAATTAGATTTTGGCCCTAATATTCTCCAAAAGAATGAAGAATGTTATTAGTTTAAGAATAGATTAATCACAGTCTGGCTTCTTACCTAATGACATCTCAAATAATACAAGATTAGTTCTTGACATCTTAGATTATTAAAATCTGATAAATGATAGTTTTCTTCTGAAGATTGCCTAATCTCCTTATCGTTTTCTGCTTGCAGCTCAACTTCTGTGATCAGATTAAAGCAAGTAGTAGTTAAAGCAAGGCAAGAGGTGATGATCAATCTATTTGCAGATGATACCTTTTTCTTAAATGTTGCACGGATTCCTCTGGCAATGGGTGCGATTCAGTTCTTTTTAGAAGCCTCTGGCTTATGCTTAAATTTAAATTGCAGAATTTTCTTTTTTTATATATATACATTTAATTTACCTTTGGCCACAATTATTTACTTGCCTATGATTTCAGATTATGTTGATTTAAAAAAAAATGAGTCATATTAGCAACAATACTAGCACACCTCTCCAAAAATGTAACTATGCATCACGTTGACACTGCAGTGTCTGATTGGTTGGCATGGCAGTGTATTTCTGGTGTATTCCTCTGTACCGCCATTTTTCAAGTCCATGCGGAAGAAACAAAACATTAACAAGATTAAATTAAATTAATTAATTAATTTGACAAGTAACTGTCCTTTGACTTTTATTAGCTCTAGCTGCAACATAATACTCGGTTTCAGTTGCCATTGGTGCTACCACAGAAACTCAAAACACAGATGAAGAAACTCAACACCGAACCGCTGCCAAATATCATTTTGGAAGAGTTACTGCAGAGTGATTCAGAAGTATTGTGGTGGTGTATTGAGCCTTTTGTTAGCACTCTGTAGCAGTTCTTTCATATTGACTTGTGTTCTTTAGCTTTCCATGTTCGTGCTTCATATCCAAAATATTTCCATATAGCACAGCAGGTGTATTCTTTAGCAATCAAAGCCGACCGCGGGGGTGCAGTATACTTTAGTATACTTCACTCATACTATTTAACCAATGAGACGAGACAGGCACTGCAATCACATGTGTCAACGCGTTTTTGGAGAGAAGTGAATGTGACAGCTCGGCTAGTATCAGTATATCGATACTTCGGGAAATTAGTTTTGGTACTGTTCAGATGTTTGAGTATCAATATTTATTGAAATATCTATTCCTGACCACACTAGTGCCCTGAACTGGTGTGTGTGCAGGTGGATAAAATGGACTAGTCCTAAAAGCAGGAGAAACAAGGGTCAAGCCACTGAGTATCTTTCCTGAATTATGTGCTAATAATTGTTCATGTGATTGTTTATTTTTCATTATTTATACATACACAACTTGTGAAGCTAGCAGTCATGATGAAAGAGTATTAGAGAATTTGTAAACTAGCCACTAGGTGTCACTAAAGGCACACAGGTAAGCTGTGACAAAAAAACCCTAGTGTTGCCCGTGTAAACCTGTGAAGGAATTGAAGATCTTTAATGTTTCATAATTTAATGAAGAAAAGTCCAGTACCGTACTGTACAGTACCATTCTGTGAATTACCATTCTTACTTAAATTTTTCTTTCCCATCATGTAGATTGGGTGTACACATTTTACCAACATCCAACATATGCAATCTCATGAAGCACAGGATCATATACAGGTTTAATCATGCACTAGAAACTAAAGGACTTGCAGTATCTCAAGTGAGTACAGCCTCATTTTTAAATTTATTAACAAACAATTAACTAATTAATAATAATTATTATAATATCATTTAAATGTAAAAGTAGAGTTGACAAGTAGAACTTGCAGGCACTTACTTGTGATCCTTGACTTGTGCCTTGTTTGTAGGGGAGGTTTCCTCCCGAGGGCCTTCTGGGATGGGACTGACCTAATTGCAATTAATTTGTTTCACTCCTCAATCTCTCGACTGGAAGGTCTCTTCATTTGGTTTGTTTATGCATTAAAATGCTATTAATAATTAATAATAATTGTTCATTCAATAGGTAACAAAATTATAATAGTCCCCCATGGTTAAAGGAGGATTCTGATCATCTGATGAATTAGGATTGGACTTTTATTAGTCACATACATTAAAGCACAGTGAAATTATTTTCTTTGCTTATCCAAGGTTGTTCGGAAGCTGTGGTCAGAGTGCAGGGTCAGCCATAATGCAGCACACCTGGAGCATAGTGATTTAAGGGATTTTTGCTCAAGGACCCAAATGTTTCATCTTGGTGCAAGCAGAGCTTGAACCCCAGACCTTCAAATCAGTAACCCAGAGTTTAATCCATTTTTACGCATGTAGATCTTCTCCATGTTACCTGATATGGTTGACCTTCCAAAAGCTCTGGAAAACTTTTTCAATGTTTTTCCTGATGGAAGCCAACGGTCTTATGGTTCACAGTATCAAATGCTGCTGAAAGGTCTAGGAGGATGAGGACAGAACAGATTGGCTAATCTGGCAGCATGTAGTTTTTCTGTGACTGAAAGAAGCAGGCTCTGTGGAATGTGCTGCTTTGAAGCCAGACTGACGGTGTGTTCTAGAATTTTAGAAAGAAAAAAGAGATGTGATACCAGTTGTTGTCCGCTGGGTCCAGAGCAGGTTTCTTCAAGATAGGAGTGACCCTTGCTTTCTTGAAGATAGCACATGACCTTCTGTTAAGGACCCATTGATTATTGTGGAAATGAAGGGCAGGAGATCGTGAGAGATGTTCTGATGCATAGATGAAGGCATAGGATCCAATGGACAGGTGCTGGGTTTGCAATATTGGATGACTTGCAGCATCTTATCTTCTTTTCATAGATGGAGGTCAAGTGTTCTGCTGTCAGGGAGAAAGAATCTGGTAGGGTAGAGGAGGTGAGCAGTGAAGAAAATATTTTGACGTTTACGCGAATTATGGGCAGAGGCCTCACACTTTACCTTGTAGAAGGCAGAGGTCACTTCTGAATTTTTTCAGAAGAGCAGGTAGGAAGTCAGGTCTGCATCAAGTTGCATCCCGTTCTCGTCTACTGCCGAGCAACACTCCTGACACCCAGGGGGTGGTTCAAGAAGTTTTCTAGTCAGATGAAGGAGTACAGGAAGCTACAGAGTTTGGAGAGACAGAAGGAAAGTTCTGATAGGTAAGATATATGAAGTGTGTGTCAGGAAGAGTGATTGCAAAGGAGACCAAGTAATTGTCAGACTTGTGGAGTGAGGTAGCAGTCAAATCTGTAGCTGGGGAAGGGCGAGTGAAAACCAGGTCCAAGACATTTCCTCCCCTGTGGGTGGGAGGGCTGCTATTAAATGTCAAAGAAAGAGTTAAGGAAATACAATAGATAAGGAATGAAGTTTATGATAAGGCAGGTTAAAGTCACCCGGTACAACAAGCGAAGTGCTGTCAGCAGGAACCAGGAGAGCGGTAGATGACTGATTCGTGGAAATCAAAAGAAGAGATGGTTAGATGACACAAAAAGGAAAGGTTTGAAACCATCTCAGACAGCAATAATCCTGTACCACCACCTTTACCTGTTACTCTGAATGAATGAGAGTAGGAATATGCAGATGAGAGAGGGCAGTCAGTGTGGCAGCGTTCTAGGGGGATATCCAGGTCTCTTTGAGTGCAAGATAAAGGCATAATGGAAAGATAAAGCAGTGATGAAGTCAGCTTTACTTACTGCAGACTGGCAATTCCACAGCCCACCTACCAGTACTATTTGAGATTGAGACGGCAGCGGAGTGTGAATGAGGTTGCTGCAATCTGGCCTCTGTTCGGTGGATGAGTGTCTGCCTCTGAAGGAGATAACTACAGAAATGGGTATTATACAGATTTGTCTAATTTAAGAATCAGGGATTAGCACAAGAGTGTGAATATGTATGCACTACAATTCAGAGGTCAGTAAAATTGCTTTTAACCATTACAGACACAAGTGGAGTACCTACAATATGAATGAATAAAGCCCTCCCCTCAACACCTCAACTGTGATTGGTACTAGCTTTGATTAATCACCTGAGGGACCTAATAAGCACTACCAACACTATAGAATTACCAAGGATATGCAATTTAACAATGCAAGTAATACAAGAAACTGAGCTAAGCAGTAGTACAAAAGTCAGACTCTTACCAGAATAAACTATATCCAAGAAAGTTAAAGCACGCAGTATAAACTATAATTAACAACAGAAAGTTGTATCGATTTAAGTATAGTATTTTTGTGTAGAGTTTTAGAAAAAATGCTTTAAAACAAGTCTAAAAAATATTAGTTTCTCTGGAGACAGTGGAAGCCAATGTTCTTGAAGCTTTGATGGCTGGTGGAACGGGCCATCATCCAGACGTGATGAGGGATAATGCTCCAAAACAGGATTTACAGTAAACTTACCAAGCAGCATGAAAACCTCTGTTGCAGAGACATCTCGATAAGGTGTTTGCTCAGGTTCTTCTTCCTAACATCCAAGTGTGCACATAAACCCTAGAGACAGACTGCAGGAGGTCTGGTCACAGAGAAATATCTTTAAGGCCTGAATGATAAAGAACATCCAACTAAATCAAACCTCTATTCAAATATTATGGAGTAAACAGTTTACATGACAAATTATGGCCATCGGCCACTCTCCAAACTGCTCCATCTTCAGAAGTTTCCGATCATGGCTCTAACCAGGAGCCTTTCTGAATCATAAACTCCTTCTGAGACCAAACCACAGTTTCAGATCTTCAGGACAATCATCAGCGCCCTGAGAATCTTCCGGACTTTTGTTCAACTTCAAACCCAATGAAAGTACCATTGCTGATCAATTTAGCATTTTTAAGTCAAGCCACTTTTAATTAAGGTGAGTTTTAATTCTACTTTACAATTCTTATTAAGGTGCGATGCATTTTAACTTGCACGCACACACGCTCTCTCTCTCTCATTATTGTATGCATGTTTGTCATAGGTTAGTATGTGTTATGTACAGTCTTATTAAATGTTGTATATTGACAAGTGCTTCTTTGTGGGCCTCACAATTACAAGTCAAGCAATCTTTGAACTTGCTACCTTGCTCAATCACAATTTGTATTATTACAATAGTTATTTTCTCGGCCAGGAAGATATCTTTTCTTTTGCTTGCTGGACGAACAGATCAAGTAACTAAGCTATTGATACCTTTAAACAAAATGAAATTTCAATAGTCATAATTTATAAGTTATTACAGTTATAATTAATGAATTAATTTCAGCACGAATTGTCGTTTACTGACTGATGGAGAATATCATTTAAATTACTACTAAATATTAGTTATTGGTGTAATTGGCGAAGAACAATTAAGTCTTGGACTTGTAAATATTATTTATTTAATTAAAATCATATAATGTTCGTGAATATGGTACAGCGCTGCTAGGACCCCATTTAAATTATTACATTATAGTTGTGACAGAGACTCAGGAGATTCAGGATCCATGTGCGCGCTTTTATTAGAGATGAGCAAAACCACAACAGGTAACAGGCAAGAAGGTCAGAAGGCAGGCAGTTAGCGTCAATAGTCCAGTGAGCAATAGCAAACAGTCCAGAGGCAGGCAGCAGAGAATCGCAAACGTGGGAACAGGCAGAGGTCATACACGGAATAACACACAGGAGTACACGTTCTGAGTTCGATAGGAAACAGGCAATACTTCACAAAGAGCTAAGGTCTGGATCTGGCTTATATGGAGAGGCTGATGAGTGATAGTAATCAGGTGTGTGCAAGATGGCGGTGAGTGAGGCATGATGGGAACTGTAGTGCTGCTAGTACTCCGGTGACGCGTTGGTGATGATCGGAGGGGTTCACAGAGGCGGCATTTGTCACAGAGCCCCCACCCTGCGAACGGCTCCTGACGTGAGAGGCATTTTGACGCCGAGGTCTTCCTCTGGGACGGGGGCCGGTTTACCGCGGTTGTTGCGGTGAAACTCCATAGTGAGCGATGGGTCAAGGATGTCAGAGCGATCGACCCAGGACCTTTCCTCCGGGCCGTAACCCTCCCAGTCCACCAGATATTGCAGATTACCTCCTCGGCGTCGTGAGTCCAAGATTTCGTGAACCTGGTAGGCCTCCTCGCCGTCGATGATGAGGGGTGGGGGTCTCTGATCGCCATCCTCATCTAGACGCACCCCTCCTCTTGGAACACCAGCGGGCTTGAGCAGAGAGACATGGAACGTGGGTGAGATACGGTATTGAGGGGGCAGTTGTCACCGGTAAGAGACAGGTGTAATTTGTTTAACTATTTTGAAAGGACCCACGTACCTGGGACTGAGCTTTTTACAGGGGAGACGGAGACGGAGATCCTTGGTGGAAAGCCAGACTCTCTGACCTGGTGCGAAGGATGGGGGTTGGACGGCGGTGCTTGTCGGCGTTGGCCTTATATCGCCGTATAGCGCACTGGAGCTGCTGATGAGCTTGAACCCATGTGTTTTCACTCTCCTGAAGGCCAGTGGTTAACCGCGGGAAGTTCAGTGGGCTCGCCTGACCACGGAAAGAGAGGAGGTTGGTAGCCTAAGACGCATTGGAAGGGTGTCAGGTTGGTGGATGGTTTCCTTAGCGAGTTTTGCGCGTATTCTGCCCAGAACAGATAGCGACTCCAGTCATTCTGTCGGTTGCAACAATAGGTGCGGAGAAAACGGGTAAGTTCTTGATTCAACCTTTCCGCTTGACCGTTGGACTGAGGGTGGTATCCTGAGGTGAGGCTGACATTAACATTAAGACTTTTGAATAAGGCTTTCCAGACCCGGGATGTAAACTGAGGACCTCGATCGGAGAGTGTATCTTCAGGGAGACCATAAATACGGAACACCCATTGGCATAACATCGCCGCAGTTTCAAAAGCAGACGGGAGTTTGGGTAATGGGATAAATCGGCAGCCTTTGGAGAAACGGTCGACAGCGGTAAGTATGGTAGTGTTGCCCTCAGAGGGTGGTAAATCAGTGACAAAGTCGATGGCTATATGTGACCAAGGCCTATGGGGAGTGGGTAGCGGTTGCAAGAAGGCCGGCAGGTGGTTGGTGAGATGATCGGGTGGTTTGACAGACGTGGCAGTTGGAAATGAAGCCTGATGACATCACTTGTAATGCCTGGCCACCAGTAGTGGTTGTTGATAAGATCGGTAGTGGTATTAATGCCGTGGATGGCCAGAACTGAAGCTTTCATGAACTTGTTGGATTACACAAGGTCGTAGGGTTTCAGGGACAAAGAGCTTATGGGGTGGTGTTTCAGGGGGTACCTCGATCTCCTGTAGAGCTTCCCTGACAAGGGTGTCAACATCCCACTGAATGGGCGCAGCGATGATAGTGGTAGGGAGAATGGTCTCGCCTTCGCTTTTAGACGGGAGTAGTATATAAAGTACACGTTCTGTCAGATTTTAAGTGATTTATGATGGGGCGGGTCATAGGTCAAGAATTATGACCCCGTCCCTGACCACGTGGACAGGTGTTTATGAGTGGGGTCTGTTTACTGACCTTCTGAAAAGTCCTCTAGTTTTTCTCAGGCACTAGCAAAATGTAATGGTAGTGAAGCATTGGTATTGTTCAAAGGGTGGTGGGGGTGTTAAAACCTTTTCTGTTTGTGTGTGTGTGTTGATTACCCAAAAAGATTCTGTTAAATGGCCATTAGAAATGTGTGTCATGAGATCTATGTTGTTAATGTTTCTCTTGTATTGGAAGACTATGTCCTTGTGTGGGGGGGTCTGTGTGTTTGAGGTGTATGGATGGTAAGTGTGTGTGTGTGTGTGTGTGTGTGTCTGGGGGAAGCAATGGTATTGTTCAAAGGGGGGGTTAAAGCCTTTCTGTTTGTGTGTGTGTCTGTGTGTGTTGATTAGCCAAAGAGATTCTGTTGAGTGCCATCAGAATCTGTGTCACAAGAGCCATGTCGTTAATGTTTCTCGTATTGGAAGACAGACTTGTGTGGGGGGTCTCTGTGTTTGAGGTGTGTGAATGGTAAGTGTGTATCTGTTTGAAGTGTGAGATATCAAGTTGTTCAAATAAGTTTTAAAGATAAGACTGTCAAAAAACATCCTCTGCATCACGAGAACCAAGTTGATAATGTTTCTTGTAGTGGAAGACAGACTATTGTCCCATTGTGGGGGGTGTTAGGTGTGTGTGTGTGTGTGTGTGTGTGTGTGTGTGTGTGAGATGTAGTTTTTTTTTTTCCTAAGACACAGCCTACATCCTGAAATAGTATTTAAACAGGTCTTAGAATCATGGGGGCACAAAAAACAACAGAAAAACTGATACAATGGCTGCCACACCAAAAACTCCTGAAAACACTGTCGTGATGAGAGAGGAACTGACTTGCGCTCCAAGGAGGAAACGCATCAATACGCCGTTCTATCACCATGAAGATGTGGATTTCATCGAGCATAATTTTACAATGTCTGTCTGACTCAGCACAGCGTGTGATGATCTATGCAACGGACGCAGTGGATGTCAAGTCAAGGTATATGTATATGTATATGTATTTACACAGCAGGACCCCTGTGTGGTTTTCTCTGACAAAGACTGGTGTGTTCTACAATCATGTTTGGAGAGATCTACTGTATACTGTTGATGATCCTGTTTATATCTCGGAGTGGAATGGTGTCGAGCATAACAAGAGGTTTCGGGTGGTCAGTGGAACCGGTAAAAAACAACCGGACGGCTATGTGTCCGTTTATCTTCTGCAAGATGATGACGGATGGCCTATTGAAGAGTCTGAGAATGAAGGTGTCTTTGTATTTCAATGGAGGGATATTGAAATTATTGACGGTGTTTTTAAACATATCAATGATCTGTTTAAATGGGGTGATACACACGTGCGCTACAACTCCGTGAAGATTAAACTTTATTACCCTGACTGTGACATTACAACCACAACAAATCGTCATCTAACTCCACCCTCTTCCTCCTAGAGACATTAAAAACTTCTGCAGATCACTTTATTCACTGTACACAAACAACATTTCTCAAAACAACAACGCCTGGCTGGATAAATTCTGCATGGACCTGGGGTATCACAATCTGACCTTCCTTGCAACACCTTATGGAAATGCAGGAACTTCTTCATATGTGGAGGTTGATGGCGTAGACAGCTGCATCCGTTCCGATGCTTTCAAAATCATAAAAGCAACCATCGTGGTTATACTGGAAGACCTTATCGACAAAAAGCAGAAAGAACTCTGTCTGGGTTGCGAAGTCGATCACCCCAGCCAAATCAGGCACTCGTGCCTGTTTGAACCTGATCCTTATTTCTTTGACAGATACTTTGACGAACTGTCTAGTAAGCTGATCACACCAGAGCTTAAACACATCATTGCTCGTGCACTAAATAGGTGCGGATTAAGGATAAACCCACAGAGAGTCCAGGGTTCCGTGGATGGTATTCTGTGTGAACTACGTGAAGAGATTTACATCGTGGAGAAACTTCGCGAGATCAGAGAAAAAGTTGTCGATGCATTCAGTGAGCAGATTGTCTACGACGCTGTGGACTGCTGGAAGGGCGTAGTACCCCCTGTACAAGTATAACACAACCATGGGAAACACATGTGTTAATATTCTAACAAAACATCTTCTTAAACAACGTATTAGATGTGAGATGACCAACTTGTTGTACAAAATCATTGCTGAAAACTCTGGTGTGTCCCTGGCTGTTAATGGATGCGGTGTTGATGCCAAACATTTCACAAACCTCAAGAAACAGATGGATGTTGTAAGAGCTACATCGAGTGAATGGAATGATATGTTGCGTGTGTGTATTGATACCTGTGTACCGATTTCTGCATCTGTAAAAATACTATATCTAATGATTGTGTGTAACAGTAGTGTTAGAATTATAGATATCATATGTATGTGTACATACGTAACAGATTTATGTGTAGACATGTTGTCAAGAAATGAGACGTTTGATGCACGTTTTGTAGTGGAAACTATGACAAATTACTTCTTAGACAAAAACATTGTAATGTGTATTAAGTTTCTACAGTATATTGACAATGTGTGATATTATTATCTGTATGTGTGTTTTCTTTTCTGTTTGAGAAAAAATAAAAATAAAAACCCTGTTATTCAAACATTGGTCTTATTCTTTTGTTGACTCTGAACCGTCATTATGTCTGAAGGAGCTGTTGAACAGATGAGAAAAACATATTATACACCTTCTAATCCCGGGGCCTTAGGTGGTAAAAAACGTTTAAAAGAAGCCGTTTTAAAAGAAACAGGTATTTGTTTAACTGATAAAGATGTTTCAGAATGGCTTGCGGGTGAGGATGCTTACACACTCCACAGAACTGCACCACTTAAACACAAAAGGAACCGGGTTTTTGCCTATGGTATAGACAACCAATTCCAGGCTGATTTAGTTGATATGTCTGCGTATGCTAAAGACAACGACGACAAATCTTTTCTGTTAACATGCATAGATGTTTTCAGTAAATTTGCATTTGCACGTACGTTAAAAAACAAGAGCGGTACCGAAGTGGCTAAAGCTTTTGACTCGATACTGAAAGAGGGTCGTGTGCCTCAAAAATTACAGACAGATAAAGGGAAGGAGTTTTTTAACAAACATTTTCAAAGCTTGATAAAAAAAAGCACAACATTAAGCATTTTGCACCCGCCACAGAATTAAAAGCCTGTGTCGTTGAGAGGTTTAATAGAACCTTAAAAGGGAGAATGTGGAGATATTTAACGGCGACAAACTCTAAACGCTACATAGACATACTTCAAGACATTACGTGTGGATACAACAATTCCTACCACCGGAGCATAAAGATGAAACCGGTTGATGTGAATAAAGAAAACGAGTCTGTGGTGTTTCATAATCTATATGGTTCTAGCAAAGCACACGCTGTCAGACCTAACTTTAGATTTAAAGTTGGCGACATAGTTAGAATTTCTAAAGTAAGGGGGCCATTCGCAAAAGGGTATGAGGAAAACTACACACAAGAGTTTTTCACAATAAAATCGCGTATCCCACGCGAGCCCCCTGTCTACAGTTTGTGTGATTATGATGGTGATGTTATCGACGGTGTTTTTTATGAGGAGGAGTTGCAGAAAATTTTTGTGAACAAAAACAAGACGTTTAAAGTGGAAGAAAATTTTAGCCAAGAAAAAACGGACGGAAAACATTATTATTGGTGCAGTGGCTCAGATGGCCAGAAAAATTTGCATCATGGGTGAACCAGAAAGATTTGATTGACATACAGAGTCCATGAAAACATCATATACACATGTGTCAACTCATTTACGTACTAACCAACCATGGCTGAGGAAGGTTTTTATGTTACACTGCCTTGCAACTCGTCGTTATCGGCTTTTCCAGAAAACAGTATATCTAGTTATACAACTCTCTTAGCGCGGGCTATAAACTTAAAAGGAGAATGGGAAGTCGGCTTGGTCGAATTTGAATGTCCTACATCGTGGTATACGTTTAATGAGGATGATGCGCTCTACGTTCTCAAGTGCAGTGAAACAGATGTAGGTGATTAACAAATAAATAATGGCGAACAGACAGCTGAAGAGATATGCGTCTACAGTGGCCAGAAGATACCAAAAGTACAACGAAAGTTAAAACCGGGTTATTACAATGATATTGTCTTTCTGATCAGGGAGATCAACGCAAACCTACCGCCACGTGTGAGATTTGGATACGACCACATTCAAAATAAAGTGTTTCTCAAAGGCCCTCCGAACACATCGCTGACATTTTACGGGAAATTGGCTGTTATTTTAGGATTAAATACCAGGAGTACCTATACAGACTAGCGAACAAAATCATACCGAATATGGTGTGGGGTACGTAGATACTGCATACGCACCCCACCAAGCGGACATAAATGGAGGGTTTTATACTATGTATATCTACACGGATATTATAGAATATCAATCAGTCGGTGATCATCATGTGCCGTTATTACGATGTGTACATATAGACGGTGACCATAACAAAATTGTTAGTGTGCGTTACGACAGACCGCATTACGTATCGGTTAATAAATCCTCCATTACCGAGATAAGTATACAAGTAAAAGACGATCGAAACCAAGACGTACGGTTTAGTTACGGGAAGGTTAGTGCAAAACTACACTTTAGACCTATGAAGCAGTGCTTTTTGTGATAAAACAGCCAAAATGGTATATTTCAACACCCACAACGTGGACACACAGCGGTACGTAGCATAGTACCAGAACCAGGCTGGTAATGGACTCCCCGGATACGCAGGGGGCGGTGTTATGTACGGGGCTGGTTTAGGTGGGGTTTTTAGAGGACTCTTTCGAATGGCCATTCCCTTACTAAGACGTGGTTTTAACATAGCCAAGCCACATCTTAAAACATCTGCAAAAAACATTCTAACAGATGTTGTCAGTAACACATTATCACGGCCTTTTAATAATGACAATACTCAAGACGGCTCAGGATTAATGGTAATGGCTCGCAAAAGATCAACTAAACCGCCGGGGGTGAGGAGGAGTGGTCAAACTCAGAAGAAAACCAAACGACCTCCTAAGAAAACAGCAGTCGGTAAACGCAAGCGTGTGGCGTCAGCAAAACGTTCTACATCAAAAAGATCAAAAAGTTCTCTTAAAACAATATTTTAGATCATGGCGTTACTACACAATATGTCAGAAGAGTGCTTAAAAACTGAACTGGACCTATTTACCGTACCGTTGACTCAAACTGCTATTGAAAAAAACACTTATATAGAAGTGCCACCATTATCAGCTATATCGGACTCGTCACCTCTAGAGGTTTTTATTGCTGGGAATGGTGAAGATTATCTGGACCTAAACAACACATTGTTGTTTTTTTTGCGTCATAAAATCACTCATGCCGACGGATCGAATATTGTAGACGGAGCACCTGTAGGACTTATTAACTATCCAGGTGCTACAATATTTTCACAAGTGGACGTGTCACTCAGGGATCGTCTAATATCACAGAGCTCTAGCACATACCCCTATCGCTGTATATTAGAATGTCTTACCAATTACGGTAAAGACACACTTGAAACTGTTTTCTCGGCTGGACTCTTTTACAAAGACACGGTTGGTAATATGGACATAGCGGACCCTGCTGGCGGAAATCACGGTCTGGTATTGTTAATATTTGTGACTTTCTGTTTTTTCCTCTTTTTAGACGCTGATGTTAAAACCGGTGTTGATTTGTTTTTGAAAGAGTTTATAGCATCTCTGACATATTGATTTGGTACCAATGAATGAGGTATGTTTAAATTAGCAAAAGCCTCTAGAACAGGGGTCTCAAACTCAATTTACCTGGGGGCCGCTGGAGGCAGAGGCTGGGTGAGGTTGGGCCGCATCAGGATTTCCAATGTTCATGATCATTCATTCATTCATTCATTCATTCATCTTCTACCGCTTTATCCGATCTTCCCTCGGGTCACGGGGAGCCTGTGCCGATCTCAGGCGTCTATGGGCATTAAGGCAGGATACACCCTGGATGGGATGCCAACCCATTGCAGGGCACACACACACACATTCACACACATTCACACACTAGGGACAATTTTTCAAGGTGCCAATCAACCTACCGTGCATGTTTTTGGACCGGGGGGAAACCGGAGAACCCGAGTAGTAAAAAACGTACCGTAGAACATGGGAGAACATGCAAACTCCACACACACATGACCGAGATGGGAATCGAAACCCAGGCGAATGTGCTAACCACTACGCCACCGTGCCCCTCATGATCATTCCAATGTTCTCAAATATCTTTATTTTTAACACAAAATAATGAATTAAATAAATAAATTTAAAAATGAATGTCTGATTTAACAGTTCCTTAACCTTTAACTTTATAAAAATGAATGGAACATTAAACATGAACTGTTCTGAACATAGGGGGGCACGGTGGCTTAGTTCGCCTCACAGCGCCAGGGTCCGGGTTCGTTTCCCGTCTTGGCCATGTGTGTGTAGAGTTTGTCCATGTTCTCCACATGCCTCAGGGGTTTTTTCTCCGGGTTCTCCGGTCCCCCCCCCCCCGAATTTCTCAAGTGTCATATAAACGCATTTACTGTTAAGTTTCAGTTTCACCCGCGACGCGCCTACAATAAGTAGGACGGAGTTTGTGAGAAGAACAAACACACAGCACTTCAATGAGCGGGATCGGTTATGATGGAGATGGCTACAGACACAGACACAGGCTGGATCACAGATCACAGCACCTCCTTCATTTCTGAGCTGAGAGGAGCGGATGACTGTGGGCTTCTCCTCCGCCCACCTTACTGGAGGAATGAATGAATGAGTGAGTGAGCGAGGCACTGGACAGCCCAGCCGATGTCCCGCCCTCCAGAGCCATATACCTCACCGTGATTGGTTCGTTCAGCTCCGCACACAACAAGACATTTGTGTGTTGGTGTGTGTGTTTGTGTGTGTGAGGGAAGGAACCATGAGCCAGGCTGACGTGCAGAGGCATGGCTCTGGTTCGGGGTATGAGTTCGTTGTATTGTCTTTAAGATGACGTACTTCTAGGTTACACCTGGGCTGTTAAAATAAAAGCTCTTTGTTCTTCTAACGTCAATTCTGCTACTTCTGCTTCTTCACCGCTTGCCGTAACAACAATCTTGCGGGCCTGCACTGACGTCAATCTTTCTTATTAAAACGGGGGCCGCAAATTATCGTCCCGGGGGCCGCAGTTGGCCCGCGGGCCGCGAGTTTGAGACCCCTGCTCTAGAAAATCACTCCACCCCACAGGTCTTCGTTCATCTATAATCTTCTGTGGAGCTGTAACACTTTTAACTAAATCAAACATGTGCGACCCCAGGATTGTTTTCCCTCTAAACACAAACTCGCCTGATTCAGTCCAATATGTAACATCTTTAGTTTTCGTCATTTTATCTAAAATGTAACGTACATTTTTAACACTCCTCTTGGGTACGTTCTTTAAAATATCATCCGCAATATTATCCAATACGTCCTGATTCCCCACACTGTCTGTCCTGGCTGAATCTTGTTTATCAACAGACTCAGTCTGTGGCAGACTTAAAGTTAACATGTTGGTCTCCTTATCTCCTTATCTTGTGAGTGTTAAAAACCGTTGCAAAACAGCAGTGTACATCTTAACCTTCTCATAATCCTCCAGATCGGATCTGTGTAAAATATTTCTTATGGTCACGTCCAAATCATTCTCCACAACATGTTGGATAGATTCACGGGTGTTAGTGGATTTCAACTTATCCAGCTGAATGCTGTGGTACTAAAAACATCTTTTCAGCATACTCCATATCAAGTTGATTTAGAACGTTATCAAACTGGTTATAAAAGGCACTGCCACGCTTAGAAGAAAAAGACAGGTTAATAGAAATCAACGAGGTTGGATTTCTATTACCTCTTTTAACACCGACCTTCTTATTTGCAGCAATCGTGATTTCACTTCTCCTTCTCTTCAACTTTTTATACTGTTGTGGTGTTAGAGGTATGTTACCATGGAGAACATTAAGAGCTAACTCGCATAACGTAACTATCAGCTCGTCCGTGGCTGCCTGTAAAATAACACGTCTTTGCTTGGGTGTTGCTTTTAATAACAACTTTAAAAGACACAGGTTTCTTAATAGTCTTGTAGACATTATTTTTATTTTTTTTTTTTCTCCCCCTCCCCAAAAAAAAAATCTCCAGCGATGTTACTGTTTCCTTCTCTGTAGGTACACGACAGGATATTGTGACAGTAGGTCTGTTCTGAGACGATACTGTTCTGGGGTTTTCGCTTTATAGTCAATAAAAAGGTACCCGTATGGTACACTGGTAGCATCTTGATAACATTCCATAAAATACTTTGTATTTCTAGGGTACATTTGACGACCTAGGACATTAATTTGGAGTATTGTCTCTGGGGTTTTTAAACAAGACCAGATAATTTGTGTTCAGGCTGATGGTCCTGCTGGTATTTACCTTGAAAAAACAAGTTTTGTACTACATAAACAGCACTCAAATTGTTGTGGTGAACATACTGTGTGAATACACGTTCAACTTCAGAATTGTTGCTAGCATCTTTCATAACATCGTCCAAAATCAACAAATTTGTTTTGTTCGTGGGGAACAAATGGACATCATTCAGCGTCTGAGGGATTCCTTCAATAAATTTAATGTCATACAGTTTTAACAATTCATCATACAGAGGTTGCCAACAATCATAAACATACACAATGTTTTCAATATTTTTAGAAATCAAACTTTTAACATTTTTTAACAACATTTTTACAAAAAAAGTTTTTTTGAGTTAGATGGACCCGCCAAAACACATGAAAAAGGATGCTGTAGTCTGAAATCAAAACCCTCAGAGTCTCGCACCCCCCTGTGACCAAAAACATTGTCAGTAGTCATATGGTAATGTTGTAAAGTCGGGTAGCAGCACACGCTTGTTGTACACCACTTTGAATTTTTTATCAACTGACTTGTTGTGCAATGTGAGATGCTTTTTGTTCCTTGCGATACTGTCGACTTTTGCTAGAATATAATGACTGGTATCTCGCTCTTTTACATACCGGTCAACAAGCTCGATCAGTGTGTCTAGCCTAATTGGCCTCGGAATTCACAGAATTCAGCGTGATGCCTTTGGCTTTCATACATACCTTACCCTTAGCAGTACGATATCCGTAACTCTTTGGGACCGCTTGAACAAAACTCTACTATGTGATCCCCGTCACCAATCTCATCAGTAAGCTCGCCAAGATACGGTCCAAGAGCTGGTTCGTATTCACCATCTTTAGATGTAAATATTACACTATCAGTGTCGCAATAAAGTACCCTATCACCCAAACTATCCAAAAGGTTGTAAAGTTCTAATCGTGCATGGGCAGTTGTAAAAGCACCGAGGAACACATTGATGTCACGAGTCTGACATCCTTTCCCATCAGGGTAACCCCACTGAACGATCGCTACAGTGTCGGACAGAAATGAGAAATGTTTGATATCATACTCTATACCAAAAATGTGTCGTGCAAAATCTTCAGGATCTGTGAGTATTTCGGTTGTTGGTAACTGTTCACGAAGAGAGAACCGACCCCAAAGTGAATTTAGAATTTATTTATTGGTAGACCTACGGGCAGGGTTGTGCTCAATCTTGACCCGATTCAGTATAATCCCCTCTTTCTCAAAGTAATCTTTAACATAAGATTCTTTGTCAGCGTCGGTTACGACGTCTTTGGGGTATCCTGAACTCTCCTGCTTAAACTTCAAAAAGGTTTTAACATAATTCGCAAAACAATGTGTCAGATCGTTGGGGGAAAATGCCACACCTCAGCAATCTCTGTCACAACATATCCCTTCTCAACAGCTTTTAACAATTCAATACTCACCCAGCTTCCATGAATGGACCTTTCCTCATCAGTGTGCATGCACTGATGAGTCTGGTTCTGCTGTTCAGCACACGTCCTACAGAGTGGAAACATTAATTTTCCACCTGTCCTATATGGTAACACCGGGTGAAGCAGTTTACGTGGTGGTAATACTGTAGCCTTGACAATCCCATAATAATCTTCAAGGTTTTGAAAATCCTTGAAGATTATTTCAGGATGACCAATAGGGTAGTTTTTTCGTGACTGACAGTAAGGATAAAGTGAGGTGAAGTCTATATACCTGATTTTCTCACCCTCAGCAACTTTGTGGTACAGTTTGAGAGCATTAGTGCGGCCACCGAATAGAGCATCCCGTGGTTTTAACCTTTCTGGTTGTCTGTATGTGGACATGAAAACCATCACATCATCATCGTTCTGTTTAGCATGAGCCCAGTCACACTCCCACATTGTCTCGACCTCTAGACCGTAAGCACGCTCCAAAATCTCAATCTTATCATCTACCTGATTTTTGTACATATTCAAGCCATTCGATTGAAATGTTTGAGTAGGTCTTGTGTTGGTCTATGTACGCTTTGTTACGTGTCAGTGCTACTGTATCTTTAGGGATGTAGTGGGTTTTATACACAGCCATACATGTTGCAGCCAGTGTTGTATAATTAAACGGGTCAAGTTCGGTACATGAGATGAATTCTTTCCTGTACTTTATACAAACCTCCCGCAGTAACACTACATCGTTTCTACCATACTTTGCCAATTCTTTTTTAAAATCAAACAGTTTGTCAGATACGGTACTGTACCATGAGTCAAACGCCGCCCTCTCTTTGTCTGACATCGTCGAGTACCCATAGAATTTCTTGTCAGGGTATGGACCTAGATAAGTGTCATTTTCAACACGGTTAAAATGATGTGGAAAATACCCTTTCTCAGCATTAATCAGATTAAACGCAGCGGGTGTCTTTGCAAGCCGCATGGGTATGAATGAATAGCTATCGATAAACCTCTGCTTAAAAGCTGGATCATACATCAAGATTATACGACAGCCTTGCATTGTAATTTTTGGTGCGATTCCCATCATGGTAAAGTATTCCAAAAGTATGAAATTATCAAAACCGGATGCATTATGTGCAATCCATGTATAATTACTATAGCGAGGACGTCTGAAGTTTTTAACGAGACGATCGACACAATCCGTCCCCTCAGCAGTAAATTCCACACCATCAAATGTGATAGCACACACAAAATTGGCAACGTGTCTACCATTCTCATACCGCGTCTCAAAATCATAAAAGATGTAGCGTTTATTTGGCTTCTCCTTCTTAACCGGTTGAATAAAACACTGATGCACACCATCAGGAACCAGACTCTCCCTACAGTGGAGACAACGATCAGCAGCACATCTGTGTGGTTTTGGATTGGTACCGCTGACGTGGTAACGCCTGTTACATTTCGGACAGTATTTAGTGACATCGCACTGAGCATGCTGCAGACCTGGAGGTGGTTTTTTATGCATTTCAAAACAATAGTCAGACCTACAGTACCGCAGGCAGTCACTGCAGTGTTTGTTTTTTTTGGGTTGCTTATGGCATTCAGGCGCGTTGCATACATCGCAGACATACCGACACCTGTGATCACGCCTACAGGTAAACCCTTTATAGCAATACATGCATACGTACGGTGTACCTATAAATGCGGGTAATTTTTTAATCATAAAATAATGACCATCATGCAAGTACAAAAAAACGGTTTTAGGATGTGGCTTGTCCGTGTTTGTATACATTCCAATACCCCCATATTTGATCTATAGAAGACTACTATTTTAATATTCAACATGTGTTCAAACCGACTGATGTTCGTTAAATGCTATCTTGTGTTGATCGTTAAACCCAGCTGACTTCTGCAATGATGATGCGACCGGTTTCCAGCTCTGTGTCTGGATTCTGCGGGTTTAGAAAAGTGTGCCAAGCAGATTGTGAAGCATAGATTATTTGAGATGTTTATAGGGCAAAACAGATTAAGCCTGTTTTTACTAATCACTTCATTATGTGCGAGATCACGTAACTTTCTATAAGCACCGCCATTTCTACTTCTCGCTATAGACACTCTTAAATCCAATCTCTCGTCAAACTGCACATCATTGTTGCTCTGCATTATTTTTTCAAGTTCGTTTACAAAATGCTCTTGAGCTTGTTCATCATTAGCTGACAAAAGTGTGTTAACATCGGATGTCAAACTCGGACCCCTCAAAGTTATACTGATTATGCTACCCTCCCCACCTAATAATCTGGATAAGGATACAATTTCAGAAAGTTTGTTATGTATAAATGTTGTGTAGGCCGCTAAATCTGTAGAACATATCTCCCTCAGATTTAGAAGTCTATGAATTAGCAAACCGTTGAATCGACTTCGGGGGACTACTGTGTAACCACCAACATCACCACCATCTCTTACTAGAGATTCTATTTCACCACATGTCAGACCCATGTTGGATACAGATTGATTTAGTGTGGTCTGAGACCAGGATTGTCTGAACCATATCCTGACTGTTGAGAAGTGACAATTTGGTTAAAATTAGAATTTAGTTCTGGAGACGGTTCTAACAATTCTCCAGTTTGTAGGGTATTAACAATTTTGTTCAAAATCTAAATCTGGTTCATGTTGTTCAGGCATCAAAATTTAATAAATTTGACATTGATCTCACAAAATTTAATAAATCTATCAAGGTGTCGGTTGTGGATTCAGATCTATTCATCTTATCCAACATCTTAATTAAACCGACCAGTGTTTCTGTGTTACTACATTGTTCTGGATTACTGAATTGCTCACTAGACATTGATCTGGCTGTGTTTAATAAATCTATCAATGTATTGGTCGTGGACTCCAAACTATTTACCTCTTCCATTGTGTTAATTAAATCGAGCAGTGTTTCTGTATTACCGAGTTGATGTGGAGTGGGTGTTGCACAGTCATCATTATAAACGCAAAGCTAAAACATACACACGTAACAACACACACACACACACAAAAGTATATGTTTTTTCCCAACTCACCCTTGTTTCTTTTTAAACATATGTACAATCTCTTTTAACAGTTCTGTTGTCAGACCATTGGTCGCGTGGTAATTTGTTGGATCGAACCTACCATGTAAACGCAGAGTCGCTATGGTTTGTTTAATCCCAATTGACAGTTTTAGCTGCTCAGCAGATGTGGTACAGCGACACTCCTCCTGTTTGCTCTCGATAGAATCCAATCGTCTCTCTATACAATTAATACGCTTTCCTCGATGGTCTTGAATCCGTCCTTTATCAGTTCGACAATGTGCTGGTTGTCCGTAACAGATTGTAATTCTTGTCTGAATTCCTCCTGGTTTGAAGGCAATGCTTCAGAATCAATCTCCACGTCAGATGTTACGCGTTTGTCGTTAGATCCCTGAGAAAATACACAACGCATCCCACGACTCTATCAGACCATCAATCCAGCTCGGTACATCGTTTACGTCTGGTACTGTAGCGGTCGTTGGTGGGTCTGTAAAACGGTACATAAGAAAAGTAGTATTTGTGAAATAAGACGCAGTTGAATTAAGACACACACACACACACGCACACGCACACAGGTATACATACCCTCTAATACGGCGACCGATTGTTTCGGCTGTTTCTGGTCAGTTGGTTTGAAATTGTCGTCTTTTACGGGCCCATCAACCAAAACTTGTGCTTGGGTGACTGTAGACACTTTACGCTTAAGTCTTCTCGATTTTGATACCACACTGTCACCACCAGTGCATCACCTAACACCCCCCACAATGGGACAATAGTCTGTCTTCCACTACAAGAAACATTATCAACTTGGTTCTCGTGATGCAGAGGATGTTTTTTGACAGTCTTATCTTTAAAACTTATTTGAACAACTTGATATCTCACACTTCAAACAGATACACACTTACCATTCACACACCTCAAACACAGAGACCCCCCACACAAGGACTTAGTCTGTCTTCCAATACGAGAAACATTAACGACATGGCTCTTGTGACACAGATTCTGATGGCACTCAACAGAATCTCTTTGGCTAATCAACACACACAGACACACACACAAACAGAAAGGTTGAACCCCCCCTTTGAACAATACCATTGCTTCCCCCAGACACACACACACACACACACACACACACACACACACACACACTTACCATCCATACACCTCAAACACACAGACCCCCCCACAAGGACATAGTCTTCCAATACAAGAGAAACATTAACAACATAGATCTCATGACACACATTTCTAATGGCCACTTAACAATCTTTTTGGGTAATCAACACACACACACACACACACACACACACACAGAAAAGGTTTTAACACCCCCACCACCCTTTGAACAATACCAATGCTTCACTACCATTACATTTTGCTAGTGCCTGAGAAAAACTAGAGGACTTTTCAGAAGGTCAGTTTTCTAACTCCTCCTGAATATATTGTTCCATAGCCTGAGTTTCTGCGAGAGAGAGTGGGAAGATGCGGCCACGAGGGGGCGTGCTGCCTGGGATGAGGTCTATGGCGCAGTCGGTTGAGCGATGTTGAGGAAGGGTTTGTGCTTTCTCTTTGCTGAAAGCCTCCGCAAGGTCGAGATATTCTGGTGGGATGGAGACACTTTCAAGAATGACTTCAGGAGTTAGGCAGTGTTGGGTACAGTACGGTGACCAGTGCGAGATCCTCTTGCTCTGCCAGGAAATCGTGGGATTGTGTTTTTGTAGCCAAGGGAAACCCAAAATGATAGGGTTATTGGGACTTTGGATGATTAGGAAGTCGAGTTGCTCAGTGTGATGGTTGTCGATAGTAAACAGTGAGTGGATGGGTCTGGTATTGGACTTTCCCCTTACCCAGCGGCCGTCCATCAACAGCGGTTACTGTTAAATGAGAGGAACACGGTACGAGATTGAGGTTCAGTTGGTGAGCCACTCCGGAGTCAATAAAGTTCCCCATAGCCCCTGAGTCAATCATAGCGGTGACGTTTCTTTTTTTCAAGCCATCACTAAGAACCGCAGGTACTTCAAGCGTTCGTGAAAGTTTAGGTTTGGTACTCACACTGGTTGGTTCGTGACGAGAAGGGCGAGACGGGCAAGTGGCTCTGACATGACCGGACTGACCACAGTAGATGCAGAGGTGAAGAGCATAGCAACGTGAGCGCTCCTCTTCCGACAGACGCATGGTTCCGATCTGCATAGGTTCAGTTGTGGTTCTCACTGGTTCGCAGGGTATTGTGGGAGTTGGAGTGCGTTGGGGGCGACGAGATCTCAAAAGGTTGTCAATGCGAATGGTGCGAGCAATCAGTTCATCGAGACTTCTTCCCTCATCACGACAAGCCAGTTCGATTTGTAACTCCTCTGAAAACCCTTGGCTCTAAGTATTTTAGAGGTTCATCTCCCCAGTTAACCTGAGCTGCCAGAGTCTGAAACTGTAAAGCGTAATCCGCTGCGGATCGTTTACCTTGACTTAGAGTGAGGATGACGTCACCAGCCGCTTTACCCCCCTCCGGGTGCTCGAAGACTTTACGGAACTTTGCGAGAAAGCTCTCGAGAGTCGGATACAGTTCTCTATGATGGTCCCAGATGGCAGTGGCCCATTGGAGTGCACGCCCGGTGAGCAGTGAGCAGATGAAGGCAATGCGACTCTCCTCTGTAGGGAACAGGTGAGGTTGTTGTGAGATGTACAGAGAACACTGCATGAGAAACCCCTTGCACTCCTTAGGGGAACCGTCGTACTTGTTTGGCAGAGACAGCTTGGGATTATGGAAGTTAGCGGCTGAAGGCGGGACAGGGAGCTGTGGGGTTGCTGGCGAAACTTGAGTGGGTAGTGAGCTCTGCGTGGTAACCTGCAAAGTTTGCAGCTTAGACACAATTTGTGCGGTTAAAGAGCTCAACTGCTGAAGTTGTTCCTGATGAGCAGCTAGCATGTTGCCTTGCGTTGCTAACACAGTGGCCAACTGTGTAAAAGCTGCTGGATCCAGGGTTGGTGAAGTATTCTGTGACAGACTCAGGAGATTCAGGATCCATGTGCGCGCTTTTATTAGAGATGAGCAAAAACACAACAGGTAACAGGCGAGAAGGTCAGAAGGCAGGCAGTTAGCGTCAATAGTCCAGTGAGCAATAGCAAACAGTCCAGAGGCAGGCAGCAGAGAATCGCAAACGTGGGAACAGGCAGAGGTCATACACAGAATAACACACAGGAGTACACGTTCGGAGTTTGATAGGAAACAGGCAATACTTCACAAAGAGCTAAGGTCTGGATCTGGCTTATATGGAGAGGCTGATGAGTGATAGTAATCAGGTGTGTGCAAGATGGCGGTGAGTGAGGCATGATGGGAAATGTAGTGCTGCTAGTACTCCGGTGACGGCTCGCGTTGGTGATGATCGGAGGGGTTCACAGAGGCGGCATTTGTCACAATAGTGGTAGAGCACGCAGTTAAAACATTTTATGCTTTGGTCCAGAATTGCATGCAAAGTTAATTTCCCCATTTAAAAAATGTAACACCACATCTTAGCAGATAGACATCAAAATAACTCATCTACTATTTCACAGAAAGGTCAACTAGGGTTCACCTACGGTCACTCATGACGCTATCTTAATAATCACCATAGAGACCCTCTTTGTTTTAAGTCCAACAGATGGCACTGGTGCTCATTTTACTGGTGTTCTTTTGGAGAAAAACCTAGAAAGGCCATAAAATTTGTATGTAATGGGGATTCGCAAGAAAAGCTAATCTGGCTATCTCTAAACCATCAGAAATCTTACTGGGATCCAGATAAAAAAAAAAAAAAAGAGGCCTAAACCCTAACAGCAATTTCAATCAAGAACTTTGCTTGCACCGGACAAAAACGTTAATCTTCAGCAGAAGCTCTCACATGCTCCGAATCTCCAAGGCATCCTGACATTAGGCTTCAGGAATTTGGTCATCAAACCAATGCATGTAAATTTTTACTAATAAAGAAACAATTTTAAACTGAACAAATCAAGTAATTGTGCTATTGATTCTGCAGCTTTTAATTGTTAAACCCACTTTGAATATTTATAGTTAAATATAAATCTTGTAATTACATTTAAATTTGAACTAATTTCGTTACAACGTTAAAAAAAACAAACACACAAACAACCGATAAACTATTCACAAAGAAATAGTACTCAATCTGAATGTCTCTCTATTTTCCACAGAAATGGTAGTGTTGGAAAGCAACTTCTGGCACTTAAAGGTGTGTTTAGTTGTGATATTTAATGTGTATGACAGTACAAGCAATATTACATGTTTGATCTGTACACGATTTTTAGACATTTTAGGAAAACGAATATCAACCTTGACACCTTTTGTAGTTATGTCCTCTCTTACCTAAATCTTTCTTTCCTATAATGTAGAATGGATGTATAAGCCAAGCCCAAATAAAGGAAGGAGACGTAGCCAGAACGGCACAGATCCGAACCACGATACAGTCATGGAAATGCCAGAAGTAGCAGCAGTACATGACCAGTCTGTGCCTGAACTTTAATCAGTCCCCTGAGCTCAGGCACCAAACATCAACTGCTGCTGTCCACCAGATTTACCTTCTCTTCTAAAAGTTATGTAGCATTTTGATATCGAGGAAAAATGAGCGAACAAGGTACTCGCCATTCTCCACCAATATCGGTAAGGGTTTTAAGATAACGGGGTAATTGACTATAATTGGACAAGTCCAAGACTTGTTTTATGTTCTCCACCAGTCGGTAACCGACAATTAAGTTGAAATAACAACCTGTACATCTAAATAGCCATATCAATTATAATGGTTTATAATTATGGTACATAATTATGACTATTGAACTTTGAATTGAAGATTAAAGGAATCAATAGCCTAATTATTTGATCGAGCAGACAATATAATTATTCATTAATCCACTGGCCTATTTTCCTGGCCTTGAAAGGAACTATTCTAATATAATACAAGTTGTAATTGAGCAAGGTAGCAAGATCAAAGATTCATTGACTTGTAATTGTGAGGCACACACAAAGACAATCACTTGTGTATATACAACATTTAATAAGACGGCACATGATACATACTAACCTACGACAAACATATCTACTGTATATACAATAGTAGTGAAGGGAAGAGAGACAGAGAGAGTGAAGGGGGAGAGGCAAGATAAAGACGGCAAGTTGAAGGAGTCAAATTTATCACATCTTGATGAGAATCGTAAAGAGGAATTCAAATTCACCTTAATTAAAAGGGGCTTCACTTACATACGCTGAATTGGTCAGCAGTGTTACTTGCATTGAGATGGACGTGGAACAAAAGTCCAGACGATTTGAGGTGTTTCAGATGAAATCCTGTAGATGAAGATCAGGAATTGCTGCTTTGTCTCAGAAGGAGATTCATGACACAGAAAGGCCAGCATGGCCTCGCCCCTGGCTGGAGATATGATGAGCATGAGTTTCCCCGAGTGTCTCAGAGTTGGTCTGGAGATGGTCCGGAGGAGCCGAAGGCTCGAGAGGCGGCAGCCTCTCAGCATCGCCTCACTTCATCTCTTCGTGGTCTCTCCTTTGCCCCCAACTAACTGCTTTCACCTTTGTTCTCTGCTGCTCCCGTGTTTTCTCTCCTAGTTGTGGAGAGTGTAGTTGGGCTCTATGGGCCTGGGTGTCACACCCAACTTTTTAACTTACCAATGCAACGCCATGAAACTTGAGCAGAAAGGTATTTCTTTGTCTATGCCCAAGCTAATTTGCATATGGGGAATGTTTCAGAAGTTAATTAATACTAGTACTAGACATAAGTACTTCTCACTTACGAACATTGGTTGATATGCAATGAAGGAGAGAGATCATTTGAAAATGAAAAGAAGGAAAGAGAAAGGATGGAAGCAGGGAACTGATCAGCCTTAACAATAATACATGTCATCACTACACGATTAATATGATGAACAATGTTCTAGAAATGTAATCATTATTTTGATGAACCCTATTGTTTAACCACTATTAATTATTAAAAAAGCATTGTTTTATAACAAGTTTTATAGTACAATAAGAATAATGATGATAATTTCATAAAACATTGTTCAAGTTAGCACACAGATTATGACTTTCAGCATGATAAAATAGAACCTCATACATACATAAACACATAGAGGCACGTGTGTGTGTGGCTGAGTTCAGGAAGTGTGTCCGCATTCTGTGGAAGACTGGGGGTTTGTTTGGAACTTTTAAATGACAGTCGTAGACTGAGTATTTGGGAGGCACGAAGTCAAAGGTAAAGGGCCAGAAGTGCAGATAAGATGGCCTATCTGTGAATGACCAGCCAGACAGGCGCCTGGTGTGATCATAAAATTAGTGGGATGTTGAGCAGGCATCTTTAATTGGTTTAATTGGCAACTATATGTGAATGTGATCAGTATGAAATTTCTTTCAATCTAAATGCACTACACAGTCATGGATGAAGATATCACCTTGCAGAAAAATATCTTAATGAGGAATGTGGTTTCCTCATTTCTAAAAAAAAAAAAAAAAAAAAAAAAAACAATAAAAAGATTAAGACAACTATTTTATCTATATTCATAACATTCAAACAAGTAATTTTCTACCCTGAAATCCCCTTTAGTAAATTCAGTTCTGCATTATGTTGCTTTAAAGGAGTCTGAGAAAACTGCTGAGTGACCGAAAGATCTCTGAACCATTCAGTTGTCAGATTACGGCTGCTTGCACAGTGCAGCCAATGATGCATGAGAATCTCATCAAAAAGGATTTTTCTTGTGAGGGTGTTCCCAAGTCAAACCACAAACAAAACTAACCGCTCAAATGAGGATGGGTTCTCGGAGTCTGGTTCCTCTCAAGGTTTCTTCCTGTTCTCTGAGATTTCCTTGCCACCGTTGCTTCGGCTTGCTCAACAAGAAACAATTATGGCCAAACTGATTTTCATTTTTTATTCATAAGTATTATGTAAAGCTGCTTTGAGACGATGACAAATTGTAAAAAGCACTCTACAAATAAAATTTAATTGAAAGTCACCACGATGGGGTCAGAATGGAAGAGCAGTTAAAGGCACCAGGCAGGAAAGCTCCAGGCCTTTCTTTTACTTTAGTGTTGAACCAAACCTGAGAGAGAGTGTCAGAGTGTGCGAGTGATGCAACTGCTGATATGGAAGTTTTCTGATGAAAGGGGGTGAGGAAAGGATGAAAGAGTTAAATTAACTGCAACAGAGCTAATTTACTCTCAGATTATTCCTTATTTGAGAGATCACATGGATTGTTTATTACAATTCAGCTTCAAATAATGCATGATTAATTAATATCTAGAAATTATTTGAAAAGTGAGCCATTGAACTGAAAGTCTTCTCAGACGCTTTCCGACATGGATGAAGATGACAATATGTACTTTATTCCGTATTACATGTCTACATGTAGATTTGTTATCACTAGCTGGTTTAAAATGCATTTCATTTTGCTCTCATATTAATGCAAAATCCGTCTGTATAGATGTAGCGGGGCAATGTAAGAAACGCCAGGGCAGAGGTATGATGTGGAAATATACGGAATTTAATTGTCTGGTGAAGGTGGTGTAGTTCACATTTAAATGATGTCCAAAATAAAAATTGTATTTAACAATAAGTATTTTTACTTCATTGTATGTATGTCATGTGCTCACATCTAAATATAAACTTGTATTGTGCTTTGTAGGTTTTTTTCTCTCCCGTTCCTCGTGAATGACTGGAGAAACTTGGTAGTTGAGTCATTCTGTAACTCCATGTCCAATATAATGGTTGTTGGTCAAAACACTGAATAGCTGTACAGCTTCTGCCAGTCACTCTTGGTTTCTCATCAAATGATCTCTCTCATGCTCTGCTTTATTCTTCTCTGTTTCGTAGAGATTCAGGGAATCCTGGAGCTCTCTGATGGTCTGGAGTTGCAGGTTGTTCCTCTCCATGTCTCCTTTGCCCCCCCCCCCCCCCTCAATCCATTTCCAAAGTGGCCTCCAGCTGAGAAACATTTTGCTCCATGACTATTCTGTTTCTCATCAAAAAGAGTGATTCAAAGAGTGATTTAGGGAATCCTGGAGCTCCCTGGTATTCTGTTCCAAACTTCCCTCAAACAGAGCAACAAATTCCTGTATTTGCATTTGTTCTCTCTCTCTCTCCCAGCTCCCTCTCACGTTCTACAGTTTTCTCTCGCTCCTTATGAAGTTTCATGGAAGACCGGAACTCAGTGAAGGTTTAAAGTTGTTTCTCTCATTCTTGTCCTGTTCCTAGCGTTTTACTCAAGCACCATGGGTGGAGAGCAGAAGAGGAGGGACCATCTGACCTGTTGCATTCAGATATTGAAAAATGTCATTCTAAATTCTTTACCTTCTAGTATCTCCTTAAGACAATAGTTTAGTAATATTTAATAAAAAAACACTACTTATTTAAGTTAAGGAGATCATTGAATACTAACTCAGAATTAATATTGTTAGACTTGTAAGGCTGGTCAGATATCTGCATGAAGGCAGACCACGAGAACTTCCATGCAATAAAACAATAAACCTTCTAATCTGGGGAGAAGATCCCTTTGATCACAGGAACAAAAGCTCTCTGTAAACGAACTTCGGCACCCATCCTTAAACCCTCCCTTACCCCCTGGGGATATGGCAGGGCCATGGAAGGGTGACTTACAACATATGCATACTTTGTTAATCCTATCTTTAATGTGATTGACTTTACATTGTTTTGTATCAGTTTAAAGGTCTCAGTGTGGTAGAAAATATGATCTCATTCTCATATTAGTAGAACAGACCAAAAATAAAGATAATATACTGGTCTACTGATATGAGAATTGTCCCAAATCCCCCCTAGGGATGAGAAGGACTGGCTCTCTGTCAATAACAAAAGGTTGGTCAAGCTTTTATGACCGGGGGTTTACGATGGTGGTTCATGTATTTAAGGAAATTTGGTGAAACACTCAGGGAAGCATTCGGTAACAAGAACTTCCCACACAGTTCTCTGTGTGTATCTCTTGCCAGGTAAAATATATAATTCAATAGTACTTTAGCTACTCTTAAAGTATACAATTCTAACCTGCTAAATTATAATCTGAAAATAGGAAGCACTCAGTAACTAGAACTTCCCACACAGTTCTCTGTGTGTATCTGCTGTCAGGTAAAATATATAATTCAATAATAATTTAGCAAGTCTTAAGTATTCTTAAGATAAAATATATTTAAATAATACCTCATAATTTGGTAACAGGAAGCATTCAGTAGCCAGAACTTCCCGCACAGTCTCTGTGTGTATCTCTTGCCAGGTATGAGAACTTTGCAATAATACTTTGGTAAATATACATAACTTTGCTTTCATTATTTTATTATTTGTTTTATATGTTAACTTGTATTAATTGATTATAGCCTGGAAAATAAATGTAAGATTCTTGTAATATCTAAAATCTCCTGAAGTCATTTATATGTAAAAATTATATAGTCTGGTGTTACCACAAATCTATGACCAGGATAGTACAAACAGGAGGCTCATGAGTGGATGGAGCATAGAGCACAACGCCTGAGACCTGCTGATTCCTGACTATCACTGACTTAGCAAGTTATAACTAAGTGGCTAAAATAAACTATTCTTTATGCATGAGCAAGCATTGGGCGGCCTACGTAAAGAATATTAGCTTACCGTTATATCCTCTGACTAAGATTCAGACTGGCGAGTTTGTGTCCGTGAGCATGTGTAGCAACTATCACTGACTTAGCAAGTTATAACCAAGTGACTAAAATAAACTATTCTTTATGAATGAGCAAGCATTGGGCGGCCTACTTAAAGAATATTAGTTTACCGTTATATCCTCTGACTAAGATTCAGCATGAGATGTTGACTATCACAAACCTCTGAGCGACTCCAGGCTCATAATTAATGATTAAATGAAAAGAAGGAATACTGAGAATCATCTATTAAAATTAAAGTTAAATATTATTATAAATTGGAGTCAGATACGAGTTTAAATTTTAATTAGTATAACAAACTACAATCCATTGTAGTAACTTTTTACAACAGCGCAGAAAAGACATACACGCCGCATACCTTCGCCCATACCAGTGGATTCCGTCGTTGGGCTACTGGGTGGTAGATCTAATAGCTGGTAACCTCTATGTAATATCTAAATTTCCAGAGGTACCTTCTAAACGGGGATCTTATAGATTTCAGTTCTGCATTCAACACAGTCATTCCTCAGCACCTGAACAAGAAGCTGAGCCTACTGGGTCTCAACACCTCTCTCTAACTGGATGCTGGATTTCCTCTCTGGGGGACCTCTGCACTGAGCACTGTAGCCCCTCAGGGCTGCTGTTCACTCTGCTGACTCATGACTCTGCAGCAATACACAACACAAGCCACATAAATTCTGCTGATGACACGACTGTGGTGGGTCTCATCAGCCAGTATGAAGAGTCAGCATAGAGAGAGGAGGTGCATCATTTAGAATCCTGGTGTAAAGCCAACAACCAATTTTGTGATGGTTGTTGACTTTAGGGGACCATAGAGCGACCATTCTCTGTTGAACATCGATGCATCCTTCGTGGAGATTGTGAAGAAAACCAAATTCCTTGTTCATGTGACTGAGAACTGCAACTGGTTACTCAACACCAGCTCCATCAGCAGGATAGCCCAGCAGCATCTCTACTTCTACTTCCTACCTTATGATAAACTCCACTCCTCTTGTCTATTGTATTTCCTTAACATTTAATAGCAGCCCTTCCACCCCCAGGGGAGGAAATGTTTTGGACCTGGTTTTCACTCGCCCTTCCACAGCTAGACTTGCCTGCTTACCCAACAGAACTTTCACTCCAGTATTGCGCAACAGCAGATGAGAATTTAAGTCAGCAGAAAGGAAGTGTATCTCCTTCACATCACGACTTTATGCAGACCTGACTTCCTACCATACTCTCCTGACAATTTTCCTGACGTGACCACTGCTAAGACCACTGCATAATCTTCCTAAAATATTTTCTTCACTGCCTCCACCACCCTCTAAAAAAATGCAGACTGGTATTCTCTCTCTTCCTTCAAAGAATTCTAGAACACACTGTCTTTAACCAACTGTCTTTCTCTCACAGAATAACCTTCTAGACCCCAACCAGTCTGGCTTCAAAGCACATTCCACAGAGACTGCTCTTCCGGCAGTCAGGGAAAAACTACATGCTGCCAGATCATCCTAGACCTTTCAGCAGTATTTGAAACTGTGAACCACAAGACCCTGTTGGCTACCCTCAGTAGTCTTTCTGTCTCTGCATGGAAATGGTCTTTCTCCTACTTGGAAGGTCATCTACATTGGATCTACATCTGCGCCATGCAGACTCACCACTGGCGACCCACAAGGCTCAGTACTTGGTTCTCTTCTTTTCACTCTATACTCTCTTGGATTTGACAACCACTGCTATGCTGACAAGACTTATCTTTCCTCCATCAGATACCACAGCTTCTGCTAGAATATCAGCTTGCCTATTAAACATGACTTTTTGTGGATGAGCGTTCAACTGAAACCCAAAGAAAACTGAACTGCTTTAGGATCTCAGAATAACTCGCCACAACTCGCATCTTTGTGTAATTATGGATAATTATCTTTCTCCTCTCATATTACCAACATTAGTCGCTCTTTTTGATACCTTCTCTTCAACATCAGAAGAATTCACTAGTCAAGATGGCACCGCAGATGGCTGCCTCGTTGTGGAGAATTGCATTACTTTTTTTGTTAGTGTTTCTGGCTTTCTAGTACAGCTAGTTTTATCATGGATAAACTGCTGAACATTCGGCAGACCACACCATCCAATTTCTTACCGTTTTTTGACTATTCAGACGTTTTGTTGGACATTGTAGTTGGTGGAAACCTGGCTGAGTGAAACCATCCCCGACAGCGTGTTACATCTGCCGGGCTTCCAGCTGTTCAGAGAGCTGCAACAGCTGGTGGATCAGATCATATACACTGAGCAACAACACCCAAACTCTGCTTTAAATGTTCTTGGGACAAGCAAACCTCACATGGGAACTTTCAAACAGCACATCACATGCCCTAGCAGAGAAAAAAAAATTCTGGACCACTGGTACACCAAAAAGGATGCATATCACTCCACCTGTAGAGCTGCCCTAGGACTCTGACCACTGCCTGGTTCATCTTCTTCCTACATACAGGCAGAAACTTAAATCTGCTAAGCCTGTTATACAGTCCGTGAAAAGATGGACCAAAGAAACTGAGCAGGCACTACAAGCCTGTTTTGACTGCACTGATTGCAGTGTTTTTGAAACTGCTGCTTCTGACCTGGATGAGCTCAGACATATCAGCTTCTCTGAGGATTTATGCATTCCCTCTACCACCCAACTAACCTACAACAATGACAAGCCTTGGTTTATGGCAAAACTTCACACTTCAGTGTGAAAAGGTCTGAGGAACATTACATGCTACAAGACACCAGCCACCCCTCCAACCCCCAACAACAATCAACAACTGGTTGATGACCTGAATTAATTTTACTGCATATTTGAAACTCCCAGTCTCACACCTCACCATCATGATCTAGCTACTAAACCATCAACTCCTCCAGCAGTCCCACTTTCACCCACCCCTGTACTTCAGATCAGTGAAGATGACATGCATTAGGTCATGATTCGCCAGCCTGTCTAAAAACCTGTACAGACCAGCTGGTGTCCACATTCTCAACAATCTTTACCAGATCACTGGAATTGTGTGAAGTGCCTGTCTGCTTCAAACATTCCATAATCCTCCCCATTCCAAAGAGACCTAAAATCACTGGACTGAACGAGGGCCCATTGCTCTAACATCTGTTGTCATGAAGTTATTTGAGAGACTGGTGTTGGCTTATCTGCAGGACATCACTGAACCCTTGATAGACCCCCTACAACACTTTGTTGTTGTTTCATTGTTGTGTGCTTCAGATTGCATGTAAAATCTGTTCACTGCTTCTTGTGTTCCATAGGCCATGGTGTTTTTTACATGTATGCTGGGCCACATAATTCCCGCTAGTGAACAGATTTCAGATTTTTTTAATCAGACTGAAACGCTCATTGAACAAACTCTCCTAGGGACGTTGAATAATAAAACTGACCATTGGCTTTGTGATTCCTTTTAAACTCTACAATGGGGAGGATCTGTGTGGAATTGAGTGAAGGTGTGATCAATCTGAACATGGAACTATAGCTGAGTGCAGAGTGTAGTGCATGGCAGCCATGTTTGTAGGCTGCAATATATTTTCACACTTAACACTCCTTCTAAAGGTTATAGTTCAACAACAATAAAAGCTGCACATTTCACCCCATCCACCCTCATTTACTTCAAAATAGGTAAATGAATGAACAGCTGCAGTCTCATGCTTGTTGTCACTCAGTTCCTGATTGATCATACCTGCACACAATTCAACACAGAGTATAAAAGACTCACAAGGACTTTTACTTTAACTTTTTACACACAGCTTGGTTATTGTATTGTGCTATCCGATGTTTAGGCTTTTATGGTTAATCATCAGACTTTTTAGTTGATATTTGGACTTTACCTGCCTCTATGTTCTAAGTGTTAGATCAAGGCTTTATTTTTAAGATATAGACTCAAACTCTGAAACAAGTGTCTTATGCTTGAATCCTGGTATAACTGAATAATTAGGACTTTAGGTGGGATTCTGAATGAATGTGTTCATGCAATACCACAATTATAACCTCCACCAGTGATCCCTCAGTCAAGGAAAAGGATCAAATATGACTGAGCAGGATTAATATTATATCAGTAAAATATAATAAATGTCTCACAGCCCACTTATTTCCTGTGGGTGGTTGAACTATTCAAAATATTGCATTACAATGAAAGGATTGAAAAGCACAATTTTATAGCTTAACTGACACAAGCTAATTAACCTTGGGATAACTTTTGACACCTCCTGCTTAAAACCCAAAAGCTAGAAGGATTGTGAAGCCACAATCTCATGGGTCGGGGCTCCACCCATGGGGGCCCGGCCGGGCTCAGCCCGAATGAGTGACGTGGGGACATCTTCCCGTGGGCCCACCACCTGTCGGAAGGCTCATAAGGGACCGGTGCAATGTGGTTCGGGCAGTGGTCGAAGGCGGAGGCCTCGACGACCCGACCTCTGGACACAGAGACTATCTCTAGGGACATGGAATGTCACCTCGCTGGTGGGGAAAGAGCCCGAGCTTGTGCGGGAGGTTGAGAGATACCGGCTAGAGATAGTCATGCTCACCTCCACTCAAAGTCTCGGCTCTGGAACCATACTCCTCAAGAGAGGCTGGACTCTCCATTATTCTGGAATTGCCTGCGGTGAGAGACGACGGGCTGGTGTGGGCCTGCTCATTGCCCCCCATCTTAGCCGTCATGTGTTGGACTTTACCCCGGTGAACGAGAGGTTCGTTTCCCTGTGCCTTCGGGTTGGAGAAAAGTCTCTCACTGTTGTTTGTGCCTATGGGCCGAATGGCAGTGTAGAGTACCCGGCCTTCTTGGCGTCTCTGGGAGGGGCGCTGATAAACACCCCGACTGGAGACTCCGTTGTTCTACTGGGGGACTTCAATGCCCACGTGGGCAATGACAGTGATACCTGGAGGGGCGTGATTGGGAGGAACGGCCCCCCTAATCTGAACCCGAGTGGTGCTCAGTTATTGGACTTCCTTGCTAGTCATAGTTTGTCCATAACAAACACCATATTCAAACACAAGGGTGTCCATCAGTACATATGGTACCGAGGACACCCTAGGATGGAGATCGATGATAGACCTTGTGGTTGTTCTCATCTGACCTCCGTCCGTGTGTTTTGGACACTCGGGTGAAGAGAGGGGAGGAGCTGTCAACTGATCACTACCTGGTGGTGAGTTGGATTTGATGGCGGGTAAGGAAGCTGGACAGACTCGCCAGACCCAAACGTATTCTGAGGGTGTGCTGGGAACGCCTAGCAGAACCCCCTGTCAGAGATATCTTTAACTCCCACATTCGGCAGAGCTTCGACCAGATCCCGAGGGAGGTTGGAGACATTGAGTCTGAGTGGACCATGTTCTCCACCTCCATTGTCGATGCAGCCATTCTGAGCTGGCGGTAATCCCCGAACCGGGTGGTGGTCTCCGGAAGTAAGGGATGCCGTCAAGTTGAAGGAGTCCTTCCGAGCCTGGTTGGCTCATGGGACCCCTGAGGCAGCTGATGGGTACCGTCAGGCCAAGTGGGCTGCGGCCCGGGTGGTTGTTGAGGCAAAATCTCGGGTATGGGAGGAGTTCGGAGAGGCCATGGAGAGGGACTATCGGTCGCCCTCAAAGAAGTTCTGGCAAACCGTCCGGCATATCAGAAGGGGGAAGCAGTGCCCTGCCAAAACTGTCTACAGTGGAGGTGGGGAGCTGTTGACTTCAACTGGGGACATCATCGGACGGTGGAAGGAATACTTTGAGGATCTCAACCCCGGAGTCATGCCTTCCGATGAGGAAGCTGAGGTCATGGGCTCAGAGGTGGCGTCATCTATCACCCAAGCTGAAGTCACCGAGGTAGTTGAGAAGCTTCTCGGTGGCAGAGCAGCGGGGGTGGATGAGTTCCGCCCCAAGTACCTGAAGTCTCTGGATGTTGTGGGGCTGTCTCGCGGCACACCACTAGCTGACAATGTGGAAAAAAACGAATATTTACAATAAGCTTTTTTTTACATTGAAGAATGACGTTGAATCAGGCATCCTGAATAGTAATAAAATAAAAACAAAGACAAAAATTTTCACAATCGTTCATATTTATTCTCACTCAGTGTGAAACCTGGGCCTGTTTGGATGAACACAGAGCAGATATCCTGGCAGGAATCGATGAAGGACACATCTGTGTTCCTCCACAGCTCTGTCTTTCTCTGTTTTTAGTTTTACGGCAGTCAGGCTTGAAAAGCTCACCTCACACAAATATGTTGTGGAAAATTGGAGCAATGTCAAAATAGCTTTGTGGGCCAGCATGGGGAACTCTTTGGCAGCTGCCAACCAGAAACTGTCCAAAGGTATATCAGCAAAGCTTAGCGTGTTTCAGTTCAGTTATTACTCCTGCTCCTGTGAAGTCACGTCCTTTCCAACAGCTGACGCTGAGCTGAGTGGGTCCCTAACGCAGTCAAGGTACTCTGTGGTGGCTGAAGAGAAATAAAATGACATCATCTGCTCAAGAATTGATTGGTTGAAACGATATCACCGTTGGAGAGCTTTTCACCACATACCAAGCACAACGGAGTCGGCGCCGTTGCATCTCCGGTAAAAGTAAATCCAAATGAAAGTTTCCGTTGTATTGCCTTGTCTTTGCTTTCTTTTCACCTCCACTCATACTAGGGCCCTCATCTCGGTCTGGATTTTGTCCAGGGTCCAGTACATTGTCAGCACTTTTTCTCTTCAAAAACTTCTCCATCACTTTCACTATCGACTCGTCTCGCTATACACAATGATATCGCTCTAAATGCTACCTGCCGCTGCATCCATGCATAACCAATATTCTCGTCTGCACAAGGTAAATCGCTACCAGCTGCTGCCACCTTCTGATATGGAAGAGTACTACATGATTACTCTGCCAGGCGTTACACCGCACAGGCACACCAGTGTGCCGTGGCACCCCGGTTGAAAAACACTGATCTAGATAAGCTGAGCAGTTAGGAACATCGGGCAACACAATATTAACAAGATGCTGAAAAGTAGCTGGGGCATTTCGAAGTCCAAATGGCATTACCGTATACTGTAGAAAACTGTCAGGTGTGACAAAAGGAGAAATTTCTGAGGCACGATCAGTCAATGGTACCTACCAATAACCCTTAAGCAAGTCCAATTTTGACAAAATGAGCTGAACCTACATTGTCATCTATTCTTGGCAAAGGATTAGAATCAGGAACTGTAACAGCATTAACATGTCTATAATAAATACATAACCGATAGGAATGGTCAGGTTTAGGGACCAGTAAACAAGGTGAGCTCCAAGGGCTACAGCTGTTTTTGGCCATCCTTTGTTTCAACAAATATTTTCCTTTCTCTTTCCTTGCTGCTCTCACTTGCATTGATTCGATAAGCATGTTGCTTTATGGGTATAGTGGTAGTTACTTGTATGTCATGTTGTAAGACTGTTGTCTGAGATCTTGAAAAATTTGGGAAACAAATGAATAAGATGCTCACAATCTGATTTCTGAGGGTCAGGCAAATGACCTAGTAGGGAAGGCAGATTGGATAACAATTCAGAATTTAAGTCGAGTTGATGACTAACAAGCCAGCAGAAACTACCTCATCACTGCACGAGTCTTTAGCCTCTGGTCTAGGGACAGCTTTATGACCATGATACTCTTTCAGCATATTAAATTTGCAGTATGTGGCAGACGCCCTTATCCAGAGCGACTTACAACTTGAGGGTTAAGGGCTTGCTCAAGGGCACAGAGAACATGGTTTGTGTCACCACGTTTTTCTTTAACCAAGTATGGACCATAAAATGTAGCTAACAAGGATGAACCAGGAATAAGAAGTAGAACCATTACTTTGTCACCAGGTTGAAACTTCCTTCTTGTCATACCACTGCTTCATACGACATTGTGATACCCCAAAGGTTTCACAGGCAATGCTACAGGCTTTATGAGGACGCTCATGGAACTTGTTCACAGTCTAAAATATTGTGTTCCTTACCACCATCTGCTAGGAACTGCTCCTTAATAGCTTTCAAAGGACCTCTAAGGGAATGACCAAAAACAAGGTATGCAGGACTATATCCAAGAGATTCTTGAACAGCTTCTCTTAAAGCAAGCATGAGGCACTCCTTTGCCCCAGTCTTTCTCAGTGTCTAAACAGTATTTCCTTAGCATAGACTTTAAAGACAAAATCTCTCTAAAGCACCTTGAGACTCAGGGTGATAAGGACTAGATTGTTTGTGTGTTATGTTTAGCATTTTCATAACTTGTAAGAATAGCTTGAATAAGAAGTTAGTTCCTTGATCTGTTTGAACTACCTTATGCAGACTAAAGGTTACAAAATTTTGTAAGTGCTTTTACCACAACTGAAGAGGTAATTCGACGTAGAGGAGTTGCTTCTGGAAACCTAGTAGCAGCACACATTGTCAGCAGATACTGATTTCCAGACTTGGTTCTAGGCAATGGACCAAAACAATCAACAAGAACATGCTCAAATGGCTCTCCAAGTACTGGAATAGGATAAAGCGTAGCAGGAGGAATTACCTGATTTGGTTTACCAGTACAAAACTGCACATCATCTTTCATAAATGCAGGCCAAAAGAAATGTCTAAGAATACGAGAATGTTTGTTTGTTTTTGTGATGCCCAAGTGTCCTTACCAAGGGTGATCATGGGCTACCTGAAGTACACTGTCTATAAACTGAAGATACCACAATCTGAAATACACTGTCCAATGAGGAAGTATTTTTCAAATGGTGTGTCCCTGAAGCATAAGCACAAAAGCAAATAGCTTATTTTCTAGAGAACGATCTTATGTGGAAATGGTCTCTCACTGATTCCTCAGGCTAGGATCAGCATTTCGAGCCTCAGTGAACTCTACACGATCAACAGGTAATATGTAGTTGAGAATTTGTATCCTGAATTCTTGGAAGCTTATTGGTCTAAACAACTAGCAGGGAAAGGAGACAACAGATCAGAATCATGAGCAAAAAATGAATCTGATAAATCAACTATATCATTCATATGACAAACCTTGGCACGAGTCACAGCACATGCAGGGAAAACTGCAACGACTTCTGGGAGCTCAAGCTCAATCCCCTGATTTGAGACCAAAAATGCCGTTCAGCATGCCACTGGCAGTACACAGTCTTCCGATTTGGCTTGAACGGGGCATATGCCACCTTCCAGTGCCTCATGGACATAGTCCTGTGACCCCACCACCTCTTTGCAGCAGCGTATCTGGATGACATGGTAAGACATTCGAAAACCTGGTTGGACCACGTATACCATGTCGAACTCAGGAAGGTGGGATTGACGGCAAACCCCAAGAAGAGGGGGGAAAAAAGAAGCCTGTAAGGGACTACCACCAACCGACATCAAAGAAACAGATGCATGCTTTTTTGGGGCTGGCGGGGACTATAGTTGCTACAGATTGAAATCCCGATTTCAATTGCCCATTTGTCGTGAATACCTATGCATCTGAGACGGGGCTGGGCGCTGTCCTCTCGCAGTCCTTTGAGGAGTCCGAGCACCTGGTGTTGTACATCAGCCGGAAACGCACACCTGCAGCAGTGGGTCCGGAGCTGAGGGGAGGGTACTGTGACGATGCAACTCCAAACACCACTGACACACGGGTGCTGAAGAGATAGCGCCACTTCAGACTCATTGCACATGGCAGAAGGGGGAGCCATGAAATCAAGCACAGCTGGGTGGCAATCGGCTCGTCAGCCACTTGCCACCATCCCAGAGAATAGCGAGGAGTATAAATGGAGCAATCAGAGAAGATGGGTGGTAATCGGACGCTACTAAAACCCCAATCTCCGTTTCTCCCTTCAGGTGGCACGGACGGAAACAGTGCGGAAGACTACTTCAGAATGCCTGCCCGAAACCCGCACTGGGATCACTTCGCATGGAGGTAAAAGCCGAGGCATCAAAAAGGGAGAAACGGTTCCAAGAAGTCCTGGATCCAACCCGGACCAACATTCACTACGAGTTCTTCCCAACTCACCTCAATCCCGGCCTCGGCAGTTTATTCTTTTCACCTTCCACCTGCTCACTGAAAATAATTAAGCATGTGTGCTTGTTTACTCTAAAGATTGTCTGTCTGGTGTCTGTCTTCTCTTCATTCAATTTAACACCGGATGTAGAGTGTAGACAACACCTAACCCTCATGAAGTCTGGAAAATTAGACTAGAAGCTCATTTTTGGCAACCGCTGCCATGGACAATAAATTTAATCGTTTATGCCAAATTCATTCATTTATCTTCGACCACTATGTCCGATCTTCCCTTGTGCCTATCTCGGGCCTCTAAGGGCATTAAGGCAGGACACACCCTAGATAGAATGCCAACCCATCGCAGAGCACACACACATTCACACACTAGGGACCATTTTCTGAGCTTCGTGAGGCACGGGGAGAACATGCAAACTCCACACACGCATGGGTGAGACGAGAATTGAACCCGGACTAAGCCGCCATGCCCCCTTATGCCAAATTCAATTCAAGTTTATTTATATAGTGCTTTTCAATGTTCATTGGCGCAAAACAGCTTTACAGAATGTGATAATTACAAAACATTAAATATTTATATCGATGATTTATGTGCATTTGTCCCTGATGAGCAAGCCTAGGGAGACTGTGGCAAGGGCAAAACTCCCTTAGTGAAATGAAGAAACCTTGAGAGGAATCAGACTCATCTGGGCATTAAGAGTATGATTGTGTGTGAGAGTATGCGATTATGAATAATGCCCTTCTGCTATTCTGTTACAGTCTGATAATATGGAATCTAAAGAATGGGATGCAGAGGTGGTGCTTCACTAGATGAGTGGGGATGTTTGCAGCTGTTCGCTACATCACTAGATGGTTCGCAATGGAGTGGGGTCTTGTTTATTCCAGTGTCTACTCACTCTTATGGGGTGGAGCACAACTGGAGCTGGAGGAAACTCCTGAGGGAAAAGTGAAGCAGGGGAGAGCAATTAGCATAGCTGCTGTTCATAGTAACAAGATCAAATGCACTATAGTACAACTGATGTATTATTAGGTGTTGTAGGCCTTGTTAAAAAGATAAGTCTTTAATTTACACTTAAACTGGGAATGTGTGTGTCTGAGCCCCGTCTGGAAGGCTATTCCAAAAGTTAGGTGCAAAATGTGAGAATGCTCTACTGCCTTTAGTGGCCTTTCTTATTCTAGGAACTACTAGCAGTCCAACATGCTCCTTAAGATCACAAAACTCCGGAGTGTAGTGTGTTAGTTGATTTGATAGATATAATGGAGCTAAACCTTTGAGAGCTTTGTAAGTCAGTAAGAGTAGTTTGTAATCAATTCTAAATTTTACAGGTAGCCAGTGTAAGAAGGATAATATGGGGGTTATTTGATCATTTTTTTAGAACTTGTGAAAAGTCTGGCTGATGCGTTCTGCACTAACTGCAACGTGTTCATTAATGAAACTTGACAACCACCTAATAAAGCATTACAATAGTCGAGTCTGGAGCTCATGAATACATGGACTAGCTTCTCTGCATCTGATAAATATAGTATGTCCTGTAGCTTGCCAATGTTCCTAAGATGGAAGAATGCTGTTTTTGGAATGAGAGTGATGAGATTTTCAAAGGGTAAATTGCTATCTAGAATAACTCAGGTCCTTTACTGCAGAACTAGTAGTTGGAAAGATCCTTCTTCCCCATATTGTCACGAATCTGCTTTTCCTTGACCCAGTTCCAACTCCACCATCTGTAGGTCAAAGGAGTCCTCACCTGCGTTTAGAGGTGGATATACAACTGACATGATTGTTTTAAAGTATATGGCCTTTGAGTATGTGCTAGTTATTATTATTATTATTATTATTATTATTATTATTGCTAGTGAATTATGGCAAATGCCCTACAAAACATGGGTAGGTAAAACAGGGAACAATATTTCAGAATTAATTAGAGAATATTTTAGAAAACTAAAGAAAAAAACAATAGAAAATGCAGACACGTATGAAACTCGCGGTAAACAATTCAAGCAACAGGAAGCTGCGTCAGGAAGCTGCCTTCGACAGCATCAGAGTTTCAAATCGTCTACAGGTTCTGGTTGATTATGATTGATGATCATGATTGCATGTGAAAATGAACACTGTTGAGCTTTATACAGTCATGGATAAGATTTCATGCAATATCCATTTTCTTCGAGTACTACCATGTGACTATCTACCAAGTCTACCATCGATGGTTATAATTAACCTGCATCATTCAGCACTCCCAGGAGAACATTGGTTTATCCGTCTACATAAATTAAGATGGTGTGGGATGTTTTGACAGCTTTGCTAATGAGCCACACCACCATTTTCCACCATTTGCAAATGGGTGAAATGTTTATATCCATCTGTAATCACCCAATTTTTAAACCTCAATTCTAGGGTAGGTCTCTATTCAACAGCGCATTTTTCATCAAACACTTGTGGGCAGCATTGCATTTTCTTTCTCTGTCACATGGTTGTGATTATGATACTGTGTTGAAGCTGTATAGCAATGACTGTTAAAAATGACAAAAATGTGTCTGCTTTTGTGAACTAAAACAAACTCAGGTGTGTTCGATGTGTGCAAATGTGCAAAACAGGTGAAATGTTTATACCCCATGCTTAATAATATAATAAGACTTGAATCCCCAATTCTTTTTCAGATTAAAAAAAACCCAGCCATTGACTCGGGTCAACAACAGGTGATCTGAATACTGAATTTGTGGTATTATTTTTATCTATGCCTTTGTTTTTTCCTCTTTTTAGACAAAAAAAGAGTGTGGGTCAGGATGACCGCCACATTGTCTGACGCAAATGAGGTCATTCTCTTTGCCAAAAATGTGTTGAGCAATTTCTGTTTCAGTTATTAGTGGTAATTGTTCACGATGAGAGAACAAACCCAAAAACGAATTTAGAATTAATTTATTTATAGACCTACTGGCAGGGGTTAGTTCGATCTTGTCCTGATTTTAGTTTAATTCCCTCTCTCAAAGTTATCTGTAACATAAGATTCTTTGTTGGCTACAAGATCTTTGGGGTACCCTGAACTTTCCTGCTTAAACTTAAAAAAAAGGTTTTAACAATCACAAAACAATATAGCAGATCTCTGGGGGAAAGTGCCACACCTCAGCAATATGTCATAACACAGCACTTCTCAACGGCTTTTAACAATTCAATACTAACCCTGCTTCCATGCTTGGACCTTTCCTCATCAGTGTGTGCACTGATGCGTCGGGTTCTGCTGTTCGGCACACGGCCTACAAAGCAGAAACTTTCATTCTATATTGTAATACCAGATCAAGACACTGTGGTGGTAATACAGTCTTTACAATCCCCTAATAGTTTTTAAGGTTTTGAAAATCCTAGATCAGATTATTTCAGCATGACCAACTGGGTAATTTTTGAAGAATGACAGTAAAAATAAAGTGAGGTGAAATCTATATACCTGATTTTCTCCCCCTCAGCAACGTTGTGGTACAGTGCAACCCCAAAATAGGGCATCTCATGGTTTTAACCTTTCTGGATGTTTGTGTAACGAAGCATACACAGACGAGCGTAAAGAATGAACAAAGGGGTTTATTTTCCAAAACAGAACAAACTAAAAAGACGACGCTCAAAAGGAGTGTCCTGATAATGCGGAAGCTCTGAGCCATTTGTCGGTCAAACGAGTGCTGGAAACAAGGGAGCGCGGAGACTGATCATAGAACGGAGACTAGAAGAGACCACAAACGTTAGAATCAGAGTGCAGGAAGTCCGCTTCGCATAACACAAGCCCAGACAAGGAAGGTAGGGAAAGAGAGCCTTAAATAGCCCGGCAGCGTATTCGAGTGGCTTCTGGTGCGACTGATCGGGGGATTGAATACGCTGGGTTGAACTGCAGGGGGGATTTGGCAGTGCTGTGACAGTTTGTACATGGACATGAAAACCATCACATCATTGACCTTTTCAGCACGAAATCACATAACTTTCCATAAGCACCGACATTTCTACTTCTTGCTACAGATACTTAAATCCAATTTCTCATCAAACTGTACACCAGTGTTGCTCTGCATTATTTTTTACAATCTGATATATAAACTGATATAGATCATGATCATCATTAGCTGACCAGTGTGTTAACATTGGCTGTCAAGTTCAGACCCCTCAAAGGTGTCAGTGGGCTCGGATCTATTCGACTGTTCCATTGTATTAATTAAAATCAACTAATGTTTGTGTTACTGTGTTGTTAGAGCGTATATGCACAGTCATCATTTTGCCTAAACCTAGATGATGGCCCCTCATCACAATCATCTGATTGCTGACAACATTTTGGCATTTTTAAAACTTTTAAACCTTTTTTTTTAATACATTTTTTTAAATTTTTTTTTTAAATATCAGAACAAGCTCTTTTAACAGTTCTGTTGTCAGCCTCGATCACGGTTAACTAGCTGAACCAATCCACCATGTAGCTGTTCAGTGGACATGGTGCGGTGACGATCCTACTGCTTGCTCTCAAAAGAATCTAAGCATCTCTCAGTAAGGTTTACTCACTCCTCAGTGGTCTTGAAACCATCCTGTATCAGTCTGAGGATGTTCTGATTGTCCATAATATGTTATAACTCCCCATTTGTATGCCTCCTGGTTTGAAAGCAACATTTCGGAATCCGTGTTTACCAGAGCCGCTATACATTCATCCACCAGGGACATGAGACTATCAACCATGAAACACCTAAAGATCCTTAATATAACTAAAAAAAAAAAATTATAATAATAAACACAGACAAAGGGGCACAGTGGCCTAGTGGTTATCACATTCGCCTCACACCTCCAGGGTCGCCTCTGCCATGTGTGTGTGTGGAGTTTGCATGTTCTCCCCGTGCCTCGGGGTTTTCCTCCAGGTTCTCTGGTTTCCCTCTGGTTCAAAAACATGCACGGTAGGTTGATTGGCACATTAGAAAATTATCCCTAGCGTGTGCCCTGTGATGGGTGAATCCTCAATGCCACAAGACATCTGAGATGGGCACAGATTCCCAGTGAGCCAATGAAAGATCTCAATAGAATGCAAGCTATATAGCGTGCACACACACACACACACACACACAGGAAGTTTCAACCCTTTAAAATCTTTTGAACAACACCATTGCTTCCCCCATCACACCTGGTACAGTCTGAGAGTAATAGATGACAAAGGCATGTATTACAGATCTACTCACAAACTGCTAGTCAGAGGGGTCAGGGGAGGTCATAATTCATGATGTCAAAGTGGCTATAAATGATCTTTAATGACAGAACATTTGTGTTTATACAACTATGGAAAATTGCCAAATAAATTATTGATATCAAGCCATTTGGGGAGGTCACCACTGAAGTGAGTGCAGAAAAGTAGGTTTTTTTTTTGCTTAACAGTTATAACAAACAATTTCAAACATAAAAAATGTATTTCTTTTTTATACAGTAATACTTACACCAACCGAAACATTTACGATTTCTATGTAGTTACAAATTATATTACATATTGTTCATCTTTACACAGTGTTTGGCGAGCAGAGCCTATAAAACAAAAACGGTACGTAACATGGCTAATGTTCAACTTGTTCAGTGTGTTGAGTTCAGACCTTAGAGAGTGGTAGCAAGAGAAAGTGTAGCGTACCTGTAATGAGGAGTCTGGATGCCGCAGGGGGAGCTAGCCAGTCAGCGACTCCGGCTTTAGAGCCCTCACAGCGGGGAGATTGGGTGATGACTCGGCGGCATACTCGTTCAGCCAAAGCTACGGCTAAGGCTAGCCCACCGGAGCACGCCAATGCGATTCACGTGTCCAACAGGTTTGCTCTCCTCAGTGAAGCACCCACTGAGAAACCTGAAGGTACTCTGGTTATTGGAGACTCAATAGTGAGACACGTGAAAGTAGCCAGACCTTTAGGGGCACCAGCGGCTGTAGTTAAGTGTATGCCAGGAGCCAGAGCACCGGTCACTTCAGGTAGTCTTAGGGCTGTAGGTCAGCGCAAGTTCTCTAAGATAGTTGTACATGCAGGAGCTAACGATATACGCCTTCGCCAGTCAGAAACTAGCAAGCGTAACTTCATAGAGGTGTTTAAATTAGCGAAGGCCATGTCCGATGTAGTAGTATGCTCCGGCCCTATCCCAATGAGACGCGGCGACATAGCTTACAGCAGGTTATGGTCGCTTAACCGCTGGATGTCCAGGTGGTGCTCCGAAAACCACGTGGGCTACGTAGATAATTGGAAAACTTTTGAGGGTAAACCTGGCCTGTTAGGTCGAGACGGTGTCCATCCCATCAGGGAAGGGGCCGCTCTCCTTTCCTGTAATATAGCTCATAGTCTTAGGGTAGGACTAGTTAATCACTGACTACCCAGAGCCCAGGCCAAGGAGCAGACAAACGGGCTAATTCAACCGTCTGCTAGTTGCACAGAGTCGTCACTCAGGTTATATAAAATTGAGACTGTATCTGTTCCTCGAGCGAACCAAAAAAAACTCAGAAAGTCTGTTTTAATAATCTAATTAATGTAGATACCTCTTATTCAGATCTTACTGAACACACAGCCTCCACCTCTGTTCTGAAGTTAGGTTTATTAAATATCAGATCTCTAGTTGATGAAATTATCTCGGATCAGGCGTTTGTCTAACAGAAACATGGGTTAAACAGAACGAGTATGTAGCTTTAAATGAATCCAGCATACAGCTACATACAGCAGCCTCGTCTAACTGGTAGAGGAGGAGGAGTCGCACTTATCTATAAGCATGGACACAAGTTCACTGCCTTTGAAGTTCTCCATACTAATTAGTATAGCCACCAATAATAAGGTGAGACAGTCCTTTCCATTAATTATCATTTACAGACCCCCAGGACCGTATTCTGAATTTCTTAGTGAATTTGCAGATTTACTATCTAACCTGGTCGTTTCTGTTGATAGAGTGCTGTAAGGATATTTTCCTTAGCAGTCCCACTGTTGTCTGCTGCCTATCACCGGAGATACAGGATCAATACGAGCGCTCGGGAGCTTTCACAAATACACCAGGCCAAGAGATGGATCAAGCAAGGTTTATTTGTTCTGCTCTGAGAGAAGATTATACAGAAAGGAATATATATACTCAGCAGGGAGGGTTTCTACATTCCACAAAAATGGGATGTGCTTGAGAAAGCAAGAGAACAGAAAGGTGAGGGCCGTGTGTGTCACCGTGAGTGTGTATGTAAAACAGGAACAGAAACTCAAAACAGCCAGGAAGCAGGCCAACAGTTTGAGCCCTGAAACTCGTACGCAACTTCTGAAAAACAACTTATGCCATGTTCCAGACCTTGAGAACATTCTTTCTCCCCGTACACTTGCACCATCCTGTCACAGGATGATACCACAACAGCACTGATACAAAGCTTTAAAACACAACTGTATTTATATGAAACTACAAGACTCTTCAATATCCTTTCAAGCGCTAATCGTCGGAGATTTTAATATTCATTTTGAGAACACAGACGACCCGCTAAGGACAGCATTTATGTCCATACTCGACTCAATGGGAGTCAATCAGTGTGTGATAGGAACCACTCAAAGCAGGTCACACCGAAGATTTGATATTATCGTTCGGGGTAAGTATTACTAGCATAGTGACTGTCCCGGAGAACGAAGTTATATCAGACCACAATCTAATTTTATTTAAAGTGTGTTACGGTAATGATGTACACACAACACCGCGCTATCAAACTAAGCGTATTTTCACATCTTCAACTGCTTCAGAGTTTCGTCAGCGATCTCCCAAAATTATCCATAATCATTGGATTCCCCTCGGACCACGTAGAACTCGATCAGGCGACCGAATATCTAGAGTCAACCTTCCGTTGCACCTTAGATAATGTAGCACCAGTTAGAAGAAAAATGGTTAAAGATAAGAAACTTGCCCCCTGGTATAATGACTAAACACGCTCTTTAAAACAGTGTGTTAGAAAATTAGAACGAACATGGCGTCAGTCTAAACTGTTAATATTTAAAACAGCATGGAAAGAGAGCACTAGGAATTATAAAAAAAGCCCTGAGTGAAGCTAGATCAGCTTATTTCTCCACTCTTATAGAAACTAATAAGAACAATCCTAGATTTCTATTTAACACTATAGCAGAGTTAACTAGGAATAGGAACAAGATAGAAATACCCACAGCAACAACATGTAGTAGCGATGACTTCATGAATTTCTTCAATAACATATTAGGGAAAATATTCAGGCCTTAAATGTATAAAGGTACAGTATGGTGTGCCACAGGGTTCGGTATTAGGCCCATTGCTCTTTTCTCTTTACATGCTTCCTCTGGGCAACTTAATTCGTAAATATGATATTAGTTTCCATTGTTACGCTGATGACACACAGTTATATGTCTCAGCTCGACCAAATGAAAAAAAAACAGCTAAGTAAAGTTGAGCAATGTGTGAAAGCCATAAGAGACTGGATGTTAAGTAACCTTCCTCCTGCTTAATCCGGGTAAAACAGAGGTTCTAGTACTCGGACCACATGCAGCTAGAATTGAAATATCAGACCAAACAGTAACTCTAAATGGTCTTTCTATCACACCAAGTACAACAGTAAAAGATCTGGGTCTGATTACAGATTCCAATCTCTTGTTCGAAGCTCATGTAGATAATATTACCAAGTTAGCATTTTTTTCATCTCAGAAATATCGCTAAGATTAGGAATATGTTGTCAATTAATGATGCAGAAAAACTAGTCCATGCTTTTATCACATCCAGGCTGGATTATTGTAACGCTTTACTGTCTGGATGTTCAGCGCGGTGTATAAATAAGCTTCAGTTAGTTCAGAACGCGGCAACTAGGAGATATGAGCACATTACCCCTGTCCTATCCACACTGCACTGGCTCCCAGTGAAATTCCGTATAGAATTTAAAATACTACTATTAACTTATAAAGCACTGAATGGTCTCACCCCACAGTACCTGACAGAACTATTAGAGCCTTATGTTCCACCACGCCTGCTTCGATCAAAGGTTGCAGGCTGTCTGTCAGTACCACGTATTAGGAAAATTACAGCAGGGGGCAGAGCTTTCTCTTACAAAGCCCCAAAGTTATGGAACTCCCTTCCGATTAATATTCGAGAATCAGACACAGTCTCAGTGTTTAAGTCCAGGGTGAAAACTTTCTTATTTAACCAAGCTTTTAGTGAATAGTCCTACCTTAGATAAAGGAGTAGATCTGGGGGACACATGGATGTTGAGTATTATAGTGATCTGGTGTGTTTAGTTGCTGTCTGCCTCACTTTCATTAATCACTCAGGTTTGTGGTGGTGAGAGTGACTGTTTACACATCAGGAAGCTCTCATGTCTGTGTTTCCCCCTGATTCTCCTTTTAGTTATGCTGTTATAGTTAATCCTGCCGGAGTCCACGTCTGCACTCGACACTAAACATACACACTCCCATACTGCAACAATGACTAACTAACCACTCATTTCTCTCCTTCTTTCTCTCTCTCTCTCTCTCCGTTGAGTTACATGTCCCGCTGCTGAGCTGTCAGTGACCCAGACCCCCTCTGCACTCGGTTCCTGTCCGAACCTCCTGGTGACCCGCCCCTGGTTGATGATGCTTCAAATTCACGAATACACTCCACAATAAACATCCTCAACCACACACACACACACACACACAACACTAACAACCCAAATGAGGATGGGTTCTCTTTTGAGTCTGGTTCCTTTCAAGGTTTCTTCCTGTTCTCAGGGAGTTTTTCCTTGCCACTGTCACTTCTGCTTGCGCAACAAGAAACAATTAGGGCAAAACTGATTTTCACTTTTCACTTAAGTATTATGTAAAACTGCTTTGAGACGATGACAAATTGTTAAAAGCGCTTTATAAAAAAAATTGAATTGAATCTTTATAGGTTTGTGACTGCCTCAAGTCATTTTGATGACAAAAGGTTTTCAGAAGATTGTTGCCCGGTATCAGACACATCCATCCTGTTTAGAACCTGTTACATTTGTGGACACTCTTGTTGCTGAAATTAACAGAAGGTTTCATTAAAGTTTACTGATGCTACTTCAAATTTCAAATTCAAATTCAAATTTTATTGGTCACATACACAGTCATACACAGTATGATATGCAGTGAAATGCTTGGGCAGCTGCCCTGACCTCAAGAGTAGATTGTTTACAAAAGAGTAGATTATTTAAAAAATAAATACAAATATAAAGTAAAATATAAAAAATATAAAATATAAAATAAAAAAAGAAAAAAAAAAAAAAAAAGAAATCTTTAGAAATTTAAAAAAGAGAAATAGAAAAAAGAAAGAAATCCAGAAGAAAGTCTGTGTGTGCAGCAAAGCGGTAAAGCGGTAACAAAGTCCAGGTTTGTGCAATAGGGTGGCTTTTAAAGTGGTGTGTGCATATTGTGCGTGTTGTGTGTTTTCTGTCCATGAGTAAGCAGTGACCACGACTGACCACTGCCATAGTGAATGTCCAGTGTGAGTGTAAGTGGATCAGTACTAGTCTGGTGTACTGATTGAGAGACCTTATTGCCTGCGGGTAGAAGCTCCTCCTCAGTCTCTCTGTGTTGGCCTTGAGGGAGCGGAAGCGCTTTCCAGACCGCAACAGAGAGAACAGTCCATTGCTGGGGTGGCTGAGGTCCTTCATGATCTTCCTGGCCTTGGTCCAGCACCGCTTGCTGTAGATGGAGTGCAGGTCAGGGAGCTCAGTATGGATGATGCGCTCAGCTGAACGCACCACCCTCTGTAGGGCTCGTCTGTCCTGCACGGTGCTGTTCCCGAACCAGGTTGCAATATTCCCCGTCAGGATGCTCTCTATGGTGCAGGAGTAAAAGTTCCTGAGCACCTTAGAGGGCAGTCTAAAGTCTCTCAGGCGTCTGAGGTGGTAGAGACGCTGTCGGGCCTTTTTCACCACGGTGTTGATGTGACAGGACCATGACAGGTCCTGCGTGATGTGAACACCGAGGTACTTAAAGCTGTCCACTCTCTCCACTGGGCTCCCGTTGATGACGGGGGTCTGGTAGATCCTCTCCTGCTTGGTACTGAAGTCCACTAGCAGCTCCTTTGTCTTGCTGACGTTTAGAAGGAGGTTGTTCCTCTGGCACCAGTTCTCCAGATTCCCGATCTCCTTCAGGTAGGCTGTCTCATCGTTGTCAGAGATCAGGCCTACCACAACGGTGTCGTCAGCAAACTTGATGATGGTGGTGGAGCTGGTGGTGGCCACACAGTCATGTGTGTACAGGGAGTACAGCAGGGGGCTCAGAACACAAGCCCTGTGGGGCTCCAGTGCTGAGAGTGAGAGAGCCTGAGACGTGTCCACCCATCCTTACTGCCTGTGGTCTCCCAGTTAGGAAATTGGAGATCCACTGACACAAGGATGAGCTGAGTCCCAGGTGTTCCAGCTTGGTGGTGAGTGTGGAGGGAATTATGGTATTAAATGCTGAGCTGTAGTCGATGAAAAGCATTTTAACATAATTCCCCTTCCTATTGTCCAGGTGTGTGAGGGCAGTATGGAGGAGATGAGCGATAGCGTCATCTGTGGAGCGGTTCGGGCGGTATGCAAACTGTAATGGGTCCAGGGTGTTGGGGTAGTGAGGAGATGATGAAGTCTCTGACCAGCCGTTCAAAACACTTCATCACCACTGATGTGAGGGCTACGGGTCTGTAATCATTGAGGGAAGCAGGATAAGGTTTTTTCGGGACAGGAACAATGATGGACTCTTTAAAGCATGTAGGGATCACCGACTGAGATAATGAGATGTTGAATATCTCTGTGAACACAGGTGCTAGCTGGTCTCCGCGCAGGCTCTGAGGACTCGTCCTGAGATGCCGTCTGGTCCTGCTGCTTTCCTGGTGTTCACTCTCCTGAAGGCTCTCCTCACGTCATGTTCGGAGATGATGAACGCGTTTCCGGTGCTGGCAGTGTCTTCCTGACTGCAGCCGTTAGCGCCGCTAGCATTAGCGTTAGCAACACTAGCGTCTTTAGCTGCAGCCTCGAAGCGAGCATAAAAGGTGTTCAGCTCGTCTGCCAGAGTCATGTCCGCGTTCGTCATCCCGGATGTTGGCGCTTTGTAGTCCGTTATTGATCTTAGTCCCTGCCACAGGCTTCTAGAGTCATTCTGTTGGAGTTGTGACTCTAGTTTCCTCCCGTAGCGCTGCTTCGCCTCTTTCACCGCCTTCCGGACGTTGTATGACGCAGCCTTGTACTGGTCCATGTCCCCCGACGCAAGTCCCGCATTGTAGGCCGCGGTGCGAGATCTCAGAGCGTCGCGGATGGTTTTGTCCACCCATGGCTTCTGATTGGGAAACGTTCTGATGGTCGTTTTCTGTGCGGTATCATCCGCTAGTTTCCCGACGAATCCCACAACCGCTTCCGTAAACATGCTGACGTCATCGGAGCTGTGTCGGAACATGTCCCAGTCTGCGTCATCAAGTGCGTCCTGTAACGCGGCCACCGATTTGGTCTGTCCAGCGCGCGACCTCCCTCTGAACCGGAGCTTCCTGTTTGAGCCTTTGTTTATATTTTGGCATGAGGAAGATGGCGTCGTGGTCGGATTTCCCAAACGGTGGGCGAGATTGTGCCTTGTAGCCGTCCTTAACCGATGTGTAGCAGTGGTCCAGTGTCCTTTCGCCCCTGGTTGGGCAGGTGATGTGCTGATAGAAGTTAGGCGCTGCGCGTTTGAGGTTGGCACTGTTAAAGTCCCCCGCAACAATAAGCGCAGCGTCCCGGTTCTGTGTCTGGTGCTGTGTGAGTGCCTCATGCAGCTCGCATAAGGCAGTGTCCGTGTCCGCTTGTGGTGGAATATAAACGGCGCTGATTATGACCGATGTAAATTCCAGAGGAAGATAAAAAGGACGACATTTGATGGTCAGTAGTTCCAGGTTGGGTGTGCAGGAGCGTGCAAGAGGAATAACGCTCGCGCTGCTGCACCAGCTGTTGTTCACCATTAAACACACGCCTCCTCCCCTTGTCTTCCCCGAGTCCCGTGTCCTGTCCATGCGGTGAACCGAAAAGAACTCGGCCGGCTGAATGGCGTGGTCCGGCACCGCTGGGTTCAGCCATGTCTCGGTGAAGCAGAGGAGATTGCAGTCCCGAATGTCTCTTTGGAACTTTACCCTGGCCCTGAGGTCGTCGAGCTTGTTCTCCAGGGACTGGACATTGGCGAGCAGGATGCTAGGCAGAGGTGTGCGGTGTGCACGGACTCTCAGCCTGTTCCTGACGCCAGCTCGTTTCCCTCGGGGCCGCCGCTTCGCGTCCCGTCCTTTGTTTTCCCTCAGGATCTCACTCGGCCAGCTCGGATCCGGAGTTAAAACCGTCGAATTGTAAGTACATTGTAGACTAATAGAAATAAGAGTATCTCTATCGTACCTACTGCACTCAATGGTGATGAGTTTACCGGTCTAGAGTTGGCGGAAATTAAATTACAAAACAAAAACAAGGTAACGTGGGTCAGAGCAGTCGCGACGGCAGCCAACCTCACCGGCGCCATCTTATGAATCTTGGAATGTACTTACTTACTAAATGTACTGATGTTCCCCAGTACACAAATGCGTCAATGAGGCCATCAAGGCTAGACATTGTATTGTGGCTACATCTGTAAAAATCTGAGAGAGTTTTGAAACAATGTAGTTGAGAAGGAGAACTGTTAGACTGATTCAGATAAAAGTACAAAATGAAACAAAAAAAAAGAACAAAAAATGTTTTCCTGGTACTGTCTACTGACATTCAAACAGTATAGAATAATACCTATTCATATTTAAACCCTCTACAACAAATAAAAGTATTACCTCATTGTAGTGCATTTAGATTGACAAAATTTCTAAGTGATCATTCACATATAGTTGCATCCACTCAAAGATGCCTGCTCCACATTCCACTAATTTTATGACCAAATAGGCGCCTGCCTGGCTGGTCATTCACAGATAGGCCATCTTATCTGCATTTCTGACCCTTCACCTTTGACTTCGTGCCTCTCAAATACTCATATAAAAAAGTCCCAAAGAAACCCCCATTTCTCCCACAGGATTCTGACATACTTCTTGAACTCAGCCACACACACACTGGTGTTTGTAATTATCGCTTTCTGGGGACAACAATCTGTTTACACAGCAACATCATGGGGACCAAAATCTTTATGGGGACAAAAATCCATGTTCCCGGAAGGGAAAGCATTAAAACATGTTGGGGAGGCTGTGAATAGGTGTCTCGCGGTTTTTTTTTTAGCTTTTTCCCATAAGTCATGTTCTGGACATGTGTGTGTGTGTGTGAATGTTTTGCTCTATTTCGCCCCTATAGTCTGGAACCGGATTTTTTTTGGGGCGGGGCTTAGCTGACCTTCACACACTCTGCAAGTCTAATTTATGCAAATTAAGGTTCCGCCTACTTTGTAGGGGTAAGTGCGTAATCTGCACATGCGCAGTTGTTTTACAGCCGCATAAAGAGGTAACACTGTTATGGCGGAGTGTAGTTTTTCAGGAAAGAACTACAATAACCATCTGCCCCTGCGGTCACTAACCCACTACACTGTTTCCAATTGCGCTAATGAGAGACTCTACAGCTTCAACACCAAACAACCGAAGGTAAGTTGCTAGTAAAAAGTAATTTTGGTAATAAAAATGAAACAAAACTATATTATATATCTAAAAACTATAATTTTGTAATATCATTTGCCTGTTTCAACACAGTATTTATAATTAATTGCAATGGTGAAGTAGTTCAATGGATTGTTATGCTAGCGGCTTTTAATAGCCAGGTGAGCTCGCGCACGCCTTCTTAATCAAGCACATTAGAAAGTCCGATAAGTTAATAAATCAACTCGGATAAGTTAATAAATCAACTCCGATAGATGAAATGTGAATCATTAATGATTTTTATCGTTTAATATATCTAGCGTCACTACGCAGTTACAGTTTGTAGATAAAAATACATTTCAGGTGTCCGAATAAACCGTTTAATATTCTATGCAGCCTTTGGTAGCCTACATTTTGAGTCAATTTATTTCATTGATATATAATTTATATAACTTTTTTTACACTAAGCTTACTTGCAACAGTTTGGTAGAGGTCTATATTTAAATAATTATGGGGTCTGTTAAAAAACAGTTATATGTTGTTATTAGTCTGGCCAAACACAGTTCATTAGTTGTAGATATTAATGTTTTTATTATTAATCTTGGTATTGAGTAACTCAGTGCTCGAACTGTCACTCGCTCCTTTTAATTTGCTGCACTTCAGCTGTGTGTGTGACCTGATCTGTCTGAACAATGTGCTTTGTTAGATTTTTTTGTATGTTCATCAAAAACATCATTGGGAACAGAAAATCTTCATTTTGCTATTTGCTCATGCTATTTTTGTTTTAAAAATTTGAATCAGAGAGATTTCACAAAATAAGAAAACAAAGTCAAGTGAGTATAAAAATCACCATTGTGTTTTAGAATGCCTGAGAAAAAACTTAATCACTGTGTTTTCTTTAACAGGACGTGGTGTCTTCACTTTAGCGTCATTTGACAAGGGTGATTTTGTGGCTGAGTACAGAGGAGAAATGATTGATTTCATGGAGTCTCAAAGAAGAAGAATTTACCATGATGCATGTGTTGTATTTATGTTTGACTTCCGGTGGAAAGGAACAACATGGTGGTAAGATGATAATTTGATTCTGTTTGTTTCATGGTTGATAGTTGGACATGTTTGTTTTTGTACATGATAGTTGGACATAACATCTACATCAACTGTCCACTTAATTCATACACTGAACATTTTGTCTTTTCTGTTACCCTTCTGCTATGTGTATTAAGTATTGATGCTGCAAAAGAAGATGGATCTTTTGGTAGGCTCGTTAATGATGACCACAAGCACCCAAATTGCAGAATGAAGAAGATTGAAGTGGATGGGAGTCCACATCTTTGTCTTTTTGCTTTAAAAGACATTAAAGAAGGGCAGGAAATTACGTACAAATATGGAGGAACGGACTGGCCTTGGCGTAGCAAGGTATCTATTTCTCAAAGTCTTCCAAAATATTGAATATATAACCTGGATATTAATTATTTAATTCCTATTGTGAAATATTAACATTTCTTGTAAAGAACAATTGAAGTGTTTAAAGACTGTCCAGACAGTTAGTCTGTTTATGTATATATATAGTCCCTACAAGGTAGATTTCAGTTAGTTGTGTGTGAGACTTGAGATAGTAGAAAGTATGTTTACGTGCAACAATGTCCCCTCAAGTCACTTAAACTTGAACTGCGTTAAAGGTCCACAGAAAGTTACAGGCCATAATGTGTTACAGCTATTTTACTAACATATTTAAGAAATAACCAGAGAACAATGTGTAGGTATCTGAATGCATACAGAGCTTTGTAAAATGTTCTATATTAAACCCTGAAACAAAATACTTTTGTAACAAACATTTCTTGCAATACACAACCTACAAACCGGATTCCAAAAAAGTTGGGACACTATACAAATCGTGAATAAAAACTGAATGCAATGATGTGTAGGTGCCAACTTCTAATATTTTATTCAGAATAGAACATAACACACGAAACAAAAGTTTAAACTGAGAAAATGTACCATTTTAAGGGAAAAATATGTTGATTCAGAATTTCATGGTGTCAACAAATCCCAAAAAAGTTGGGACAAGGACATTTTCACCACTGTGTGGCATCTCCCCTTCTTTTTACAACACTCAACAGACGTCTGGGGACAGAGGAGACCAGTTTCTCCAGTTTATAAATAGGAATGCTCTCCCATTCTTGTCTAATACAGGCCTCTAACTGTTCAATCGTCTTGGGCCTTCTTTGTCGCACCTTCCTCTTTATGATGCGCCAAATGTTCTCGATAGGTGAAAGATCTGGACTGCAGACTGGCCATTTCAGTACCCGGATCCTTCTCCTACGCAGCCATGATGCTGTGATTGATGCAGAATGTGGTCTGGCATTATCTTGTTGGAAAATGCAGGGTCTTCCCTGAAAAAGATGACGTCTGGATGGGAGCATATGTTGTTCTTGAACCTGAATATATTTTTCTGCATTGATGGTGCCTTTCCAGACATGCAAGCTGCCCATGCCACACGCACTCATGCAACCCCATACCATCAGAGATGCAGGCTTCTGAACCGAGCGTTGATAACAACTTGGGTTGTCCTTGTCCTCTTTGGTCCGGATGACATGGCGTCCCAGATTTCCAAAAAGAACTTCGAATCGTGACTCGTCTGACCACAGAACAGTCTTCCATTTCGCCACACTCCATTTTAAATGATCCCTGGCCCAGTGTAAACGCCTGAGCTTGTGGATCTTGCTTAGAAATGGCTGCTTCTTTGCACTGTACAGTTTCAGCTGGCAACGGCGGATGGCACGGTGGATTGTGTTCACTGACAATGGTTTCTGGAAGTATTCCTGAGCCCATTCTGTGATTTCCTTTACAGTAGCATTCCTGTTTGTGGTGCAGTGTCGTTTAAGGGCCCGGAGATCACGGGCATCCAGTATGGTTTTACGGCCTTGACCCTTTCTCACAGAGATTGTTCCAGATTCTCAGAATCTTTGGATGATGTTATGCACAGTTGATGATGATAGATGCAAAGTCTTTGCAATTTTTCGCTGGGTAACACCTGATATTGCTCCACTATCTTTCTGCGCAACATTGTGGGAATTGGTGATCCTCTACCCATCTTGTCTTCTGAGAGACACTGCCACTCTGAGAAGCTCTTTTTATACCCAATCATGTTGCCAATTGACCTAATTTGTGTTAATTGGTCTTCCAGCTCCTCGTTATGCTTAAATTTACTTTTTCCAGCCTCTTACTGCTACTTGTCCCAACTTTTTTGGGATTTGTTGACACCATGAAATTCTGAATCAACATATTTTTCCCTTAAAATGGTACATTTTCTCAGTTTAAACTTTTGTTTCGTGTGTTATGTTCTATTCTGAATAAAATAAAATATTAGAAGTTGGCACCTACACATCATTGCATTCAGTTTTTATTCACGATTTGTATAGTGTCCCAACTTTTTTGGAATCCGGTTTGTATTTGTTTTGTGTAAACTAGTCATATTTTAGGTTGTACTAAATTTAACCAATTATTCAATACATTTGCAGGTTATGGAGGACAACCCTGCTGACAACAATGACCAAGAGAATCAACAGCCATCACAGTCTCCATCTCCTCTGGATCATAATACTGCTTCTAGTGCATCTGCGACTGAACAGGTACATCTAATCAATTATAGTAGTAGTGTTTGTGAGGACATTCTGTTTCTTTGTTGTACTTTACCACCTTCTTCCTGTCTCACAGAACACTAAGCATGATTTAAATCCATCTTCAGGGTACATAACAACAAGAGTAGAGTAGAAAGCTATTACCTGAGTGACATTTGAAGTGTCCAAATCATACTCTCTATTTTTAATTTTGTCAGTTCATTATTTCTATACGGACTCCCCATAAAGCAGGTTGTTGTCTGTTTTGTGTGTGTGATTGTCTTGGTATGGGGGAAGGGATAATTGTAGTCTCAGTAGTGTTCCCACAAATCACTTATGCTGTGTTAATGGTCACCACTGAAGATAAGATTTCAAGACCTGGAAAAAATCGTGTCCAATCTCTGTTCATATGCACAACCTCTACCTTCAAACATAAGCAAATCCTTATGGAAGACAATAAGCCACATGAACCTAGATGAAGTCACAGTTGCTGTCAAAAATGACAGCAGCGTCATTCAATTGGGAGAACACTTGTTAAACAAAGGTGGATTATCTGCTAAGAATGAGGCATATGTCTGACAGAAATTGCAAGAACTAGGAAGGTTACTTGTCAGTGGCAGCAAAGTTGCATCTTTGAAAACAGTGGAAGATTTCCTAGATCCTCAGAACTATATGAAAACAGTTAAAGCTGTTAGACATGCATGTGGATATGATTATGAATCCAACATGTACAGAACACCTTCTCTTGCCAAAAAACTTGGAATAAGCCTAATGAAGCTTAGTAAGCTTACAAAAGCTAAAGCTTTGATTAACAAAGACCTTGACTTGGCACAGAAAGTCACTGGCTTTCAAGATGTGCACAAGGAACGGTGGTGTGATTTGATCTCTGCAACAGCGGCACGAAATATAGAAGAATTAAAGTGGAATGCACCTACCGTGTTGCCTTTACAAAAGATGTGCAAAAGCTTCATGCCTTCCTTGACAAAACACAAGATGAATGTGTTGAGCAGTTATCAGTGCCTTCTACAAAATGCTGGTCCGAACTTGCCAAAACCATTTTAACTCAGATTATCCTGTTCAACCGCCGCAGAGAGGGAGAGGTATCGAGCATGCCTTTATCTGCATTTCTAACAAGGGACACAACTGATCCACATGCTGATGTAGACTGGGCATTATCTGAGGTTGAGAAGAAACTGTGCAGACATTTCTCAAGAATTGTCATCAGGGGAAAAAGAGGACGCCCAGTTCCTGTTCTACTGACACCAACAATGCTTGGTGCACTGGAATTGCTCGTAAAGAACAGGGAGACTTGTGGAGTGCTAAAGGAAAATGTTTATCTTTTTGCTCGGCCAACAGCAATGTCGCATTACAGAGGCTCAGACTGCATCCGCAACTTTGCCAAGCGTTGTGGTACAGACAGTCCATATGCACTTACATCCACAAAATTACGAAAACAGGCAGCAACTCTTTCTACAGTTCTAAATTTGAGGGATACAGACTTGGATCAGTTAGCAAACTTTCTTGGACATGATATACGAATTCATCGGGAATATTATCGCCTTCCTGAAAAGACCCTACAGCTTGCAAAAGTCAGCAAAGTTCTTATGGCGTTAGAACAAGGAACAGTTGGGCAGTTTAAGGGAAAGAATTTGGATGAGATCACTATTGAACCAAATGGTGTGTGTATATACATTTTTCATTATTTTTTTTGCTCATCTATTGTCATGGATTTCTGTTTAATGAAACAAAGTGGCTGTGGTGTAAAGTCTGACAAATATACCACTTTACTTTGCAGAGGAGATGGAGTTAGACATTGATGAAGTAATGAGTGAGGAAGGTGAGAAATGTGAAGACCATGAAGATAAGGATTTTTTAAAATAACAAGCAGGGTTATTGTTACTCTTTTTTTTTTTATTATTGAAATAGAATACAAAAATATAGTATGCTTTATAAAGTATTTAAATATAGTTAAAATTTTCCAGACACTCAAGAATGTGTGTGCGCCACCAATGGATAGTGAAATTGTCCCTAGCATGAAGATGAAGAATTCTCTTCATAGGTCTTCTAAAGGTGAGTCTGGTAATTCTGATTCTCAATATACCTGATGCATTTTTTTAAATTTTACAGAGCTGAGGCAGGGTAGGTGGTTATAATCAGTTATATGTTTTGACCATGCTATTTGACCAAACAATAACAGTGTTATTTTCAGTTAAATTTTTAGTGGTTGAGGCTATAACCTTCAATGGTTAATATGCAGAATAGGCAGACAGATGTTGAGGAGCACTATACTAGTCTTGTTTAGGACCCTGTATTACACTTGGAACACGGTAAGAAATCAGCAAGAAAATGTGATCCACAACACAAATTAAACACCAGTTTCCCAGCTATTGGTATATTTAATACATTGGATTCAAAAAGTATTTTCTTTTCAGTGAACATACATTTCAGAATTGTGTAGTTTTCAAGCATTGTGTAGTTGTAGAAATTTCCAACATGAGCACTGAATATTTTTTATTCCTAAGAATCAGAATTATCATGTCAACTATAGTCCACTGAAAAAACTCAAAGTACAAGGCCAGTCAGCAGTAATGTAACAGGACCCTAACTGTGCATGGATGTAAGGCTAACAAAGTTTTGATGGTTATGGACCATAAAACAGAATGCAACAGTATTGAATCAGATGTCCATGTATTTCATGGGCAGTTGGTATAAAATAACTGCTGTCAGATATGTTGTGTTCACTGTGTAACTAATGTTAATTATTTCATTTAGGCAAAACATCTGTGAAAAAGAGGAAGGCTTGGGAAGTAAATGAGGTCACAGCAGTGGAGAGACACATGAAGACCTTCATCATGTCATGCCATGTACCAGGGAAGTTGGCCTGTAAAAACTGCATTACAGCTGAGCCTTTAGCTCTTAAAGATAGAGACTGGCAAAGTGTCAAATTCTATATCTACAATCATATTGTAGCCAATAAGCGGGATCTCAACAAGAATGATATGATGACACTGTAGTGCATTTGGATCGACAAAATTTCTAAATCACATTCCATATTTTACGACCTGGGCCATTCACAGACAGGCCCCATCTTATCTGCACTTCCTGGACCATCACCTTTGACTTCTGCCTCCCAAATACTCAGTTTACGACTGTCATTTAAATCCCAAACAAACCCCCATTGTCTCACACCCAACACACACCCCCCCATTGTCACACACACACACACACACAGGATGCTTGAAGTCAGTCACACACACACACACACACACACACACACACACACACACACACACACACACACACACACACACACACACACATTTGCCTATATGTGTAATGTATGTATGAGTTTCTATTTTATCATGCTGAAACTCATAATCTGTGTGTTAACTTGAACAATGTTTTATGAAATTATCATCATTATTCTTATTGTTCTATAAAACTTCAGTTATAAAACAATGCTGTTTTAACAATTAATAGTGATTAAACAATAGGGTTCATCAAAATAATGATTATATTTCTAGAACATTGTTATTATCCCTTTATATTAATCATGTAGTGATGACATGTATTAGTATTAAGGCTGATCAGTTCGTGCATCCTTCCATTCTCTTTCATTCTTTCCATTTTCAAATGATCTTCAAATGATCTCTTTCTTTCATTGCATATCAACCAATGTTTGTAAGTAAGAAATACTTATATATAATTATCTGGTTGTTACAATGTCTACTTGGCCGTTCTTGGTATCTAATTGATCCATTCGACATTTCCCACACCATGATGAAGATGATGTAATTGTAAGAGGTTTCAATTCATTAATTCATATTTCAAGTAAATAACTTGATTAACTTTTGGAACCATTCCCAATATGCAAATTGAGCTTGGGCATAGACAAAGAAATACCTTTCTGCTCAAGTTTCATGTCATGGCATTGGTTAGTTTCCAAAAGTTGGGTGTGTCACCCAGGCCCATAAATTCTGTCTACACTCTCCACAACGGGCCAGAGAGGAACACCGGAAGAAGGAAGGAGGAGAGAAAACCCACACGAACGGGAAGAGAGAACAAGCCGGAGGGGGGGGGGGGGAGACCCCCCCCCCCCACGGCAAGACAGCATGGGGAGAGAACAACCTGTGGGGACACCGGCGGAGGACAAAGAAACAGCAATTCCTGATCGTCATCTTCAGGACTTCATCTTCAACACCTCGAATCGTCCGGACTTTTGTTCCACTTCCAAACCCAATGCAAGTAACGCTGCTGATCAATTCAGCGTCTGTAAGTTAAGCCCCTTTTAATTAAGGTGAATTTGAATTCCTCTTTACGATTCTCATCAAGGTGTGATAAATTTGTTTCCTTTCAACTTCGCCGTCCTATATCTCGCCTCTCTCTCTCTCTCTCGTCTGTCTTTCTCTCTCTCTCTCTTTTCTCTCTCTCTCTCACTTTCTTCCCCTCAGTACTATTGTATATAGATGTTTGTCATAGATTAGTGTGTCATGTGCCGTCTATTAAATGTTGTATATACACAAGTGATTGTCTTTGTTGTGTGCCTCACAATTACAAGTCAATGAATCTTTGATCTTGCTACCTTGCTCAATTACAACTTGTATTATATTAGAATAGTTATTTTCTAGGCCAGGAATATAACTTTTCTTGGGATTAATGAATAATTATATTGTCTGCTCGCCGGACGAACAGATCAAATAATTAAGCTATTGATTCCTTTAATATTCAATCTAACATTCAAGTAGTCATAATTAATTATAAACCATTATAATTAATATGAGTATTTGGATGTACATGTTGTAAATTTCAACTTAAATTGTCGGTTACCGACTGGTGGAGAAACATTTGGTTAATTACCCCGTAATATTAAACATTATATTGGTGGATAATAGCGGGCACCTTGCTCGTTCATTTTTCCCCAATATTAAAATGTTACAGATGAGATGATGATGTTGGAATGCGTGCAGTATTCATTACAGTTATTGGTGAAGATATGCATTCATGAATTTCGTTACATTATAATGGTGGTAGAATTTGCGGGCAGATTCAAACGTTGTTTTTGTGAGCACACTCAGGGTTAATTTCTTGTGTTTATATTTTTATTTGCGCGCTAAGAGAAACTGTGCCTTAACATGCCGATATGCGTCCAGCTTTCAGTGTTAAAGAAAGGAACGAAAAGAACGTGTTCTTAAGAAAAAAAAAAGTAATCCTATTTTTGATTTTATTTTCAATGTTACTTTTATTTTAACTGCAGTCCAAAATATTAAAATTGCCCAGTGAAGACAGAAATGTCTTTTACTGTACATTTTAATATTTTCAAAATCGTCTGTCGGAACGCAGAAGTCGTCCTTCATAGCTCGATAAAAGAGATTTTACAGGAGCAATGTTCTCCTCGTGTTACAGGCCTTAATTTACCGCTAGCTCTGAATTTCATTCATCTAGACGGCTTTAAACTCCCTTAGGCCAAGCGTTCAGAGTAGCTACCTAACGTACGCCTAAAACCCAAATTTTATTGTGCATGCGGCTCGACCGTAATATGTACATGGGAGTCAATTGTTGAAACCGGTGTTAACCACGGAAATCCCGTGCGTTTGTTTAAGTGGCAACGGTGGAATGAATCCCCGCCCACTCTCACAGGGAAAACCCCTGTTTGCGCAGAGCTCTTTATTTATTAAACGGTCGTCATTTGTGTGCAGAAAATAAAAACCTGCCACAGTCCGTCCGTACTTCCTCGGCGTAATGAATTTCGCCCGTTTCGGTAGCCTAACCACAGGTGAAACACCCTGTTCGGTTTTTGAGCTATTTCTTGTTTTTAGTGATTCTTGTCCGTTTGGAAATCGATGCCAAACGCGTCCGTCCAAATCACACGTGGTGTTAATGTAAGGCGCAATACCTTCGAGTGACGTTAGGGGGCAGGTTGTAGTTCTGCACTTCACCGACTCCTCCTACTAACTCTTAACCTCAGTGTCTGCGGACTCCCTAACTCCACCTGGTGGACCTCCTCCGCTAGGTCGGCTTTTCCTTCTCCTCGCCTTAATGGCTGTCTTCCGTTTGACTTCTCCAGTCATTCGTTTATCAACTTTTATTTTGTTTTTGTTAATTTACTGGTATACCTTAATTGATTTGATTTGATTTAATTTCATTATTTTGATTTGTTTAAGTTCATTTAATTTTTATTATAATTTTGATTTCTTGATTTAATTTTAATTTGATTACAAAATATTAAAATAAAATTATTTTTAATAAGAATTTTAAAGAATAAATAATAAATAAATAATAATAATTTGCCTTATTATTATTTAAGTTTATTATTTGTTTCGTACCATTTCCTCTCACCAATTTGAATTGAAATTTAAACCTAAGGTTGAATTTGAATTCAAATTAAGTGTTTGGATTTTAAGCTATTTAGGTTTAACCCTTTATAGCACTCCTTCCCTTCTTCATCCGGTCAGTGAAAGAAGGTGCCTCCATGATGCCTCATAGCAAGTGGAGCCATCTGTCGTGCTGTACCTAGTGCTGGTTGGAATTGAACTTGAATACTTTTGCCCATACATTACTAATCCAATATTCAAAATGGATTAGTTTGTCTAATTCTTAATTCTAGGGCTTCTTAGCATTCTCCTGATAACAGAAGTCAGGTCAATAATACAAGTTCAACTCCAACAGCACCTTCTACCCTATAATATTTTAAACTTTAAAGGCTTTGCCTATCTTCAGGCCTACTCTATTCCTTTCCTGTTTGAATTATTTGGGTTCTTGTTCGTTTTATCGTATAATATTTCCTGTTTGTCTGCATGAAAATCTTACCTTTGAGAATCGTCAAGGGAAAATTTGGCGACACAAGTCAGCCATAGTTTAGATAGTCCATTAGTTTAAGGACTTGCATTGGCCCTTTTCCTGCCTTTCTCTCGCCTCCAGTGAGCCAGACGTCCAAATCCTCCAGCCCTGACGCCCACTGAGATCAGAATGCCATGACTGGCACCCTCGTGCCCGGGGACTATGGGTGACCTGCCGCACCTGAGACCTGAACCGCCTGATGACCTCGAAAGTGCCGCAATGTATCGCGATCCTGCACAGGACTACAGCCACAGAGAGCTGATTAAGATCCTTGGATCATTAAGCGTAAACCCTCATCACCAGGTAAAAATGGGGGGGGGGGGCCAAAGTGAGCACCACCCGCCTGAAAGAGGAATCTTTGGCACCAGAGGCCCAAGCTAAAGAGGCTCAGAAGAACCAGGACACCCACTCCCTGGCAACAGGACCAGCTTACTGACCGAGACTCAGAACCAGCGCAAGACGGCTGATGAAAAGGACACAGAGCCACAGAAAAGAGTAAAGAAACTCCAGCGAGATGTGTCTCTTGTAACGGAAAACAGAGACTGAATGCAGAGAAAGACATGCCAAAGCTATCTTCAAGAAGGACTTCGAAAGGGAAGTGAAAACCTCAGACTTCCCCTGTAAACAGCAGACAGTACGACGAAATCAAGAACTCCTAATTCGGAAAGGGGGGTGAAAGCCCACTATTCAGCCCTGCCTTCCTGTAAAGAGAAGAGCAGCGAATCAAGAAAGGGAGGGGGCCGATATGATCACACGCCCCTCCAAGCACTGCCTCGACTGAAGAATCCCGCGTGTTCCTGCTGCCTGATATTCAACTGCTGCCGACCCAGCACTCGATCGCTACAACAGCAATCCTGAGGCAACCATCAAACTTGCAAAGGTCCAGACAAAGATGACCATCCACGGACCTTCAGGCAGAACCACCAAGAGGAAAGGGACACAGTCAGAGACAATGCAAAAAACCATCAAGCTCAGCCCCCAGCCTGCATTCTCAATGGCTGGGAGAAAGTGGAACCATCTGCCATGCCATCACCATGGCACACCCTGCATCCTAAGCATCTGCATCCACACTTCGTGATCCACCTTCATGTCGATCTTTTATGCCTATTGTTAATTGACGAAGTCCCATCAGGAACTTGTCGATTAAACAAAGGGGGGATATGTAGTGCATTTGGATCGACAAAAATTTCTAAATCACATTCCATATTTTCACAACTGGACGGGCTGGGCCATTCACAGATACAGGCCCCATCTTATCTGCACTTCCTGGCCCATCACCTTTGACTTCTGCCTCCCAAATACTCAGTTTACGACTGTCATTTAAATCCCAAACAAACCCCCATTGTCACACACACACACACACACACACACACACACACACACACACACAGGATGCTTGAAGTCAGTCACACACACACACACACACACACACACACACACACACACACACATTTGCCTATATGTGTAATGTATGTATGAGTTTCTATTTTATCATGCTGAAACTCATAATCTGTGTGTTAACTTGAACAATGTTTTATGAAATTATCATCATTATTCTTATTGTTCTATAAAACTTCAGTTATAAAACAATGCTGTTTTAACAATTAATAGTGATTAAACAATAGGGTTCATCAAAATAATGATTATATTTCTAGAACATTGTTATTATCCCTTATATTAATCATGTAGTGATGACATGTATTAGTATTAAGGCTGATCAGTTCGTGCATCCTTCCATTCTCTTTCATTCTTTTCCATTTTCAAATGATCTTCAAATGATCTCTTTCTTTCATTGCATATCAACCAATGTTTGTAAGTAAGAAGTACTTATATATAATTATCTGGTTGTTACAATGTCTACTTGGCCGTTCTTGGTATCTAATTGATCCATTCGACATTTCCCACACCATGATGAAGATGATGTAATTGTAAGAGGTTTCAATTCATTAATTCATATTTCAAGTAAATAACTTGATTAACTTTTGGACCATTCCCCATATGCAAATGAGCTTGGGCATAGACAAAGAAATACCTTTCTGCTCAAGTTTCATGGTCATGGCATTGGTTAGTTTCCAAAAGTTGGGTGTGACACCCAGGCCCATAAATTCTGTCTACACTCTCCACAACGGGCAGAGAGGAACACCGGAAGAAGGAAGGAGGAGAGAAAACCCACACGAACGGGAAGAGAGACAAACAAGCCGGAGGGGGGGGGGGGGAGACCCCCCCCCCCCCCCACGGCAAGACAGCATGGGGAGAGAACAACCTGGGGGGACACCGGCGGAGGACAAAGAAACAGCAATTCCTGATCGTCATCTTCAGGACTTCATCTTCAACACCTCGAATCGTCCGGACTTTTGTTCAAGCTTCAAACCCAATGCAAGTAACGTTGCTGATCAATTCAGCGTCTGTAAGTTAAGCCCCTTTTAATTAAGGTGAATTTGAATTCCTCTTTACGATTCTCATCAAGGTGTGATCAATTTGTTTCCTTTAACTCGCCGTCCATATCTCGCCTCTCTCTCTCTCTCTCGTCTGTCTTTTTCCTCTTTCTCTCTCTCTCACTTTCTTCCCCTCAGTACTATTGTATATAGATGTTTGTCATAGATTAGTGTGTCATGTGCCGTCTATTAAATGTTGTATATACACAAATGATTGTCTTTGTGTGTGCCTCACAATTACAAGTCAATGAATCTTTGATCTTGCTACCTTGCTCAATTACAACTTGTATTATATTAGAATAGTTATTTTCTAGGCCAGGAATATAACTTTTCTTGGGATTAATGAATAATTATATTGTCTGCTCGCCGGATGAACAGATCAAATAATTAAGCTATTGATTCCATTAATATTCAATCTAACATTCAGTAGTCATAATTAATTATAAACCATCATAATATATGAGTATTTGGATGTACATGTTGTAAATTCAACTTAAATTGTCGGTTACCGACTGGTGGAGAAACATTTGGTTAATTACCCCGTAATATTAAACATTATATTGGTGGATAATAGTGGGCACCTTGCTCGTTCATTTTTCCCCAATATTAAAATGTTACAGATGATGATGTTGGAATGCAGTATTCATTACAGTTATTGGTGAAGATATGCATTCATGAATTTCGTTACACACTGATAATGGCACTTTTGTACTTTTAGTTCTGTTTTAATAATTTGCATTCCATCTCTAGGCTAGACATCAACATTCATAAGAACCCTTACCTACACCTTAATACTGCATGCAATCAAATTTATTTTGGCCACCTCCTTCCTTTTTATTGCCACTGCCTTATGTTTGGGCAATAAAAGCTACAACGTGCTACCCATTTATTTGTTTAGATGGCATATGTTGTTAAATTGTTATCTACCACCTTTTAGTCTAGTCCAGTATTCTAAATAATGTGCAGTATGCAAGGTGTGAGGTGATTGTAAGGGTCAAACTTAATCAGCACACTGTTGGTATTTTGGTTGCTGATTTTTTTTTTTATTATTGATCTTAAAATCTGAATGCATTTTGTTTTTGCTTGTCAGATTTAGCCAGTTATGTTCACAGTGTTCATTATAGTATTATAATATTACTATAATATAATATTGTTATAACACATTATTTTCATCAACATCCAAAAGTAAGAGTTGTGCAGAATTTCTAAGAGTAATAGTGTATTACTCTAAATAAGAAACTTCATTAACATTGTAATGTTAAATAAACAGGACTTTTTCCTGACAAGGGCTTTTTGAATGAATGTTATCACTTAAGCAAAGACTTCCAGATCAATATGCAAGTAGCTCAAGCAGTTGAAATAGAGGATGCATATGTCATTTCTAACTTGCCAAAATGACTATGAAGTATTTTGTTAATCTTGTCTTTGATAAATCAGTAGGGTTCAGTACTTCATGCACATGTCCTTTGTGTTCTTCAAAAATCTTTGGTGCAGGAAAGTGGTGATTTCTTCAAGATTATTGCTTATGTTATAGCCCTGGTACCTCCTTCCATTAAAGGTTCCTTGGAATCTAAAGGTCTCATTTATTTATCTGATAAAAAAGGGAAGCTAAAGAAAAATTGAGAGTCTAATCTATTTTATAAGCATGCAATTAATGAAGTTTTGATAAACACTTGTCGACAACAATTTGGACAACAATTCTTCCAAGTCACGAGGTGCTTAAACCCACAAATAGGTAAAATACAGGTCATCTGTTCTTTACTTATAGTCTTCTGAGAGTTACACATACTTGGTTTGTAATTAAATTAAATGCCCCTTTTTATTATTAACCCATGTCCCCTTGATGTTATAAATACCTGATCTGTGTGTATGCAAATTAGACACTTTTTGTTCTGTCCCCACTACATGAAAACCAGCCAAATTTTGTGTATGCAAATTAGGTATCTAGTTATGTCCCCACTAGAACGTGAAAATTGGTTATTTTTCCGTGTATGATAATTAGGTCCCCGCTAGTGATAAGTTCTTGTTATGTACCCATTAGGTGTTAAAAAAACAGGCACAGAAAATTTTCTTTAAATCAAGAATTTCAAGTGATCTTTATTTTCCTAAAATTAAATTATACATAGCAGATTTTTTTCAAAGCTGTAGGACCTCGGGAAAGTGGTGTCCCCACAACACACCGACAGAACTACTGACCTCACAATGTTTTAATTACAAGAAACATTGTAATTACACACTGGTGCCTGTATGTGTTAATGTATGTATAAAGTTCTATTTTATCATGCTGAAACTCATAATCTGTGTGTTAACTTGAACAATGTTTCATGAAATTTTCATCATTATTCGTAATGTTCCATAAGACACTAGTTATAAAACAATGCTATTTTAATAATTGATAGTGGTTAAACAATAGGGTTCATCAAAATAATGATTATATTTCTAGAACATTGTTATTATCCTTCATATTAATCATGTAGTGATGACATGTATTAGTATTATGGCTGATCAGTTCCCTGCATCCATCCTTTCTCTTTCCTTTTCAAATGATCTTTCCTTTATTGCATATCAACCAATGTTTGTACGTGAGAAGTAATCAAGATAATAATCAAGATGGCGCCGGTGAGGTCGGCTGCCGTCGCGACTGCTCTGACCCACGTTACCTTGTTTTTGTTTTGTAATTTAATTTCCGCCAACTCTAGACCGGTAAACTCATCACCATTGAGTGCATTAGGTACGATAGAGATACTCTTATTTCTATTAATCTACAATGTACTTACAATTCGACGGTTTTAACTCCGGATCCGAGCTGGCCGAGTGAGATCCTGAGGGAAAACAAAGGACGCGACGCGAAGCGGCGGCCCCGAGGGAAACGAGCTGGCGTCAGGAACAGGCTGAGAGTCCGTGCACACCGCACACCTCTGCCTAGCATCCTGCTCGCCAATGTCCAGTCCCTGGAGAACAAGCTCGACGACCTCAGGGCCAGGGTAAAGTTCCAGAGAGACATTCGGGACTGCAATCTCCTCTGCTTCACCGAGACATGGCTGAACCCAGCGGTGCCGGACCACGCCATTCAGCCGGCCGAGTTCTTCTCTGTGCACCGCATGGACAGGACACAGGACTCGGGGAAGACAAGGGGAGGAGGCGTGTGTTTAATGGTGAACAACAGCTGGTGCAGCAGCGCGAGCGTTATTCCTCTTGCACGCTCCTGCACACCCAACCTGGAACTACGGACCATCAAATGTCGTCCTTTTTATCTTCCTCGGGAGTTTACATCGGTCATAATCAGCGCCGTTTATATTCCACCACAAGCGGACACGGACACTGCCTTATGCGAGCTGCATGAGGCACTCACACAGCACCAGACACAGAACCGGGACGCTGCGCTTATTGTTGCGGGGGACTTTAACAGTGCCAACCTCAAACGCGCAGCGCCTAACTTCTATCAGCACATCACCTGCCCAACCAGGGGCGAAAGGACACTGGACCACTGCTACACATCGGTTAAGGACGGCTACAAGGCACAATCTCGCCCACCGTTTGGGAAATCCGACCACGACGCCATCTTCCTCATGCCAAAATATAAACAAAGGCTCAAACAGGAAGCTCCGGTTCAGAGGGAGGTCGCGCGCTGGACAGACCAAATCGGTGGCCGCGTTACAGGACGCACTTGATGACGCAGACTGGGACATGTTCCGACACAGCTCCGATGACGTCAGCATGTTTACGGAAGCGGTTGTGGGATTCGTCGGGAAACTAGCGGATGATACCGCACAGAAAATTACCATCAGAACGTTTCCCAATCAGAAGCCGTGGGTGGACAAAACCATCCGCGACGCACTGAGATCTCGCACCGCGGCCTACAATTCGGGACTTGCGTCGGGGGACATGCGTCATACAACGTCCGGAAGGCGGTGAAAGAGGCGAAGCAGCGCTACGGGAGGAAACTAGAGTCACAACTCCAACAGAATGACTCTAGAAGCCTGTGGCAGGGACTAAGATCAATAACGGACTACAAAGCGCCAACATCCGGTATGACGAACGCGGACATGACTCTGGCAGACGAGCTGAACACCTTTTATGCTCGCTTCGAGGCTGCAGCTAAAGACGCTAGTGTTGCTAACGCCTAATGCTAGCGGCGCTAACGGCTGCAGTCAGGAAGACACTGCCAGCACCGGAAACGCGTTCATCATCTCCGAACATGACGTGAGGAGAGCCTTCAGGAGAGTGAACACCAGGAAAGCAGCAGGACCAGACGGCATCTCAGGACGAGTCCTCAGAGCCTGCGCGGACCAGCTAGCACCTGTGTTCACAGAGATATTCAACATCTCATTATCTCAGTCGGTGATCCCTACATGCTTTAAAGAGTCCATCATTGTTCCTGTCCCGAAAAAACCCCATCCTGCTTCCCTCAATGATTACAGACCCGTAGCCCTCACATCAGTGGTGATGAAGTGTTTTGAACGGCTGGTCAGAGACTTCATCATCTCCTCACTACCCAACACCCTGGACCCATTACAATTTGCATACCGCCCGAACCGCTCCACAGATGACGCTATCGCTCATCTCCTCCATACTGCCCTCACACACCTGGACAATAGGAAGGGGAATTATGTTAAAATGCTTTTCGTCGACTACAGCTCAGCATTTAACACCATAATTCCCTCCACACTCTCCACCAAGCTGGAACACCTGGGACTCAGCTCATCCTTGTGTCAGTGGATCTCCAATTTCCTAACTGGGAGACCACAGGCAGTAAGGATGGGTGGACACGTCTCAGGCTCTCTCACTCAGCACTGGAGCCCCACAGGGCTGTGTTCTGAGCCCCCTGCTGTACTCCCTGTACACACATGACTGTGTGGCCACCACCAGCTCCACCACCATCATCAAGTTTGCTGACGACACCGTTGTGGTAGGCCTGATCTCTGACAACGATGAGACAGCCTACCTGAAGGAGATCGGGAATCTGGAGAACTGGTGCCAGAGGAACAACCTCCTTCTAAACGTCAGCAAGACAAAGGAGCTGCTAGTGGACATTAGTACCAAGCAGGAGAGGATCTACCAGACCCCCGTCATCAACGGGAGCCCAGTGGAGAGAGTGGACAGCTTTAAGTACCTCGGTGTTCACATCACGCAGGACCTGTCATGGTCCTGTCACATCAACACCGTGGTGAAAAAGGCCCGACAGCGTCTCTACCACCTCAGACACCTGAGAGACTTTAGACTGCCCTCTAAGGTGCTCAGGAACTTTTACTCCTGCACCATAGAGAGCAATCCTGACGGGGAATATTGCAACCTGGTTTGGGAACAGCACCGTGCAGGACAGACGAGCCCTACAGAGGGTGGTGCGTTTAGCTGAGCGCATCATCCATACTGAGCTCCCTGACCTGCACTCCATCTACAGCAAGCGGTGCTGGACCAAGGCCAGGAAGATCATGAAGGACCTCAGCCACCCCAGCAATGGACTGTTCTCTCTGTTGCGGTGCGGCCTGGAAAGCGCTTCCGCTCCCTCAAGGCCAACACAGAGACTGAGGAGGAGCTTCTACCCGCAGGCAATAAGGTCTCCCAATCAGTACACCAGACAGTACTGATCCACTACACTCACACTGGACATTCACTATGGCAGTGGTCACTCGTGGTCACTGCTCACTCACGGACAGAAACACACAACACACACAATATGCACACACCACTTTATAAGCAACCATATTGCACAAACCTGGACTTTGTTGTTTGCACACACAGATTTCTTCTGGTTTTCTTTCATTTTTTCTCTCTCTTTTTTAAAGTCTATTTTATATTTTGATATTTTTTATATTTTACTTTATATTTGTATTTATTTTGTAAATAATCTACTCTTTTGTTAAACAGTCTACTCCTGAGGTCAGGGCAGCTGCCCAAGCATTTCACTGCATATCATACTGTGTATGGCTGTGTATGTGACCAATAAAATTTGAATTTGAATTTGAAGTACTTATATCTAGTTCTTTTGTTGTTACAATGTCTACTTAGCCGTTCTTAGTACCAAAATAATCTATTCACCATTTCCTACACCATGATGAAGATGGTGCAACTGTAAGAGGTTTCTGACACCTCAAGTGGACCAGCTCCGGACCAACTCGGAGTTACTCGGGAAACTCATGCTCATCATGTCTCCAACCAGGAGCGAGGCCATGCTGGCCTTTGAGTCGTGAATCTCCTCATGTCAAAAGCAGCAATTCCTGATCTTCATCTACAGGACTTCAACTGAAACACCTAGAATCGTCCGGACTTTTGTTCCACTTCAATCTCAATGCAAGTAACGCTGCTGATCAATTCAGCGTATGCAAGTTAAGCCCCTTTTAATTAAGTTGAATCTGAATTCCTCTTTAAGATTATCAAGGTGTGTAATTTGACTTCAACTTGCCGTCCGTATCTCGCCTCTGTCTCTCTCTTCCCCTCACTACTATTGTATATAGTTATGCTTGTCGTAGGTTAGTATGTGTCATGTGCCGTCTTATTAAATGTTGTAAATACACAAGTGATTGTCTTTGTGTGCCTCACAATTACAAGTCAATGAATCTTTGATCTTGCTACCTTGCTCTATTACTGCTTGCTCTTGTATTATATTATTGCTCTTGTATTATATTAGAATAGTTATATTCTAGGCCAGGAAGATAACTTTTCTAAGGATTAATGAATAATTATATTGTCTGCTCGCCGGACGAACAGATCAAATAATTAAGCTTTTGATTCCTTTAATCCTCAATTCAAAGTTCAATAGTCATAATTAATTATAAACCATTTTAATTAATATGGGTATTTGGATGTACAGGTTGTTAATTCAACTTAAATTGTCGGTTACCGACTGGTGGAGAACATGGATAAGTCTTGGACTTGTCCCAATTATATAGTTAATTACCCAGTTATTTAAAATACTACAGATATTGGTGGAGAATGGCCATGGCACCTTGTTCGTTAATTTTCCCTCAATATTAAAATGCTACATTATATTGGTGGAGAAGGATGGGCACGTTGTTCGTTCATTTTCCCCTATGTTAAAACCTTACATCATACTTGATTAGGTCAGTGATGTCTAACAGTCATATAATAATTATATAACTGCCAAATTGACAAAAGAACGTATCTGGATGTCTTGCAGGAAAAGGCCCAGGAGCTTTCCTCTTTTGTGTTCATCAATGTTATGCTTTAGAGTTAGTATTTTGTTTCTTTGCTGTTTCAGGGTTCATGATGCCAGAGAAGATGGCTCTTTGTGGAGAATTGTCAATGATGTGAACCCCAACAGCAAAATGAAATCAGAGTGGATGGAAAGCCCCAGGGAAGGGATACGTATGGAACTATGGAAATTCTGACTGGCCACGGAGAAGCCAAGTGTTTAAAGATTTAACTAAATTTTCAATATGATTTGAGATTAAATCATTTTGAAGCAATATTAAGCATGTTAAACACAATGTTAAATGTTTTGCATTGATGAAGTGTTACTTTATTTTGAATCTGTACAGGTGACTGCTGAGACTGAACAACCTTCAAAAGCTTTAATCATCTGTGCAGCAGGAGGTGGAGCAGAGAACGTAAGTATGTGATGTTTGTGTCTATAGTACCCAAGATGTTTTGTGGAAATTGCATCGTTATGTAAAGTTCAGTGAAGCAATCCCGTAGCCAAGAGAACTGGAAGAATCTGATCCTGATCCAGAGCTGGATGAGGAATCCTCAGAGGCCTCAGAAATGGAATCGATAGGGATAGGAACAATCTGAGTACTTGCGTCAGCAGTGCAAGGAAGATACAGGATGTGCAAAACACGGGAAGGATCAACAGGTATAGGGTTGTAACACAGATTATCAAATAAGTGCTCCAGTTCACCAGTCAGAAGACCAAGCTGCAGACGCCTCTAGGCAGAAGGTGAGTGGTAGGGATCACCCAGCCTAGATGAGGAAAATGGAATACCAGCTAGAAGTGCATGCAACACAGTAAAAGGAAAAGGACACTGTCTCTCAACTGTGCTGGGAACGCCTCGGTGTCCCCCCGGGGGAGCTAGAGGAAGTGGCTGGAGAGGGGGAAGTCTGGTCATCTCTGCTTAGACTGTTGCCCCCGCGACCCGGTCCCGGACAAGCGGTAGAAGATAGATGGATGGACATTACAGCACAGTGAAATTCTTTTCTTTGAATATCGGAGCTTGTTGTTAGCTGGGGTCGATGTGCATGGTCATCCATCTTCCGATCATATTTACATATTGTGAAACTATTTATTAAAACCTCAACCTATTTCTTAACATTTAACTATATTAAATGTTAAGAAATAGGTTGAGGTTTTAATAAATAGTTTCACAACTGAAATTTTTTGTCCAACAGAATTGTGAGCATGGTGTAATCTCCACAGTAAATAAATCTGAATGCTGCCTTGGACCTTTAAGTAGTTTGATGTAAGCTGTAAGGGTAAGTCAGGTCAAGTCACCTTTATTTATATAGCGCTTTTAGCAATGGAGATTGTGTCAAACAAAACTTAACAAAATTCTCAACAATTAAGTGTCACCAACTGAGCAGGCCATAAATGACAGGCAACAGCAGCAAGGAACCAAAACTCCATCGGTGACACAAATGGAGAAAAAAAACCTTGGGAGAAACCAGGCTCAGTCAGGGGGTCAGTTCTCCTCTGAATTAGAATATAATTTACTCTTCTAATTCTCATACACCAGAAGCTCTTTATTTACTTGATGGAGAGAAGGTCTTCGATCAGGTGGAATTGGATTACCTTCTTTATATGTGCTACAGAAATTCGATTTGGGCAGCACGTCTATGCCCAAGCTAATTTGCATATGGGGAATGGTTCAGAATTTAATCAAGTTATTTACTTGAAATATGGATTAATGAATTGAAACCTCTCACAGTTACATCATTATCATGGTGCAGGAAATAACGAATGGCCAAGTAGACATTGTAACAACCAGTGAATTAGATACAAGTAACTCTTACTTACAAACATTGGTTGATATGCAATGAAAGAGAGAGATCATTTGAGAATGAAAAGAAGGAAATAGAAAGGATGAAGGCAGGGAACTGATCAGCCTTAATATGAAGGATAATGTTCTAGAAATATAATTATTATTTTGATGAACGATATTGTTTAACCACTATTAATTATTAACAGCAATGTTTTATAAGTAAAGTTTTATAGAACAATAAGAATATTGATGATTTTTTCAAAAAACATTGTTCAAGTTAACACACAGATTATGAGTTTCAGCTTGATCAAATAGAATTTTATACATACATTAACACATACAGACACGCGTGTGTGTGTGGCTGAGCAAGAAGTGTGTCAGCATCCTGTGGGAAGAATGGGGTTTCTTTCGGACTTTTACATGACAGTCATAAACTGAGTATTTGAGAGGCACGAAGTCAAAGGTGAAGGGCCAGAAGTGCAGATAAGATGGCCTATCTGTGAATGACCAGCCATGGAGGCACCTGGTGTGGTCATAAAATGAGTGGGATGTGGAGCAGGCATCTATATGTGAACGTGATCATTTAGAAATTTTTGTCAATCCAAATGCACTACACTAGAATAACCTTTAAATATTCAGATGCAAATTTTCCTAAAATCCCGAATTTGTCCTATACTGATCAACAAAACCAGTCATCTACATCTCTTCACTGTTAATATTTTGTCTCCTTAAATTGTTGGATAAGAAGCAAACATGCATACAAGATTCTCACCTGTCGGAATAAACTGAATGTCTGAACTTTTTAAATGCATGTTTGTTAACCTCTGAACTGCTTCTATTGCACTCACTCCACGATTATGTAGATAAACACTAACCGATTTCCTTGCATCTACATTACTGTGACTTGCTGGTTCACATTGTGTATTAGCAAACAAACCAATTTCCCTTTGACTTTGAAACATTTGAAATCAGTCAGGATTATTGGGAAAGTATTTGCCCAGACAATTTGTTTCCAGCTGTTTGGTGACACAAAAGCACAGATAAGTATTATGCTACACATTTAGCTTAGACAGGACAATACAAGACAATGTGGAAAACAACATTTATACACGACAATGCAGACTGTGCAAGACGATACATACTATACAAGAGCATCAGTTACATAGTATATATCCATATTAGCATTCCAACATGCAAAGCTAAACTTGTTATACTGATTAACTCGCACTGCACTCTCACGTAGCAACTGAAATAACAGGGAAAAGACAAAGAAATAAATGAGTCTAGGAAAGCACACAGGTGCGTTTCACTAGGAATAAGGAAAAAGGTGCAGGGTTCTGTAAAAGACAAGTTTATTTTAATAAAAATCTAATGCTCTAAAATCAGGGAAAGTCACCAAGTCAAAACAAAGGGAAACAAAATGAAAAAAGACAATTACAAAAGAGCAGGAGCTATGGCTTCCATTATGAAAAGCGGGCTTTTCATAAATTTTCATAAATGGAATATGCAATATCAAATGTTGCTCTAAACTATGAGAGTGCAGGTCCGAAGGGTATAGTTTGCAATTAATAAATACTAACTAATATTATACCTTTTCGAAGTTTAGAACAGGTATGTTAAACTCAGTTTGGCTCTGGGTCCGGATCTAGACTTTGTTCTCAGGTCGGCCGGATCAGTAAAAAGAATGTCAACTCCAAATATTTAGCTTTGTTTTTCAGTTCTGTTGTTATACTGCTTTAAAATAAAAATAATAAATACAAAATAGTTTATAGCAGTGCATGGGCAATAAGATTAGATGAGAGCGCTGAAAATGTCATCTGTTGTGGTTGTCTTTCATGGGCAACAATTCAAGCAGCTCCTCGTTGATGGTCAAAGTTTCATCAATACCTCTAATAAATATTGCAAGTTGAGCAATATCTGTGGCATCAGTGCTCTCATCTATTGCAATTGAAAATGCAATAAATGACTTTCATTTGGCTGCTCAAGTCACTTGAGAGTTCACCCGATCTACGACAGCGTTCCAAGTTAGACTAATATTGGCAAAGGCAGGTCGCTTTTCAGGGCACTCACTTCTGCAGCCTTCAGCATGCATGTTTTTACAAATTCCCCCATCAGAAATTGTCTTGGATGCCTGCACATTTGCATTTGTAGTATTTAGCAGACGCCCTTATCCAGGGCGACGTACAAGTGCTTTAGGTCTCCATCTAAGGATAAATTGATTCATGAAGGGTAGATACAACTTAAGTACATAAGCATAGACAGTTGAGTTTTTTTTTTTGTTTTTTTAAATAAGGATTCCTGGACAGTGAGAGGAAAGAAATGTTAGGATAGGTGTTGGAAGAGGTATGTCTTCAATCGGCGTTTGAAGGTAGACAGTGTCTCCGTTGTTCGGACCTCTAGGGGAAGTTCACTCCACCACCTCTGTGCCAGAACAGAGAAGAGCCTTGAGCTGATCTTGCCTCTTACCCTGAGAGACGGTGGAACCAGGCGAGCAGTGCAGTACAGGAGGTGATGTAGCTCACCAGAAAGCACCAGCTTGTTGGCAATAATGTAGCTGGCTCTTACAGCCCCATTAGCAATATCGCAGCTGCGCGTAAAAGCAGACTACTCTTTATTCAGACCAGCGACCAATTTGTTTCTCTCGTCTTTTCTTATTTGTCCTCTCAAGTGGTCATACTTGTCTTTATGATGAGTCTCATAGTGGCACCGGATATTAAACTCTGAACACTGCAACTTGCTGATAACATACCAACCACATTGGTTTTGCATTCACTTTTGTGAATAAATAATGCAGTTCATTTTTCTTCAAAAACTTGGGAACTTTTTTTTGACAGTGCCATTTTGGGAAGAGTTTGTTGACTGAAGACTTTAGTAGTGGTGGATGGTGAAGCAAGTTTGGCAGTTTATTTTTACTTCGACGCATCACGTTGCGAATGTTTATTTCCTGTGACTAACTCGTGTCAGTGCCGCATGCTGGACGTGAGCTCTTTTACACATTTACTGCCATCTAGCGGCCAGACGGACCATTTAGTTTGTTTTTATTTTCAAAAATCATAACTGATAGAAATGAGCTAGAGACTCACTTTCTTTTTTCGACATACTCAGAAATCTATGACGGGCCGGACTAAATCATCCAGCGGGCCGGGTCCGGCCTAGGTGCCGTATGTTTGACATGCCTGGTTAAGAACTACAAGTGAAGCAAATCCAAAACTGGCCATTACATGAATTCCCCTGTTTACAGAGAATAACACATTTATCGTTCGACATGTGCAAAAATGCTGTAATACATCTAGTAGCTACCAATAACATTGCTGATAATTTTTTCTTTAAGTTTGAGGTCTACAGCATGCTTGATTTAAAATAAGTCTATGGAAAACAAATTCTGGTTGATCTAAAAACCAAGTTGATCTAAAAACTGCTTTTTGACTAAATCAAACCTTTTGATATGTTTTAGTAGTTGCCTTCTCATTTTGTTAATGCTTTAAATAATTTGACTAAATAAACCTTATATATTAATTGTAATGCATTTGGATTGACAATTTCTAAATGATCAGTTTTATGACCACACCTGGCTGGGTCATTCACAGATAAGGCCATCTTATCTGCACTTCTGGCCCTTCACCTTTGACTTCGTGCCTCCCAAATACTCAGTTTACAACTGTCATTTAAATCTCAAACAAACCCCCACTCCCCCACAGGATGCTGGCACATTTCGTGAACTCAGCTACCCACACACGCCTGCCTGTATGTGTTTAATGTATGTATGAGCTATTTTATCATGCTGAAACTCACAATGTGTGTTAACTTGAACAATGTTTTATGAAATTATCATCATTATTCTTATTGTTCTATAAAACTTTAGTTATAAAACAATGCCGTTTTAATAATTAATAGTGATTAAACAATAAAGTTCATCAAAATAATGATTATATTTCTATTGTTATTATCCTTTATATTAATCATGTAGTGATGACATGTATTAGTATTATGGCTGATCAGTTCCCTGCATCCATCCATTCTCTCCTCTCAAGCGGACCAGCTCCGGACCAACTCAGTCACTCGGGAAGCTCATGCTCTCCAACCAGGAGCGAGGCCATGCTGGCCTTTCTGAGTCGTGCATCTCCTCCTGAGACAGAACAGCAATTCCTGATCGTCATCTATAGGACTTCAGCTGAAACACCTCGAATCGTCCGGACTTTTGTTCAACTTCAAAATGCAAGTAACGCTGTTGATCAGTTCAGCGTCTGCAAGTTAAGCCCCTTTTATTTAAGGTGAAGTGAATATGAATTCCTCTTTACGATTCTCATCAAGGTGTGATAAATTTGATTCCTTCAACTTGCCGTCTATATCTCTTCTGTCTTTTCTTTCTTTCTCTCTCTCTTCCCCTCACTACTATTGTATATAGATGTTTGCCATAGATTAGTATGTCATGTGCCGTCTTATTAAATGTTGTATATACACAAGTGATTGTCTTTGTGTGTGCCTCACAATTACAAGTCAGTGAGACTTTGATCTTGCTACCTCTTATATTCTATTAATTCTTTTTATAATTCTAATTAATTCTATTATTAGAATTGTTATTTTCTAGGCCAGGAAGAACAGCCGTACGAACAGATCAAATAATTAAGCTATTGATTCCTTTAATTTTCAATCTAACCTTCAATAGTCATAATTAATTATAAACCATTATAATTAATATGAGTATTTGGATGTACAATTTCAAATTTTTAAATTGTCGGTTACCGACTGGTGGAGAAATTGAAACAAGTCTTGTACTTGTCCGAATATATGGTTAATTACCCCGTAAGCTTAATACATTACAATGTTATGGTGGATAATGGCGGGCACCTTGCTCGTTAATTTTCCCCTAATATTAAAACGCTACATAATCTTCTGCTCCATTTTACAGCATTTCTATGCTTTTCACTGTTATGGCATTGCAGTCTGCTTTATTTCTGCACTACTCATTTTTCATTGTGACAGTATTTCAGATCTGATAAATTGCTCATTGTCACAGAACTTTCTATTGCTCTTTAAATAAAACTTTAAATAAAAGTTAGTCATTTTTATATACATTTAATCTGACTAATTTAACTTTACACTAATGATCCAGGTTAGTTTTCTCACATTTCAAATGTTTTTGGAAATGAATGGCAGTGATTTCTCAAAATCATGTGATTTTTACATATAAATGTCCACTGCTAAGCAATTAGCCATTGCTTGAATCACTAGTGCCCATGACCTCACAGCATCCCAGCAGTGCTACATGCATGAGAATCAACCACAGCATTTTGCTCATCACAGGTGCTACCATCCAAAGTAGTAAGTTATTTAATAAAAATAAATAAATACCATATTTTCACGACCAAAAGGCACACCCTACTAAAAGGCGCAGTCTCAGTTACGTGTGCCATTACTGTATTTAACACACACATAAAGTGCACCTGGTGATAGGGCGCGGGTTTTACATACATATCCTCTACTACGTACGTCCGCCTTACAACACACACAAGCATACAAGTGAGCGTATTTAAAAATAGATCGGGAGTTTGGTTGTTTTATTTAAGTATTAGTTACAAGAATACCAAAGCAATCACATTGGCTCGGCTGGATTCGTTTGTTGCCGATGTGCTTGCTGCAGTAGAAGCGCAAGTTTGCCAGATTTTCATTACAATCTGCCGGACGTTGCTGCACTACCGTAGTCCTGGTCCGGATGGAAAAATGGCACCATTTCATAAAGCGAAAGCACCAAGATGGACCTCCTTGGAAATGTTCGATTTTCATTTCCTCCGCTAGCATTACTGCCTTTAGTCGAATAGTGACCATCGAAACGCTCCTCCCACTCGTTCTTTGCTCAATGATCCACTGCTCGAGTCTTTCCTCCAACTCTGGCCACCTCACCTAATTTCCGTGGAAACTCAGCTGCGTCTTCACCTGTCGCAGCTCATTTTCCAGCTCTGCACTTACGAATCATTGACTCGTTAATTTTAATTTCTCACGGCGGCTCGATTCTCATGTTCCTCCGCATAGCCGATCACCTTCAGCTTAAACTGAACTTCATAAGAGTGTCTTTGCCATTTTCAGGGTTGTTAAAACAGCAATGTTGCGCATAAAGCACATACCTGTTCTTTTATACTCAATCCACGCCCACACTTCCCCCTTTAACGTTCCCGTGTTCTCCACTATGTCCGCCTCACTGTTCTCTAATACGTCTGCCTTACAATAACGTCAAACATAGGGTGCACTGCACGATAGGGTGTGTCGCACATTTTAATCTAAGACATTTATATGCGCCTTATAGTCGTGAAAATAGGGTAAATGCACGCTTCATATTTTGCAAACATTGTTTCCAAACCATTTAATATATGACATACATGCATTGAATAAATTCTCCATCAAACATCTACATTTCCAGAAACAGTCAGCATAATTACATTTGAATACATTATTTCCGAAAATATATTCTTTGGGAAGATCTAGAATACATGTTCTCCACTGTGGGTGAGGTTAGTGATTGAACCATTTTCAACAAATCACAACACAATGTTTCTTTGCCCACTTAAACTTGGTTTTGGTAAGCAATGAATAGTTTGCCAACATGCCCTATCGTACAGAAAAACTTTGTCCCAACCAAGTAACAAGGTGGTATCATTGGCATACCGTGTATGCTCCTGCACCTGGTACTTGCAATCCCTGGAATGTAGGTTCCCTTCTCAAATGCTCTACCAATGGTTCCCTGACACCTTGCTAAACGAACCACTCAGTCCATTCACCCTGATGTGGCTAACCACTTCAACAAGGTGGACCATGTTGATGAAGAGAGGGCCAAAGCCTTTTCACTCCAAGAGTTCAAAGAGGATCTTGAGACCCAGTCAAAGGCTTTTTCATGGTCCAGGCTTAGCATAGCCAAAGGTACTTGGGTCTGTTCAGCCTATGCTCTATTGCTTCCCTATTAACAGCCAGCAAATCTGGGCCCACCAGTGGCCTGAATGACCTGTACCATTCCACGGGTAAACCATCCCCACGGGGGGGGGGGCATGGCACATTCCAGTTCAGCCCAAAAACTGGAAGTGCATGGTACCTTCCTGTTCTTCCAAGGAACTCTAGCCTTCTAATTCTAAAGCATTTTCCCCTGTCCAAAAGGGCTGAGCTCCTCACATCAGGCCATGCATATACAAGCCTTGCTGAAGAAATAGAAAGATGGATGCTCCTCCTCTAGCTAGCCTGGACAAAGTAACTGTGGGCTTCAGTCTCATATTGGGCCTCCAATCACCACTAGCATCCCTGAGCTGCCCCTGATCACCTCATACTTCTCATTTTTTCTGTAAAACCATGAAGATTAAGAATGTTAATACTTGTTTAAAAAAAAAAAAAAAAAGGCAGATGTGCTTAAAGTGCCCAACCATCTAACCACTGCACTGCCCTTCACCACAGTGCCTGGATTGTTAATTAAATGGCAACACCATCACACTTCTTGCCACTGGAACCACTCCATATGGAGCATCCTAAAATTCACTTCACCTCCACTTTCTTTAACTATTTGCAAAAGGCAGAGCACACTCGCAATAAAAACAGGTCTGGTTGTTAAAAAAAAAAAAAAAAAAGATAACACTCTGTTCGAATTGGGGACCTTATTTCTATCCACCATTGAGATCTCGCCTATAACCTGAAGGCTATGGAATTGGGCCCCCAAAGCATTTAATTTCTATTCCCTTTAATTAAATGACTTACCAGTTCCTGCTCCGCCAGTAATAAAAACATGAAACGCTTTCAGACTTTCACCTCCAAGTTTATTAAATGCCACTGTCTGATTTTATAGAAAATGGACATCTGTATTTGTTTTAAAGACAAAACCATCAATGCGACTCAAACATTTGTCGCTTTATATATTGATATATGTTGAAATATGATAGTTGATCAGGGTAAACTGCACACCATGCATCTCCGATATACACTCAAGATTAATCACATACACAATATTTTCTTCAGAAAACACTAGAAGAGGGAATGAAACACGACTGCCCCCCTACCGTTAACGTATGTCACGTGCCAGAGAACTTTACTTGCTACATTTTACCGGGGCAATGCACGGAATCCATTTGTCAAGTCAAAGTCAAGTCAAAGCAATTTATTGTCACATACACAATCATACCTGACTGTACAATATGCAGCGAAATTCTTGAGGCTGATAAATAAGTACAGGAAGCGGCCATGCAGCCATCGTACAGCGCGAGCACTACCCGTATTTGTGAAAAGAATAGCAAGTTGCAAACACAACATACAGTACAAAACACAAAAACACAAGGTAACGGTACACGTGGTCACATGATGGTATTTTTTCAGACAGTCAGGGTGGGGAGCAGAGTGGCAAGCAGACGGTTGGAGAATGTGTGCGATATCAGTATAAGTGAGAGACGTTATGTAAACGTCTGAGCTGGAGTCCCCAACTTGTCCTTGGGAGAGAAGATAGGAGCCAGTTGTTAGTCTGATCCTGGGTCCGGGAGACAGGACAGGTGGGGGGGATGGGTGGGGGTAGGGAACGGGACAGACATAGCCGAAAAACAATTTCACAATCCTTTACCAATTTGCCAGATCAATAGTCAAATGTCCCCAGTCACTTAGGGCTCTCCATCACCCCTAGGAGCATGTAGTGACACTTCATCCAGCCGCACAGTCATGCCCCCGATGATACAAGCTTGCGCCGCGGACTCTCTCCTGATCTTATCCAATATATCCCGATCTTCCCCGGACCGGGCTGAGATGGTACCGATCAGCCCCTCCATCCGAGCCACCTTCTGATGTACTTCCGTCAACCGGGTACTCACGTCACCTTGAGCTCACGCTTCAGGTCCGCTATCGGCGGTAGGATCAATCTGCCTTCAGCAGTTTTAGAAGATTTCCGATAAACCAGGGCAATGCTCAGCCAATTCAGCATCAGTCCCAGTATCAAAGTCCAAAATATGTAAATATCTTCTGCATCCTCGAGTGACAGAGTTTCATGGCACAGTGGGCGCCAGCTGTTCCATGCGTCCCACACGTACCCCGCAGGCTGTGTTCCCGAAGGGCACCATGGTTCTCCCAGACTTTCCTTTTTCCGTGAAAAAATAGTGTCCAATGCGCAAGTGACCAGCTGATTAGTTCCATTTTTCAGTTTTTATCCCAGGAGCAGAAAAACAGGAGCTTAGAAAGTACACACACAGGCAGGCAGAAAAAGAGATAGCGGGAGCAGTCAGAAAACATGTCTGCTCAGCTCAAGGGCAGGAAGGAAAAAAAATTTGCCCTTAATGGCAACATCTGTATCTGTAACATATGCATGTTCAACTTCTCTACTAAATGTATTTAACCAACCAACAACACACTACATCAGTATAATATTTTAAGCAATAAAAGGCATGTTTATTATGTCCTCATGCTTGTACTTAATGATCTTTATATGTGAAAATTTATTTCAACTTTACACACTGAGGTTCAATTCTAGGCAAAAAAATAATAATCCAACATTAGCTGGCACATAAGACAGGATCATATATTACATTTGGCCATCTTTTGGTTGTGGTAACATTTTCATAAATGGAATATGCAATGATATCAAATGTTGCTCTAAACCAGGGGTTGGCACAGAGATCTAAACTATTGAGACAACACAGCTCTTCAGGTAAATGTATATGTATATAAATAAATTGAGGACTACAGAATAATCATGGCTTATATAAATATTGTATGGCAAACAACAAATACCTTAAGGCAACAACTAAAACAAGTTGAAGAGGTTTGATTGTCTAAAAGCAGTATTTAGATTCTCATTTTGTTAATATTTTTACTATATTTTTTCCAAATAGCAAACAATTATGCTATTTTAATCTTGCACTATTTTACAGAATTTATATGCTTTTTTCTGTTATGGTATTGTAGAGCACTGTATTTTTGTACTCTTGTTCATTGAGACAGTATTTCCATATGTTATATGCATTTATTCTCTTTTCCATGGTACTTTCTATTGCATTTACAGCAATGTTCTTTTTTTTTCATCTGACTAATTTTTAGGTTTTTGCTAATGTTGCAGGTCTTTTCTATATTATAACTTACTAGCCATTTTTAATTATTTATTTAAATATCACTATCTTAATGATGGTGATATTTTTCACATTTTTTGGAACTTAGAATTGAAGTTCTATTTCCCAAAATGGCATTGGAAATTGTATTTATTGAAAAGACTAAACTTGCTCTTTGCATATTTGTATTGGAAGAAACTGATTTACATTAATTTCAATGTGTATGTTGTACTTCATTACACATTGATCTATCATGGTTCATGACATCTGATTATCAGATTGTTTAACACGGATGACTTCATAGGGATTCTCTCTACAGTGCTTTATTCAGACCTTCATTGTATACCCTTATAACGCATACACCTATATTTTAATCACTTCTATTACTATGTAAAACTCAGATCTTGTTCCAGCTGCGGAAATACCGATTTGGAAAAGCGCAAGCATGTTGTGCTCTGACCATGCGCTAAAGCTTGCCTCGTTTTTATAGCGACAGGAGTGAAGTCGCCGGCTAGTGACGTCACGACCAGAAACTATAAAGTCGCGTGCGACGGACGTAATGTCTGCGCACAAGCTGCGTGAGAATTGTTTGTCTGTGGGTCGTACATTAAAATAAATAAAATTTAATAATGCAAAACAAGCTTTTCAGGTCATGTGCCTCTCCACCGCTTACCTCGGCTAAGATACACATGCGTTGTGTTAGTTTACCTGGTTAACCGGCTCTGAAAGGAGCTGCCGTTAGTGCTTGAAAAGAAAAGGAAAGTGAAAGGAAAGCGCTCTCACTCGCGGCTTCGGTCCAGCTCACAGTGGTGACAACTAGATTCTGCACTCCCTCTCTGGTTCGGAAACACGGCTTTGGCGGTTTCTTCTCCCACGGAGAACCGGTGAACTCCGCCTCTTCTTCCGGGAAAGTGGCGGTGGCGCTTCCTTGTAATAAGGCATTTGATTCTTAATGTTTATTAATGTTTCAGACAGAGCACGCTGCGATAAGAACATACTGCTGAAAAAGGTTGTTGATGCTATAAAATACCAGACGTATAAAAAATCACTTGGAAATAAGAGGCTCAGCAGAATTTTATAAACAATTCTGATATATCTTTTCACTTAGTATCCAAAAACTTCTGCCCAGTTCTGCCTCAAGTAATATCCATCATTTCTACACAAAATAAAAATGCATCTATTGAGAATTGTTGCCTGATTGTGTTATTTATTTATTAATGATTAATCCTATTAAAAATAAGATTTTGGCCCTAATATTCTCCAAAATTAAGAATGCTATTAAGTTAATAGATCAATTACAATTTGGCTTCTTACCTAATAGACAACTCAAATAATATAAAATTGGTTCTTTGCATCTTTGATTGTTCAAATCTGATAAATGTATTTTTTCCAGAAATATAACAAAACTAAGATTTTGATATTCTATTTTTGATACCCAATGAATGCCTGATTTCTCCATATCTCTGATCAGATCAAAGAAAATAGTTTAAAAGGTATATATATATATATATATATATATATATATATATATATATTACTGGACCAGAGATGATTCAGTCAACTTGCAGATAAAACAACCCTTTTTTTTAAAAAAAGATGTTACATGGCTTCCTCTTGTAATTTGTCCAGTTGGGTTAATTTCAGAAGCCTCTGGCTTATGCTTAAATGAACATGCTTGATAAAGGTGGACTCAAAGTACTAAAGTCTAGGATGGTCATTTACAGCTATAAGATTAATAGGCTATTCTGGCAGGATGTAGTGTTGGGATTCACTAACTACAATTCTGCTAAAAAATGGAGTTAAACAATTGTGCTGCCTCAGCCAAACAGTTTTTACACCTTTAAGCCCCATGTAACCATGAAGTACGTACACAGAAATTTTTTACTTGCATTTTACACTCTGCCACATCCACCATTACCCAAGCCATCGTTTACATCTGTTTTTAAGCACATGTTCATATGTGCCCAAAAGGCAAGCACATGGCTAGCACATGTTGTAAACTTTTACATGATTACCTGGAATTAACTCTTTGTTCACTGTTCTTACTACATGCAAAATCTTCTGCTTCAATAGTTTCAACCTATTATTCATTAACTGCTTTACAACCATTTGTAGCAGTTTGTAAAGTATTTTGTGATCTTATTGCTTCATATTGTATTACCTTAATTACTGACTTGACACTTCCTTCTCTGCCAATAATTTCAGACTTTCTCCTTTAAGTTTATTTAAAAATCAAATTTCAAATTGTCATGTACACATTCATGCATAGTGACATGCAGTGAAATGCCTTTTTTCAACCGTCCAACATGTAAACATAATGGATAAAAAGAAAATGGGGCAGATATTATAAACATTCATAAGAAAATAAAATAAAAATACAAATATATCTTGGTTCACTTTCCAGGCGAACTAATTGTTCTGGGCAGAGTGAACATGTGTTTTTTTCCCTCTAAACCTACATGATGGCCCCTCATCACACTCATCAGGCTGCAGACAACGTTTTGGCATTTTTAAAACTGGAGCTTTTTATTTAAACAAAAAGAATGCATGTATGGTTAAATTAAGATCATATAAAAGAACTAATGCATTCACACTGATTAAATTAAATTTTAATTTTATATTAATTATACACAAAGTACGTTTCAACTCGCCTGTTTTTTTTTTTTTCAACATAATCCGTTTTAACAGTTGTGTTGTAAGGCCTTGATCACAGGTAATTTGCTGGACAAATCCACCATGTAAACGCAGCATACATATTTTTGTTTAATACCAATTGTTTCTCTCAAAAGAATCCAAGCATCTTTTAAGGTTCATTTGCTCCTCAGTGGTTTTGAAAACCATCCTGTATTAATCTGATGTGCTGATTGTCCGTAACGGTTTGTAATCCCTGTCTGTAAGCCTCCTGGACACTTCAGAATCGGTGCCTACCACAGGCATTTGCCAACCAGTACACTCTTTAGGCCCTGGAGAAAATGCGTATATATACATATACATATACATACATATACATATACATACATATACATATACATACATATATATATACATACACATACATCATACACATGCATGTTTTTGCTACCCCAGAAAAAGTAATGTAAAAATCTTTTATTTGTATATATTTTCTTGAAGTTAATTTTAAAAATTGAAATTGAGAGGTATGCTGTGAAGAGAGGCCTGGGGGACTAAACCAATCTTTTCATGGATAATGAAGGCTAATGTTTAACCAAACAGAAGAAGTAAAACCATGTGATACAGTTGTTCTGAATGTATATTATAGCTGCTTTAAGAAACTGGTCTAAATTAACCCATTAACATAAGGGAAAATCGAACACAAGGAAGGTTAAAATAAAGACAGACTGTTGACCAAATGGGTGATCTCAAGAAGCTTTTATTTTCGTTTCAACCAAACATAGCTGACGCAGTACATTTACAGCATTTGGCAGACACTCTTATCCAGAGCGACAAGCAATTGAGGGTTAAGGGCCTGTAACGAAATCCTGAATGCATATCTTCACCAATAACTGTAATGAATACTGCATTCTAACATCATCTGTAACATTTTAATATTGGGGAAAAATGAACGAGCAAGGTGCCCGCTATTATCCACCAATATAATGTTTAATATTACGGGGTAATTAACCAAATGTTTCTCCACCAGTCGGTAACCGACAATTTAAGTTGAAATTACAACATGTACATCCAAATACTCATATTAATTATGATGGTTTATAATTAATTATGACTACTGAATGTTAGATTGAATATTAATGGAATCAATAGCTTAATTATTTGATCTGTTCATCCGGCGAGCAGACAATATAATTATTCATTAATCCCAAGAAAAGTTATATTCCTGGCCTAGAAAATAACTATTCTAATATAATACAAGTTGTAATTGAGCAAGGTAGCAAGATCAAAGATTCATTGACTTGTAATTGTGAGGCACACACAAAGACAATCACTTGTGTATATACAACATTTAATAGACGGCACATGACACACTAATCTATGACAAACATCTATATACAATAGTACTGAGGGGAAGAAAGTGAGAGAGAGAGAGAGAGAAAGAGGAGAAGACGGACGGCAAGTTGAAGGAATCAAATTTATCACACCTTGATGAGAATCGTAAAGAGGAATTCAAATTCACCTTAATTAAAAGGGGCTTAACTTACAGACGCTGAATTGATCAGCAGCGTTACTTGCATTGGGTTTGAAGCTGAACAAAAGTCCGGACGATTCGAGGTGTTGAAGATGAAGTCCTGAAGATGACGATCAGGAATTGCTGTTTTTCTTTGTCCTCCGCCAGGTGTCCCCCCCCCCCCCCACACGTGGGGGGGTGTCCGAGTTGCTCTCTCTCCTGTGTTCCTCCGTTCCTTCTTCCTTATTCCTTCTTCCGTTGTGGAGAGTGTAGACAGAATTTATGGGCCTGGGGTCACACCCAACTTTTGGAAACTAACCAATGCCATGACATGAAACTTGAGCAGAAAGGTATTTCTTTGTCTATGCCCAAGCTCATTTGCATATTGGGAATGGTTCCAAAAGTTAATCAAGTTATTTACTTAAAATATGAATTAATGAATTGAAACCTCTTACGATTACATCATCTTCATCATGGTGTGGGAAATGACGAATGGATTAATTAGATACCAAGAACGGCCAAGTAGACATTGTAACAACCAAAGAATTATATATAAGTACTTCTAACTTACAAACATTGGTTGATATGCAATGAAAGAAAGAGATCATTTGAAGATCATTTGAAAATGGAAAGAATGAAAGAGAATGGAAGGATGCACGAACTGATCAGCCATAATACTAATACATGTCATCACTACATGATTAATATAAGGGATAATAACAATGTTCTAGAAATATAATCATTATTTTGATGAATCCTATTGTTTAATCACTATTAATTATTAAAACAGCATTGTTTTATAACTGAAGTTTTATAGAACAATAAGAATAATGATGATAATTTCATAAAACATTGTTCAAGTTAACACACAGATTATGAGTTTCAGCATGATAAGATAGAAACTCATACATACATTACACATATAGGCAAATGTGTGTGTGTGTGTGTGTGTGTGTGACAATGGGGGTTTGTTTGGGATTTAAATGACAGTCGTAAACTGAGTATTTGGGAGGCAGAAGTCAAAGGTGATGGGCCAGGAAGTGCAGATAAGATGGGGCCTGTCTGTGAATGGCCCAGGTCGTAAAATATGGAATGTGATTTAGAAATTTTTGTCGCTCCAAATGCACTACAGGCCTTACTCAAGGACCTACTAGTGGCAGCTTGATGGTGGTGGGATTTGAACCAGAGATCTTCTGGTCCAGGGGCCAGTGCTTATGCTACCATCTCCCTACTGTGCAGTACATATTGAAATGAGACATTTATCCAAATTCTTGGTCCTGCATCACACAACATGGAGCTACTTGACCAAACACGGAGCTATAAGACACAAGATGTCCTAGCCACATAAAGTGCATTTCAGTGGATCAGTTGGTCGGAAAAGAAGAGCGGGGTTAATGTAGCATCAGACGCTGGGCAGTCTCGTGTAAAAATGTAGTCTATTCGCGAGGCTCTGGTGCAGTCACCACTGAACCAGCTGAAGCCCTCCTCTCTTATGCAGTGTTTTAAAACAGTCTTATAGTTTAAAATCCCTGACTACATTCTGCTATAAAACCGACATCTTGTCTAATTTAAAATGTTCCTTGCCTCTCTTCCTATCCTTTCTAGTTAAAACACAATTAAAATTCCCTGCTAAAACTAGGGTAGCCCTCCCTAACATGCCCCACATGCATGTCCTCAAAGCTCATACCTTTCATTTTGTCTGTAAAATCATAGACATTAAGAACATTAAAATCCTTGTTTAAAAAAAGTCAGATATGCTAAAAGTGCTCGACCATCCTTCACCACAATGTTTGGATTGTTTACTAGAATGGCCACACCATCAGATTGTTGTCATTAGAGCCACTCCAAATAAAGGGCCCAGCAATCCACATTTCCTCCCACTTCGTATAATTATTCATAAAAGGCAGCAAACACTCTTGCAATAAAAACAAATCTGACTTAAAATGTTTTAAAAAGAATAAAAAAAAAGAATTCCTGAAAGTGCAGGAAGGATACCTCATTTGGGGATGGTGAAGGCCACGCATGGTCTGAATATTCAGACAAGGAAGACTCAGGACCATATGCTGCCCTCAACAATTTTCTCCTTCATTAACACCAGAGGAGATCCCGCAGGCCTTTTCTGCACCTGAGCATTTGGGAGCTCACACTCTCCCACTAGTCTCAACAGCCTTTTGTGACACTGTTTGCAGGGAGGAAGTTGTCTCATACTCCGTTTCAACTCCTTTGCAGGGGAGGTTGGGGCTTCCTCCCTCTGCTCTTCTGACTCTGCCCTCATGGCTGGCTGGGATTTTGTATTTCCTGCCAAAACCTCAGGGTCCGCCTACTTTCCTGTTTGTTCTGTGTGTGGGGCTATGACCAATTCCTCTGCACTTTCCACATGTAGTTTCTTGGCATGCTTCTGATAGGTGTCCCAATCCGCTTAATATTAAGTCCTCATATAGAGGACTTATCAGATATTAAACTGATAAGAACAGTTTTTTTTTATTATTATTAAATCCATAATACCAACTTAATCAATACAATCAAGACAACCCCAAACAAATTAGGAGCAATGACGTGGACAAAAACAAAACATGAACAAAGGCAAGCCCCATTCATCTGCATAATAAAACAAAATTGCAAACAAATCCTTATCCGGCACACGGGGAAGAGCCATACCGATCTGTGCCACCCAGCAGTCCCTCCACCTCCTGTAGAATTTCCGATGGTCTAGCACTACACCATCCTCCAAACACCTTGGCTGGTTCCTAATGAGATCAGCTACCTTCAGGTATTGCCATGGGTGGTCAGTTGACCATGGCGCCCGCCCTCTCCAAGGGATTAGTGTTCGCAAAGTGAATTCCAACCAAAACTTTGCAAAAATGGTTGATCTGTGTCTCTCAAATCCTCTTGCCAATCTTGCCACGAAGGCCACGTGCATTGCTAAATATTGCAAATACAAACCGGATTCCAAAAAAGTTGGGACACTATACAAATCGTGAATAAAAACTGAATGCAATGATGTGTAGGTGCCAACATCTAATATTTTATTCAGAATAGAACATAACACACGAAACAAGTTTAAACTGAGAAAATGTACCATTTTAAGGGAAAAATATGTTGATTCAGAATTTCATGGTGTCAACAAATCCCAAAAAAGTTGGGACAAGTAGCAGTAAGAGGCTGGAAAAAGTAAATTTAAGCATAACGAGGAGCTGGAAGACCAATTAACACAAATTAGGTCAATTGGCAACATGATTGGGTATAAAAAGAGCTTCTCAGAGTGGCAGTGTCTCTCAGAAGCCAAGATGGGTAGAGGATCACCAATTCCCACAATGAAAGATAGTGGAGCAATATCAGAAAGGTGTTACCCAGCGAAAAATTGCAAAGACTTTGCATCTATCATCATCAACTGTGCATAACATCATCCAAAGATTCAGAGAATCTGGAACAATCTCTGTGAGAAAGGGTCAAGGCCGTAAAACCATACTGGATGCCCGTGATCTCCGGGCCCTTAAACGACACTGCACCACAAACAGGAATGCTACTGTAAAGGAAATCACAGAATGGGCTCAGGAATACTTCCAGAAACCATTGTCAGTGAACACAATCCACCGTGCCATCCGCCGTTGCCAGCTGAAACTCTACAGTGCAAAGAAGAAGCCATTTCTAAGCAAGATCCACAAGCTCAGGCGTTTACACTGGGCCAGGGATCATTTAAAATGGAGTGTGGCAAAATGGAAGACTGTTCTGTGGTCAGACGAGTCACGATTCGAAGTTCTTTTTGGAAATCTGGGACGCCATGTCATCCGGACCAAAAAGGACAAGGACAACCCAAGTTGTTATCAACGCTCGGTTCAGAAGCCTGCATCTCTGATGGTATGGGGTTGCATGAGTGCGTGTGGCATGGGCAGCTTGCATGTCTGGAAAGGCACCATCAATGCAGAAAAATATATTCAGGTTCTAGAACAACATATGCTCCCATCCAGACGTCATCTTTTTCAGGGAAGACCCTGCATTTTCCAACAAGATAATGCCAGACCACATTCTGCATCAATCACAGCATCATGGCTGCGTAGGAGAAGGATCCGGGTACTGAAATGGCCAGTCTGCAGTCCAGATCTTTCACCTATAGAGAACATTTGGCGCATCATAAAGAGGAAGGTGCGACAAAGAAGGCCCAAGACGATTGAACAGTTAGAGGCCTGTATTAGACAAGAATGGGAGAGCATTCCTATTTATAAACTGGAGAAACTGGTCTCCTCTGTCCCCAGACGTCTGTTGAGTGTTGTAAAAAGAAGGGGAGATGCCACACAGTGGTGAAAATGTCCTTGTCCCAACTTTTTTGGGATTTGTTGACACCATGAAATTCTGAATCAACATATTTTTCCCTTAAAATGGTACATTTTCTCAGTTTAAACTTTTGTTTCGTGTGTTATGTTCTATTCTGAATAAAATATTAGAAGTTGGCACCTACACATCATTGCATTCAGTTTTTATTCACGATTTGTATAGTGTCCCAACTTTTTTGGAATCCGGTTTGTATAAATGTAAGACCATGGCAGACACCCTTATCCAGGGCGACGTACAAGCATGAATTCATTCATGAAGGGTAAATGCAAACTTAAGTACACAAGCAAAGACAGGCAGCAAGGTGCAGTACGGGAGGTGATGAGCTTTTTGAGGTATGAAGGTGCCGATCGATTTTTGGCTTTGTAGGCGAGCGCCAGTGTTTTGAATCTGATGAGTGCAGCTACAGGAAGTCAGTGGCGCGAGCGCAGCAGTGGGGTAGTGTGGGAGAATTTAGGCAGGTTGAACACGAGTCACGCAGCTGCATTTTGAATCATTTGCAGTGGACGAATAGCGTTCTGAGGTAGACCTGCCAGCAGAGAGTTACTGTAGTCCAGTCTCGAGATGACGAGAGACTGAACCAGGACCTGAGCAGCCTGTGTGGATAGAAATGGTTGAACCCTTCTGATGTTGTAGAGAAGGTAACGACAAGAGTGATTAACGTTAGAAATATGGGAAGAGAAAGATAATTGATTGTCCATAGTTACCCCGAGATTGCGAGCAGTGGTGGAGGGAGAAAGTAGAGAGTTGTGGAGAAGTTATGCTGAGATCCTGACCAGGAGATGAATTGCCTGGGATGACCAGCAGTTCATTTTTCTTCGGGTTAAGTTTGAGTTGATGAATGCTCATCCACGAAGCTGTCAGAGAGGCTGATATTCTAGCAGATGCTGTTGTATATGATGGAGGGATGGAGAAGATGAGTTGAGTATCATCAGCATATCAGTGGTAGTCAAATCCATAGGAGATTACTTCACCGAGAGAGTATAGAATGAGAAAAGAGGACTAACGGAGTCTTGTGGGACACCAGTGGTGAGTTTGCTTGGGGCAGATGTAGATCCTCCCCATGTTTTTTTTTTTTTTTGCAATATCTTTTTATTGGTAAAATGTTCAAATCACATTGGCAAACAGTGAGATCACACTCCTTATTTCACATTTTACCTTTACACAAACGAAAAAAAAAAAACAGACAAACCAAAACCACACAAAATAAATCAGTTACAAAAAAAAAAAAAAAGAAAAAAAGAAGAAAGAAGAAACTCCCCCCCCCCCCCCCCCCCCCCCCCCCCCCCCCGATCCCGGCTCATTCTGTACCACAGAGAAAAAGAGATTAAGAAGAAGCATCTAATCACCAAAACCTGCAAGTTCGTGAAATATGAAAGGAAGGGCTGCCACTTAGTAAAAAACCTGGTAGTGTTACCACCCAGGGTACATTTAATTTTCTCAATCCTGAGAAAGAAGGCTGTGTCCTTCAACCACTGTGCGTGAGAAGGAGAAGCAGCAGACTTCCACTGCAGGAGAAGACGACGTCTGGCCAACAATGATGTAAAATTAATGATATCCTTCTGCATGGAATTCAACTGCAGTGTCTCCGATGGAAGTCCAAAGACAGCAATCAATGGGCACGGTTTCACATGTACACCTAGTATAGTGGAAATCGTATTGAAATAGCCCTTCCAATAATTACACAATCGTGGGCAAAAGAAAAACATGACTCAAGTGACAATACGAGCCAGAACATCTGTCACACTTGTCCTCAACATCAGGGTAAATCTGTGACAGTCTAGACTTAGAGAAATGTACCCTGTAGATAACCTTAAACTGGATAAGTGAGAGCCGAGCACAGGGGACTTTATGTAAACCACTCACCACATTATCCCACCATCCGTCACCAAATTGAATTCCCAGTTCCCCCTCCCAAGCAGCTTTTATTTTGGTAGTAGTTTCGATCGCAGAGATCCAAAATACCACTATAGATCATAGAAACCTCACCTTTTTGTTGTCGTAAGGTAAGCTTAATCAAACTCTCCCATTGCTGGTGAGGAGGAGATGAGGGAAAGTCAGGAAAACATACTCTAACAAAATTCCTAACCTGGAAAAATCTAAAAAGATGGTTAGAAGGTAATCCGAACATTGAAGTTAAATTAGTAAAAGTACCAAAAACACCGTCAGAGTACAAGTCCCGAAAACAGTGTATGCCTTTGTCATGCCATAATTTAAAAAAAAGAATCCAGGTATGAGGGTGGAAAAAGATGATTTCTACATATTGGACCTAATGGAGAAGCTGTCACAAACTTAAAATGTTTCCTGAATTGATACCAAATTTTTAATGTATTCAACACCACAGGGTTGTTGACATACGAGGAAATTTTGACTGGAAGAGAGGAATATATAAGAGCAGACAAAGAGGATGAGGGAGAACATGACTGGGCTTCTAACCTGCACCATGCTAAATGAGATGACTCAACCCAGTACCGAACCTTATGAATGTGTGCTGCCCAGTAATAAAATTGAAAATTGGGTAATGCCAAACCACCACTGGACCTACATCTCTGGAGTACTGACTTACGCACCCTGGGAGATCCCCCTGCCCAGAGGAAAGAATTAATTGCTGAGTCTAATGAGTCAAAGAAATGTTTCGGTAGGAATAAGGGGATTGTTAGAAACAAAAAAAGAAACTGAGGCAGAACCTTCATTTTAATAGTATTAATCCTCCCAATCAGAGACAAAGGCAGACTATTCCATCTCTGAAGATCAGTCTTCATTCTATTAACGAGTGGGGTAAAGTTTGCAGAGAAAAGACCTGAAAATGTACGCGTCACAGAAATACCAAGATATTTGAATCCAGATTGTGTAACTTTAAATGGAATGTCTTGACATTTTAGCTGCAAGGCAGTCTCGTTGATAGGGTAACACTCACTCTTATCAAGGTTTAATTTGTATCCAGAAAAAGAGCTGAATGCATCAAGAATGGACAAGATACCAGGAAGACCAGATAACGGATCAGATACATAGAGCAATAAGTCATCTGCATACAGTGATAATCGATGTTCAACACCATTCCTAATAACACCCTTAAATAAAGCAGAGGATCGCAAGGAGATGGCCAATGGTTCAATGGCCAAGGCAAACAGGGATGGAGATAAAGGGCAACCCTGACGTGTCCCACGTTCCTTTGGAAAATAATCTGAACGTACGCTGTTTCGTCTGAATGCTGGCTTGTGGTGTTGTATAAAGTAACCTCATCCAGCTAATAAATTTATTACCAAAACCAAATTTCTCCAACACCGCAAACAGATACTCCCACTCCACTCGATCAAATGCCTTCTCTGCATCCATTGAAATGACAATCTCAGGCACCGTCTCAGAATGCGTTGTGTGGATAATATCTAAAAGAGTACGAGTATTAAAAAACAAATGACGTCCCTTAATAAAACCATTCTGTTCTTTGGAAATAATAGTAGGCAAAACCCTTTCCAAGCGCAAAGCTATAATTTTCGCAAGAACTTTTCACATCCGCATTCAACAAAGATAAAGGCCTATAGGAACCACACAAAAGTGGATCCTTATCACTCTTTAACAGAAGAGCTATTGAAGCTTGGGTCAGAGTAGGTGGAAGAAAACCCTTTTCCAAGGGACTCGTTAAACATAAGCAAAAGAAAGAGGCGCCAACTTATCAATAAATTTCTTATAGAACTCTATAGGAAACCCATCAGGTACCGGGGCTTTTATTGGATTGCATCGCTTTAATTGAGAGCTTTATCTCACCAATGGACAGTGGGGCATCAAGGATTCTGCATTTGATCAGTGTCAATAGTAGGATTTTCAAGATTGGCCAGAAACTGATTCATAACAGAAATATCAGATGCAAACTCAGATTTGTACAAAGCAGTATAAAAAGACTTAAATGTAGAATTAATTTCCACTGGATCTGTAACAGTTACATTGTCATCAGTATTAATTTTAGATATCAAACGTGAGACAGATTGACGTTTCAATTTGGTGAGCCAAAAGTCGACTCGCTTTATCCCCATGTTCATAGTAGGTACTACGTGTCTGCAATAACAGTCGCTCTACTTCCTTGGTGGAAACTAAATCAAATTCTGTCTTGAGATTTAGACGTTTCTTAAACAATTCTGGAGAGGGATTTGATGCGCACTCTTGGTCGAGAATACCAATCGCAGATGTGAGTTCAACGAGTCTGGCCTTATGTACTTTATTGCAACGTGAAGAGAATGAAATAATCTGCCCCCTAAGGAACGCCTTTAGTGACTCCCAAACTAAGGAAGACGATGTTGACTCGTTCTGATTAAAAAGAAGAAACTCATCAATAGAATTAGAGATAAACTCGCAAAATGTATCGTCTGCCAACAATAGAGAATTAAACCTCCAAGGGGGGGGGGATCGGATCTGCTTGTGGACAACTGAAGATCTAAGAATAATGGTGCATGGTCCGATATTAAAATACTAGAATAGTCAACGGTCAGCAACAAATGAATTCAAGCTGCCATCTATGAAAAAATAATCTATTCTTGAGTATGACTGATGTACCTGAGAGAAAAAGGAGAATTTTTTAATGGAAGGGTTGCGAGTTCTCCAAGGGTCAAGCAAGCCATTTTGGTTCATAAAATCAGAAAAAGATTTTGACATAGCTGACTGAGATATCGGTCTTGGACTAGATCTATCCAGTACCGGGTCAAGCACACAATTCAAATCACCTCCAAAAAATCAATAAATGAGAATGTAAATTGGGGTATGTTACTGAGTAGTCTGTTGGAGAATTCAACATCATCAAAATTAGGTGCATAAACATTTACCAGCAGCACCTTTGTTTGCATTAACATCCCCGCAACAATAAGATATCTGCCATTCCTATCAGCAATAACATCGGTAGGAAGAAACTGGATATTTCTCCTAATTAATATAGCAACTCCTCTTGATTTAGAATTGAAATTAGAATGAAATATGTGTTCTATCCAAGGAGCACAAAGCCTATAATGGTCCTTAAATTGCAAATGAGTCTCTTGTAAGAAAACTATGTCTGAGTTAAGCCGTTTCAGATGACTAAAGATTTTAGCACGCTTAGATGGACTGCTCATACCACGTATGTTCCAGGTGATGAAACGAATCGGTGTGTTGGAACCTAGTCTATTTGAAGACATTAAAGTACATTAAATGGAAGAGCAAGAAACCAAATACAGTGAGCCGGGACCCCCCCCCCCCCCCCCCCCAAAAAAAAAAAAACCCCAAAATATAAACAACTAAAGTAAAAATAAAATAAAAAATAAATAAATGAATAAAAATGAACAAAAGTCTCCAACAGGGAGACAACAATAGATAAGGAAGAAAAACATTGGTGCCACAAAATCGTGACATCAACTCGGAGAAGAAAACCCTGAAATTAACCTAATCCAATAGAGAGAGAGACAACTCCCACAGAACTCCAGTACAAGTACCCAAACAAGTGTGCGCATACAATGGCAATATAACCCTTTAACATCACCCGCCATTACAACACTCTGGGAGAAGGCACTAACCGATTTTAATCGTTTTAATATATTTCCCGGCTTCATCGGCATCGAGGAAGTCTTTTTCCACACCCTGATGTGTGATACGGAGACGTGCTGGAAAGAAAAGCCCATAACGAACTCCTTCCATTCCGCGTAATTGCCTCCTCACGTCCGTGAAGGCCGCTCGAGCTCGGGCCACCTTGGCAGTATGGTCAGGGAACACAGAAATCCTGCTTCCCCCGACAACAACCTGTCGATTCTCCCTCGCACGACGCAGAACATCCGCACAGTCGCTATAGTAATGAAACCTGGTAATAACAGTGCGCGGACGCTCTCCGTGTTTCGGTTTCGGTTGAGAGGTTCTGTGTACCCGGTCTAACAGCGGCGCTTCGTCTAGCTGGAAAGCCTCTTTAAGCAGCGTGGCGATAGTTGTGTTATCAGCGACGGTGTCCTCGGGAATCCCGACTATCCTAATGTTATTCCGTCGCGACCGAGATTCTAGGTCCTCACACTTCCTCTTTAAAGAGTCAAACTCGGCATTTAACTGTGCGAGCTTGTTCTTAAGCTCGACTACATCGTCAGTGCATACCGAGAGTGATTCCCCCATGTCCCGCACTGTACATTTGAGCGCAGCCATCTCAGCGTCCGAAGCAGCTTTATCATTTGCTAGCTGCGTTTTAACTGATTGTAAATCAGCCCTAATTGTGGACAAATCATCCCCCAGTGCAGCACGGAGTTCAGCTTTGAAAATATCCGCAATGTCCTGTTTTAGCGAGCTCAGCAACTCTCGCTTCAAAGACCCCACATCAATAACATGCACGGCTTCACTCGGAGTTGTGGTGACGCGAGATGGAGAGGAAACCTCCGGCTCCGAGGCCTGCTGTTTGTGAAGGAGGCCGCAGTTGTGAGGTCGTCGCGGAGCGGGTTTTAGGGGTTTTTCCGGCCATAATAAAACACTCGGAACGTGAACACAGCTGTCAAAATACGAACTCGGGTGAGTATATCTTAAAAAAAAGTAGTGGTAGCGCAAAAAATAAACAATTAACACGGAATCTGCGGGAGCGTCTAATCAAACGTGTTACTCCATTGGCTGCTCAGGAGCGCCCCCATCCTCCCCATGTTACCTGAAACGGTAGGAGGAAAACCAATTCCATGCAGCTCCAGAGATACCAAGACTCCTGAGGGTAGCTAAAATGGTCTTGTGGTTCACGGTATCAAAAGCTGCTGAAAGATCTAGTAAGATGAGGACGGAGGACAATCTGTCTGATCGGGCAGCATGAAGTTTTTCCCTGACTGCCAGGAGAGCAGTCTCAGTCAAATGTGCTGCTTTGAAGCCAGACTGGTTAGGGTCTAGAAGGTTGTTTTGTGAGAGATAGACAGACAGTTGGTTAAAGACATTCGTGCGTTCTAGAGTTTTTGAGAGAAAAGATAGATACCAGTCTGTAGTTCTTGTCTGTTGGGTCCAGAGCAGGTATATTCAAGATGGGAGTGACCCTTGCTTGTTTGAAGGAATGCCGGTACACATGTCCAGAAGATAGGGACCCATTGATGATTGTGGAGATGAAGGGCAGGAGATCGTGAGAGATGGTCTGGAGCATGGATGAAGGTATTGGATTGTGTGGGAGGGCTACTATTATGTGTCAAGGAAAAAGAGTTGGAGAAACAGTAGACAAGAGGAGTGGAGTTTGTCATAGGGTAGGTTGAAGTCACCAAGTATAACCAGATTAGTGTTGTCAGGAGATGTGAAGATAAACCAGTGATTAAGTCAGCTTTCCTTACCACAGATTGGCAACCTCAGAGCCCACCCACCACTGTGCGAGATTGAGATCGCAGGACAGGGTAGATGAGGTTGCTGGCAACACGACCTCCGTTTGGTGGAGGGAGCTAACTACAGGAATAGGATTAATACACATCCTGTCATTTAGGAGTTTTGCAGTTAGGAGTTAGTAGGAGAGTTTAGAAGTTGTTTCTGGAGCACGTCCAATATAAGCAAGTAAGACCTGCCCCCAATTCACACCTAAATTGAGATTGAAACTATCCAAGTCAAGTCAAGTCAAGTGAGCTTTATTGTCATTTTAACACATACAGCTGATGCAATATACATTAAAACGAAACAACGTTCCTCCAAGACTACGGTGCTACATAAAACAACATAAAGGCACGATAGACAACAAGAGCTACATACACGGGACGACATAGAGCCACAAACAACAAGTGCGACAAGACAGACATTACATAGTCACGCCACAGGACAGGTACATAAATTAAAGCGCCGACAGTGCAGTTTTATTATGCAAAAATGCAAAAATATAAAATATGGATTGTGCAAGGTAGATAAAGTGGCAGTGCAGATTGTAAACATAGTAATAAACATTCAAGTATTAAGGCAGCAAAGTGACGTGTGCCAACCTTCAAAACTATAACCATGTTTTTTAGCAGCAGAATAAATAATGTTGGACAGCAGTGGTGTGTAGAACCGGAGTGTGTGTGTGGCAGTGGTTCAGTCTCTAGTGTTAAGAAGCCTGGTGGCTTGCGGGTAGAAACTGTTTATTAGTCTGGTGGTGCGGGCCCGAATGCTTCGGTACCGTTTACCAGAAGGCAGGAGGGTGAAGAGTGTGTGTGAGGGGTGTGTGGGGTCAGCCACAATGCTGGTGGCTCTTTGTGTGCAGCGTGTGGTGTAAATGTCCGTGAGAGGGGGTAGAGAGACACCGATGATCTTTTCAGCTGTCCTCACTATCCGCTGTAGGGTCTTGCGGTCCGCGACGGTGCAGTTCCCAAACCAGACGGTGATGCAGCTGCTCAGGATGCTCTCAATAGTCCCTCTGTAGAACGTGGTGAGGATCGGGGGAGGAAGACGTGCTTTCCTCAGCCTTCGCAGAAAGTAAAGGCGCTGCTGGGCTTTCCTGCTGATCTGGCGGGTGTTGAGAGACCAGGTGAGGTTCTCCTCCAGATGAACACCAAGGAACTTGGTGTTCTTGACGATCTCCACGGTAGAGCCGTCGATGGTGAGTGGAGGATGTTCACTCGGTGCTCTCCTGAAGTCAACGATCATCTCCTTTGTCTTGTCGACGTTCAGAGACAGGTTGTTGGCTTCACACCATGCCGTTAGCTGTGCCACTTCCTCTCTGTATGCTGACTCGTCGTTCTTGCTGATGAGACCCACCACGGTCGTGTCATCGGCGAACTTGATGATGTGGTTCGAGCTGTGCATCGCTACACAGTCGTGAGTCAGCAGGGTGAACAGCAGGGGACTGAGAACGCAGCCTTGAGGGGCTCCGGTACTCAGTGTGGTGGTGCTGGAAACGCTGTTCCCGATTCGGACTGATTGTGGTCTCCCAGTCAAAAAGTCCAGAATCCAGTTACAGAGGGAAGTGTTTAGTCCAAGCAGGCTTAACTTTCCGATGAGGTGCTGAGGGATGATGGTGTTGAATGCTGAACTGAAGTCGATGAACAGCATTCGAACGTAAGGTATCTTTGTTGTCCAGGTGTGTGAGGGACAGATGAATGGCTGTGGAGATCGCGTCGTCCGTTGAGCGGTTCGGACGATATGCGAACTGTAGCGGGTCCAGTGTGGGTGGTAGCTGGGTTTTGATCTGCCTCATGACAAGCCTCTCGAAGCATTTCATCACGATGGGTGTGAGTGCGACGGGACGATAGTCGTTGAGGCAGGACACTGAGGACTTCTTCGGCACGGGGACGATGGTTGTCGCTTTAAAGCACGATGGAACAACGGCGCTGCTCAGAGAGATGTTGAAGATATCCGTGAAGACATCTGCTAGCTGTTCTGCACATTCTCTGAGCACTTTACCAGGGATGTTGTCTGGTCCAGCAGACTTCCGTGGGTTCACTCTGCGCAGAGTTTGCCTCACATCAGCGGTGCTTACGCAGATCACCTGGTCGTTGGGCGGAGGGATGGTCTTCCTCGCTGTCACGTTGTTCTGTGCCTCGAACCGAGCGTAGAAGTCGTTCAGCGCATCTGGGAGGGAGTCGTCACTGCTACAGACAGATGAGGTCGTCTTGTAGTTTGTGATCGTCTGGATGCCCTTCCACATGCGCCGAGTGTCTCCGGTGTCCTGGAAGTTGCTGTGGATTCTCTGGGCGTGTGCGCGCTTTGCCTCTCTGATGGCGCGGGACAGTTTGGCCCTGGCTGTTTTTAAGGCCGTCATGTCCCCTGCTCTGAAGGCGGTGTCTCTGATCTTCAGCAGCGCACGCACATCCGCCGTCATCCACGGCTTCTTGGTTGGAGCGTGTGGTGATGGTCTTGGAGACGGTAACATCATCAATGCACTTGCCGATGTAGCTGGTCACTGATGACGTATACTCCTCCAAGTCTACCGAGTCGCCGTTGGTTGCAGCCTCCTTAAACATGTTCCAGTCAGTGCACTCAAAACAGTCCTGTAGAGCTGACATGGCTCCAGCAGGCCAGGTTTTCACCTGCTTTGGGACAGCTTTAGAGCGTCTGACGATGGGTCTGTATGCTGGCATTAGCATAACAGTGATGTGGTCTGAGTATCCGAGATGGGGGCGGGGCTCCGCACGGTACGCGCCTCGAACGTTGGTATAAACAATATCCAGCGTGTTTTTCCCTCTCGTCGCAAAGTCCACATGCTGGTGGAATTTAGGGAGAACTGACTTGAGATTTGCATGGTTGAAATCTCCGGCGATAATAAACAGTCCGTCGGGGTGCGCGTTCTGTAAGTCACTAACAGCCCCGTAGAGTACACACAGAGCCTCCTTAGCATTGGCGCTAGGAGGAATGTAAACTCCAATAACAAAGAGGGTGGTGAATTCCCGTGGTAAATAAAACGGCCTACATCTCAGTCACATATTCCACGAGCGATGAACAGTGTTTAGAAACTAACACCGAGTCCGTGCACCAATCCGTGTTTATGTAAACACAAACGCCACCGCCGCGAGTCTTACCGCACAGAGCTTCATTCCTGTCGGTACGAAACATGGCTAGTCCGTTTAGCTGAATGGCGGCGTCCGGAACTCTGTCGTTGAGCCATGTTTCCGTGAAAACAAAAACACAGCAGTCTCTAAACTCACGCCGTGTATTCCGTTCGAGTCGGATGTAGTCCAGTTTATTATCCAGGGAGCAGACGTTGGATAATATGATGGACGGGAGAGCCGGCCGGCTAGGGTTAGCATTTAGCCTAGCACGGACTCCCGCCCGCTTGCCGCGCTTCCGCTTCCTCGCGCACCGCTTACGTCGTCCTCTCTCCTGGTCACCGGTGTCAGTCGACGCCGAGGATCGGAGGCCTGGTCTCCGTAGCACGCCGAGTTCGCGGAGGTTCTTCCTAATATTGTCATGCAGGTTACTTGCTGCATGATTTCGGTATTCCAAGAGTGTCTGGCGGTCGTATACATGAACACCATTGTATTTGGCGTCCATGTGCCGTTTGTGTCGGGCAAAAACACAAAAATAGCACCATTTTGTCCGGAGTGGCCGCTGCGTGCTACTGCCGCGCCGCCATCTTGGACCAAGGCGTGTGATTTATCCTTGATAAATCACCTGAGAGGCAAAGTAAGTACTACCAACACTATAGGATTAACAAGGCAACTAATACAAGAACAACTGAGCTAAACAGGAGTACAAAAGTCAGAATCTTACCTTACCAGAAAACACTACATTCAAAGAGCACCTTTTCCCCGCTCCATATACATTCTTACCCGGGCCACCTGCTGGCTCCTTCCTCCCCAAATGAATGTAAATTAAGCATGCTCCAAGCGCCTTCTTGTTACAAATGGGACAAGGAAGACAAACGCCACATGATTAAGGCCTGTAAGTAGATCAACATTCGCCACCAGAACTCTACCTGTCAGGGAAAGATCCGTTCTACTCCATCTCTCAGCCCTGACATTTCGCTTCCTCATCTTTTGTGCACTGCCAACCCTCCAGAAAACTACTCCCAAGACCTTAAGCCCATCCTGATACAGGGAGAACCCACCATGGATCTTGCATACAGGACCGTGGACTTACTGCTGTTAACTTGTGCTCCTGTTGCCTCAGAAAATGCCTCAATATCATGCCCTACTGCCTGAAAATCTTCATCCTGTCCAAGGAACAAAGTGACATCATTGGCATATACAGACACCTTGACCTTGGCCCCTCCTGCCCCTGGAACCTGCAGTCGATGGAATGTAGGCTTCCCTCTCAAGCGCACTACCAATGGTACCAAGTACAGAACATGGAGCAGAGGCGACAGTGGACATTCTCCCCTCCTTGCTGTGCAAACCACTCGGACAAGTGTTCATTCATCCTGACGTGGTTCCCCGCCACCACATACAACAGGTGGACCATGTCAAAGTGAGGGCCAAAGCCTATTCATGCCAAGAGTTCAAAGAGGAACTCGTGCGAGACCCGGTCGAAGGCCTTTTCCTGGTCCAAGCTTAGCAGAGCCAAAGGTTCCTGGCACTGCTCAGCCCATGCCAGTGCATCTCTGATTGGCACCAAGTTCATGCTGCACATCCTCCCCGGCACTTCACAGGTCTGATCAGGGTGCACCACCTGGGCTATCACCTCCCTCAGGCGCTGAACCATCAAATTGGCCAGGATCTTATAGTCGGCTGTCAAAAATGTGATCGGCCTCCAGTTTGCCAAGTCTTGCATGTCACCCCTTTCATGAAGTAGGGTGACATGACCTACTATAGGAGAAGAAAGTAGGGCTCCGTGCTCCATTGCTTCCCTATAAACCTCCAGCAAATCTGGGCCCACCAGTGGCCAGAATGTCCAGTACTATTTTACTGGTAGACCATCCTTCCCGGGGTCTACACCTGTCCTCAGGGAAAGCATGGCAGGTTGTAGTTCCTCCAGGGAAATCTGGCCCTCCGGCTCTAAAGCATTTTCCCATGGCAGTTTTCCGGCAACTTTGTCCAAAAAGGCAGCCATGAGTTCCCTCGTTGTTTCCCCTCGGCCCAAAGAACTGGCTGTAGAATGACCTAGTCACTTCAACCATCCCTTCTGCTGACGTTGCGTGCTGATCCCCCTGTCTCAGGCCGTGCATGTTAAGAGCCTTGCTGACGGCTTCTCACACATCTAAAGAAATAGCGAGAAGGGCATTCATCTTCCTCTAGGCTCTGCTTGCCTGCCTGAATAAAATGACTGCGGGCCTCAGTCTCATACTGTGCCTGCAAGCCTCACTATCATTTCTAAGCCGCCCCTGATCTATGATGTTGCAGGAGGCATGGCAGGATGGAGATCACTTACTGGCCTTTTCCCAATTCCTTCTTACCACCATCTGCACCCACTATCGGCACAGAATAGTGACCCTCCTTTTAGTGTCCTCCAACCAATCTGCCTGTATTGCATACAGCTGTTGCACACGACACCAGCCCACATAGAGGCGGGGGAACACTTCACAAAAAGTGGGGTCCTCCAAAACAGTAGCATTCAACCTCCATGACACTCTTCCCCTTTGCCCCCCTTCGACCTGAATCCCTCCCATTACCATACAATGATCGGATCTGACTCTACATCTACGTTAAAATCCCCTCACACCAAAAGCAACCAGTTTGTGCAGAATAATGGCTCTAGCAGGTGGGAAAAACCCTCATCTCTGTCCTACCCTACAAGGTGCATGCATGAACCTCATCCCCCCTCCTCCCATCAACACATTATCCTCCCTGGAACCACTGACACTACTGTCTCAATTTTCCAATCCAACGATTCCTGGCCTCACCTAGAGAGAGGCCAGGAATTGGACTCACTGGTTCCCGGTCCTGCACAAGAGACCTGTGGTTAGTTAAAATGATGAAACTTTCTTTCCTTAAAGATGCTTCTTTAAAAACGTTTTAATAAAACTATATTCTTTGGGGAGGTTAAGAGATTGGGGTTTTCAAATCCACAGGTAAAACCCATCCAGAAACAGGCCATGGTCTTATCACCGGATGGGGTCACCGCGTAGCTGATGTGTAGAGTGGTGAATTGACTGGCTAAAAACAGGTGGGTGTCTGGGACGCTTTTTCTACCATTTTCGTGCCTTTTCTTCACCCTCTTTTTATCCGCTACCATTTAGACCCCCACAAGAAGTAAAACACCGCTCTCTCCAACGCTAAAAGAAATCTCCTGTTGGGGCTAAAGACAGAACAGACAAGTAAAATCAAAGGTAAAATCACTGCTTTAAAAATTATAACTTTACCTTCTAATGTCATTTGTCTTAGTCCCCAAAACCCCAGTTGTTGCCTAACTTTCCCGATCAAGTCAGTCCAGTTTAGGCTAAAAACAGAACAGACAAGTAAAATCAAAGACTTGTCATCTGTCTCAGTCAATAAAAACCCCGGTCGTTGCCTAACTTTCCCAAACAAGTCAGTTCCCCCTGCCTTGTCGAATTTTACCCATAAAATCGTTGTTTCTGCTTTAAAATCCACGTCTAGTCCACTTCTGTCTACGTTTCCCCATGGCCCGAAGAGCTGGGCCTCGGACTTGCTCCTATTGAGCTTAGCACCCGAGGCCTGACCATACCAGTCAGGTCCATTGCTCTTCGTACAGATGAAACATCCATGGCAAAAAGGGTCAGGTCGTCCATGTATAAAACACAAGTCGCCGTGAGTCCACCGGTCCCTATGATGGTCAGTGCATTGATCCATTTATCCCTTTATAAGATCACCTTTTTAGAAGGTACCCCCGGATATTTAGACACTACATAGAGGTTACCAGCTATTAGATCTACCACCCAGTAGCCCAACGACGGAATCCATTGGTGTGGGCGAAGGTATGCCTGTTGAATGAACAAGAGAATGAACAATGCGCTGAAAGTAGCCGCATTAGAGCAGAGCGAATACAAAGAAAAAGGAGAAGCTAATTGGACATCCTCGAATCACCCAATCCCACCATGTGTAGGCATACAGTGCCGAGCGTGTGGATGAGCTGGATAGGATGCTTGCAGTCCTCTTAGCCAGGTTTGCCTCCACCTGTGCTTTGTTACGATGATATTCAATTTGCAAAATCATATTCTTCACCAGGTCCATTGTGTCCACCAAGGTTTGTTTACCCTGTTTGTAGAAGGTGTCCTCCTACAATGGAGAAAAATCGATGTCCACTGGAACTCTCCCCAAGATGTTTATCTGACCCATTGTGAAATCCTCAGTCACCTCCAAGCAGAAGGTGTGTTCATTTCACTGATGACACCACTGTGTGAGGAACCTGGATAGCATCAACATGACCATGCAATGATTGTACTTTTATAAGTTTAGAATTATTAGAATCAAACCATAAGGGGATACAAGAACAAACAATATAACTTCATGGTTCATGAAAACAAGTGCAAGTTGCAAATAAGATCTCAGTACCCTTCAAAGTCATGTATTCAGTAAGGTGGTCCCATTTAATGCGCTGATCTTTTGCTACGATGTCAATAGAATGTATGGTGGTTGAATAAAGATATACCTTATCAGATTGAAGTAAAGGAAAAGTGGTGAAAACCCCAGTGCAGCCAGAACACTCATTGCCAGTATATATCATTAAGGTTGATAAAAGTTTCGAATTTTTATTTTTCAGATGCAAGCCATTTAAAATGTCCTGTCTTGCTGCAGTAAAATATCTTGTGCACAAGTTCTGCAGGTTAAGTCATGCTCGATGGTACGGGTCTGATTGAAAATTGTATGGCTGATTGTAAGCCTATGGTCAGATTTGACCATTTTGATAATGTTTTCATTGTGTTGAAAACTAGTGACTACCTGGTTTGCTAACCAGACTGAAAATTGTAATTGTAATCAGAGACTTAATCATCGATGCGTGACTGTAACCATGCATAAATCTTATTATTGTCACCACAATGTTTTACATATGCAGAGAGGATATTAGAAATATTGTATGTTATATAGGTTATAACAAGGTTAACATCATGAAGCAAAAGCTTGTTAATGTTCCCTTTGGTTATAACCCAAGGAGAGACGGGGTGTCTTTGACTTTTTTGTAGTTTTTAATGTCTAAAGGTAGTAAGACTTTCACAATGTTGTATAGTCTATGAACAATTTTGTGGACTTGAAAAATTGTCCATATCTATTTCACATTACCCAATACAATGTGTGCCCTCCTTTCGACTTGTCGAACCAAAAGTTTTAATCTGTGATTAACGGTTGGTTTTGACAAATTGAACAGAAGTTCTGTAAATTTTAGTTGTATAATGTTGTGAGTTATGATATATGATATCCTGAGTTTCCTCTGGAAATACTGGGCACGCTAACAATAAATAAACATTTGAATGGATTGAAAACCCATAACAAAGGCATCACTCGTGTTTAAGGTGTAGCACCTCTAAATGCTGTGGGAAAAGCATTACATGTTAAAATTTAGCAGTTAATTTGACTACTTATGGTGGTATTGTTGGTGTTACTTATGGTAGAAATAACCCATACAATTCCACCTTGAGAGATCAGAAGTTCAACATGGTTAAACACATGAATTAATAATCACAAATTACTAAACAATTGTTCCATTAGCTCAGTGGTTTCTTTTGACATGCAAGCTTAGACATTTTCCTCTCGTCTTAGCCTGTCATCTATCACTTTATAACATGTCTAATGGGACAAAACTTTAGCTATATCAATAAACTGTAGTTTAAATCTCAAGATAAGATCACCGGTTATGCTTAACATTTACAGCTCTGTAGGGCTAAATGCTACAATTTACCAAAATCCTTCTAATGTGACAATTTTGAACTACTCTGGTGTCTACATCAGCCTAAATGCACTTGGGTGCGTAAACAGCTGTTTAACACCAGATATATTTACATGAGAATATATATGTTGTTAAATGTATAACTTAAAGCATGTGCTTCCATGAGAACAACTGCAGAAACTGTAATTTTAACAGTATCCGCCAAGTTGCTTAAAAATTCTAAATGGACATCACCGGAATCTTTGTCGGGACAGAAATGCATAAAATGCAATAAGTCATTAGCCATGACAACATCCGCAAATAAAGTTTGCTTCTAGGTAACAGCTAACCTAATCTTACTACAGATCCCATCGCCTTATTGAATACTGCTGTGAGTTCACAAATAGTTTCTTTTAAATGCGTAGTGGCCTGATCTGGATGATCAGAATGCAAATTTTTGCGCTGAGTGAGTAAAATAGGGTGGTGGACGTCCCTTCTCCAACGACCAGCATTTATGGACTACATGCCCAATTTTGTGGCAGAAGGAACAAAGTTTACTTTGCTTATCATGCAACTTTTCCATTGTGTTAAGCATACCTACTTTGAGTGGTTTTTGACAAATACTGTCAGATTTAGTTTAAAGCACAAATTGGCTGTGACACATTAATTCTGTTTTATTACGAGGGTCACAACAATTTTCTGTTGATGGTGGGGACAGATCGCAGACTTCAGGGCTTATTCTTCAGGTCTTATTTTGGTGGCTTGGCTACTGCTTGCTAAGGCCATAGTACCATTCTCATCACTATCACTGTGAATGTTGCTTTCAAATTCTGATTTTATCGTGGCTGGTTTAGGAGCAGCTATAGGAAGAGCAGCTGAATTACAGCGGTCTTCAAACACCGTGGAATATTCATTATACAATCGGAGCTTGTGCTTTCGAGCTTCTTGATTTTACATTCCATAGCATGACACTGTTTCGCCTAGGTTTGTTTATCACACAAAAATGTTTCGACCTGTGCTCGAAGTTGTTTTAACTCTCCCGAACGCGCTATTTCAAGCTCTTTAATGCTTGCAATGGCATGCATGCTCTCCTCTAACATTGCTCTCTCATTCATTCTTGAAAAGCAAATACAAAATGCGGTCGAAGCGATATCGTTTCTTTGACTCTAGTTTTTTCCCCACTGGAATACCACTCTAGAAGTTCATAATTACTCCCTCCTAGATTCAAACCTTTGTCGTGTAAACGAACCAGCGTTGTTTTTTTGGAATACCACTCTAGAATCTTGTTTTGTATCTTAAAATTATGCCGGACTCATAATTATTCTGATTATCCTCTTGTTTTGATATCTTAAAAAGATTCACGGTCTCCGGTCTAACAGGATAAACTAGCTTTCCCTCAAGACTTTGTAAAAGGTAAAAAATTGACTTACCAGATCACCTGAAGACAGAAGATAAAAAACTCGCTGTTGTTGAGCTGGAATGTTGCGCTAAAGACGTCACTTGCTTGGAATTTGGAGATCACGTCAGGGTCACCAACAATAAGATCCCCTTTTTAGAAGGTACCCCCGGATATTTAGACACTACATAGAGGTTACCAGCTATTAGATCTACCACCCAGTAGCCCAACAACGGAATCCACTGGTGTGGGCGAAGGTATGCTGCGTGTATGTCTTTTCTGCGCTGTTGCCAAAAAATTACTACAATGGATTGTAGTTTGTTATATTAATTAAGATTTTAACTGGTATCTGACTACAATTTATAACAATATTTAACTTGAATTTTACTTGATTCTCAGCATTCCTTCTTTTCATTTGATCATTAATTATGAGCCTGGGATCACTCAGATTTGTGCTAGTCAACATCTCATGCTGAATCTTAGTCAGAGGATATAACGGTAAGCTAATATTCTTTAACGTAGGCCGCTTGCTAATGCATGCTTGCTCATGCATAAATAATAGTTTATTTTAGCCACTTAGTTATAACTTGCTAAGTCAGTGATAGTCAGGAATCAGTAGGTCTCAGGCGTTGTGCTCTTTGCTCCATATACTCATGAGCCTCCTGTTTGTACTATACTGGTCATAGATTTGCGGTAACACCAGACTATATAATTTATTAGATATAAATGATTTCAGGCAATTTTAGAGTAATCAAGAATATAACATTTAGTTTCCAGGCCTTAATCAATTAATACAAATCCTCACATCAAACAAATAATAAAATAATGAAAGCAAGGTTGTGTAAATTATCTTTTATAGATGTATTTAACAAAGAATTGTTACAGATTTGTTGCTAGAAAGGTTACCATATTGTTACTTATTGCTTCATATTCGCAGATTACCAAGAATTATTTACTTGTATATTTTACCTGGCTGGAGATACACACAGAGAACTGTGCGGGAAGTTCTGGTTACTGTGAATGGTTGCCTTTTGCAGATTACTTTTAGCAGGTTAAAATTATATACTTTAAGAGTAGCTAAAGTATTATTGAATTATATATTTTACTTGACAGTTGATACACACAGAGAACTGTGCGGGAAGTCCTGGCTACCGAATGCTTCCTATTTGCAGATTATCAAGAATTGTTTACTTATATATTTTACCTGGCTGGAGATACACACAGAGAACTGTGTGGGAAGTTTTGGTAACTGAATCCTTCCTGTTTGCAGATTACTTTTAGCAGGTTAGAGTTGTATACTAGGATTGTATAAGAGTAGCTAAAGTATTATTGAATTATATTTTTTACCTGACCGTAGATACACACAGAACTGTGCGGGAAGTTCTGGATACCGAATGCTTCCCTTAGTATTTCACAAAATTTCCTTAAATACCTAAACCTCCGGTCATAAAAGCTTGACCAACCTTTTGTTATTGAAAGTTCTCTTTCTCATCCCCATGGGGGATTTTGGATACTTATCATATCAGTAAACCTGTATAGTATCTTTACTTTTGGTCTATTCTACTAATATGAGAATGAGATCATATTTGTTTTACCACACGGAAACCTTTAAAATTATACCAAACAATGTAAAGTTAAATATAGGATTAACAAAGTATGCATATGTACTATGTAACCCTTCCATGGCCCTGTCTTATCCCCAGGGGGTAAGGGGGGGGGGTTGAGAATGGGTGCCAAAGTTCGTTACAGAGAGAGTTTGTTCTTGTGATCTCCACAGATTAGAAGGTTTATTGTTTTATTGCATGGAAGTTCTCGTGGTCTGGCTTCATGGAGACATCTGACCAGCCTTACACCTTCTCGAGATCTGTGCCAGTGGCTCGATGCAAGCTACGTACAGAAGAGGAGATAACGGGCAGCCTTGACAGACACCGCTGCGGATAACTACCGCTTTTGTCAAATGCCTGTTAACCAAGATTCTGCTGCCCTGATACAGCAGTCTGACCCAAGCTATGAATCGTTCTGGGAACCCCATTTTTGCCAGAACCTGAAACAGGAACTGGTGCGAGACGTGGTCAAAAGCTTTTTCAAAATCTAAATTTACAATTGCTAGTTGAATGTTTGTCTCTCGCATAACAATGCCCCATTTTCCCACATTTCCTACACAGCTTAGGCATGCCTGTATAGTAAATGTAGCCTAGGTTCTCTCCCAACACAATCATTGAAGGCATATGCCTCAGGCCCTGGTATCCGCCGGCGTCCTCCCATTGTTTAATGGGGATTCGCCAAGAGCAATTCCAGATGCCGTCCTCATCCATGACCTTGACTGGTTGGCCGCGAACCGTGCAATATCTGCCCAGCCAGACAAAGATGTCCTCTCCACTCAGTTTCATTAAAACATTCTGACAATCACTGTTTTAAGTGAGTTGTCAAAGTCTCTCCACTGTGAACATGGAGAACTGGGCGTTCACATTTTCAAACCTTTGCCAAAAAACATTAAACAGGGAAGAAGTCTTGAAGCTCGGGTCAATACCTTTGAAGGTCAGAGTCATCAAACAGTTCAGTTCCTCTGGTTTAAAACTTAATTTTTTTCCTGGATAATCTTCCTGGAGAAGTCCAAACGTGACATCCCCAGGAGCTTTTTATCTACCTCTTTGATTAAAAAATGCACGCTATGGTGCCTCCTCATGCTGGCACGAGCAGCCGACATTTTGGAGGCACCAGTAGCCTAAAAAAATAAAAAGGTTAAAAATAGACTTTTAAATTTAGAATAAATAGGGGTAAAAACTAAATAAATAGAATATCAAAGAAAAGAAAAAAGAAAAGAAAACACTTACCTTAAACGGCTTGCTGTACAGTTTACTCTTTGAGGGATGTGTATGAGGCCACAATGAAGACCTCAAACATCAGCCAACAAAGAGCGATCGCTGCCTTAGCCAAAAGGCAGAGAAGCGATAAGACTTATAAGAACAGATTTTTTTAAATTAAATCCAAAGCATCATACATTCAGCCATACCATTGAAACAAAAAAACACATCAGAAATAGTACCAAACGTAATACCCAGAAAGCATAATAAGCAGATAATAAAAAAGCAGACCCCCATTCGCTTGTTTCAATAAAACGGTGATGCAGAAGCCACAAGAGCAAATCAAAAGCTTTACACAAATGTCCATCATGCCCCCCCCCCTTCCATTACAAAACTCCTCTACCCCATTACCTATCCCTGGTTGGCCACCACGGATTCCGAATCACTGTCATCCCCAAGTAACGTTGCCACTCCTACCCTTACCATCCCCTGTCCACCCTCCCCCACCTGTTCAACCTTGCGGAGTCTGGCCCTAAATGCCCGGAATAAGCTCTCCTGGCTTACCCGTGGCGACAGACTTCGGATGCATTCGCACCTCATTTCCCATAGAATGCACTTTGCTACCGAGATGACCTGCCACAACGGCCGCGCCCTCTCCTGCTCCATGCACTTCAACCCAATGCCGTACAACACGAGATCTCGGTGCAATGAGGCTCCCCCTTCCTTGGACCACCACTCCAGAACTGGGTCACAACAGGACATGACCACATTGAATGCTCAATCGTCTCCTCCCCTCCACATCCAACCGGACACTTAGGCGTACGATATGAGCCGTGCCGGTATAGACGCTCTCTTACTGGCAAATGACCCAGAGCCACCAACCAGTGAAAATCTTTGCTCGACCCATCTAGCCACTTGGGCTGCAGAGCTGTAAAATTTCCGGTGGTCCAAGACCAGTCCATCCTCCAGGCACCACAGCTGGTCCCTAATGAGGTCAGCCACCTTCTGGTAATGCTATGGTGCCTTCCCTTTCCAGGGGATTACTGCTTGCAAAGCAAACCCCAACCAATATCTTGTGAACAGGGTCGCTCTGTGCCCCTCTAATCCCCTGACCAACCTTGCAAAGAAGGCCACATGCATTGCCATGGTCTTTAGAGGAGCACAAAGTACCCCTCTCCCACCCTTTCCCTGCTCCTTATACATTGTAACGCAGGCAACCTGCTCACACCCCCCTCCCCAAATGAATGTAAACAAGGCCTGCTCCAGGCGCCTTCCTGTTACAAAAGGGACAGGGAAAATGAAGCCCAAATGATTGAGGCCTGCTAGCAGATCAGATTTCACAGCCAAAACTCTACCTGTCATGACATAGAGCAGAGGTGACAGCGGCCGAAGCCTATCCGCTCCAGGAGCTCAAAAAGGATCAAACGCCTTTTCCTAGTCAAGGCTTACCAGAGCCAATGGTACTCAGCGTTGTTCAGCCCATGCCAGTGCATCTCTGACCAGCACCAGGTTCATGCCACACATCCTTCCAGGAACCCCACAGGTCTGATCGGGGTGAACCACCTGGGCCATCACCTCCCTCAGGCGCTGGACGATTACCTTGGCCAGGATCTTGTAATCCGCCGTCAACAGCGTAATCGGCCTCCAGTTTGCCAAGTCTAACTTGTCACCCCTTTATGACGGAGATTGACATGCCGTTCACTGGCGGATGGAGGCAGGACTTCACGCCTGATTGCTTCACTATAAACAGCCAGCAAATCTGGGCCCAGCAATGGCCAGAATGTCCGGTACCATTCCAAAGCCTTTTCCACCAGTAGTTTGCCTGTAATAGTGTCTAAAAAGGCCGCCCCAAGATCCCTTTTCATTCCTCTTAACCCAAAGAGATTACTATAAAAGGAGCTAGTCACCTCTAGCATCATCTCAGCCGAAGTTACCACCTGAGCCCCCTGTCTCAGACCTTGCAAATATGAGCTTCGGTCGCTCGTCTTCCTCCTAAGCCTGCTTGCCAGCTTGTACACAGTAACTGCCGGCTCCCACCTCATAATGAGCCCGCAAAGCCTCGCTAGCCTCCCTGAGCCGCCCCTGATCTGCAGCTTGCCAGCCTTCCTGCAGCACCACAGCCCTCTCCTTGGTGTTCTCCCTCCTCCTCCTTGCCATCTCCTGCCCCCACCAGCGAAACAAGGTAGCAACCCTCCTTTTACTATCCTCCCACCTCTCTCCATGTGTGGCATACAGCCCTCTCATGCGACGCCAACCCACATAGAGATGGCGGAATACTCCACAGAAGGTGGGGTCCTTCAACACTGACGTGTTCAACCGCCATGACCCTTGTCCCCTTCGCGCCGCCTCTAACTGAATGACTCCTATCACCATACAGTGATCGGAGCCCCAAAAGGGCCTCAGGCGGAACGCATGCACCCTTGCACTGTCTGCCACAAACAGGAGGTCCAGCCGTGAGGCATCTCCCCTGGAATTCATCCAGGTATGCCCCAGGGCCTTCGTCTCAACCACCCTGAACATGTGCTCCAGGCCTGCTCCCCTCATCACCTGGGCCAGCTCCTGTCCCCACTATGTCTCTGTCTACATTAAAATCCCCTCTTACCATAAGCAATCGACTTGTGCACAGTAGTGGCTCTAGAAGCCAGAAATAGCCCCGCCTCTGCCCTATCCTACAAAAACAACGTAAACCTTCCCCCTGCCCTGCTCATCCCATCTCCCCCTTTTCCTCCCAGCCCCCCACCCTGGTTATACTGGCACTCCACCCCCTTACCAACCCCCACCCCTACCCCAATCTTGGCCTACATAGATCCCCTTTGCCCAGGCTTACCCACCTCAAGAAACCACATCATGTTGCCCTATAGCACTTGAGACCACCCTTCCTCATCTATTGCTCCTTCTTCCTGAGAACCACCAGCCCTTTGCTGGCAGTCCATCACCAGAGGTAGAGACCATCACTCCTCCCTTTGTGCCACCTCACCTTCCAAATTAACCACTCCACTGTTGTCTTCTGCCACAAACAGATCAAATTCACAGTTCTGCTCCTGCTGGAATATCTTAGGATTCCTGTTCTCTGCCCCTGCCTCTGTGGTGCTTGTAAGAATATCTATAGATGTCTCGGCCTCCTCCTCCATCTCCTGCTCCTCAAGCCTCTCCAGGACCTCCACCCAACTCACAGGGGTCCTCAGAGATTCCTGAACCTACTTTTCAATCGAGGTTGTGGGCTTATCCATGGTTTCTCCCTCAGGTGGTAGAGTTAAAGTTTGTGCCGCCGCCTCCCCCACTGCTTCAGCAGGGGATTCCCCCCTCACCTATGAGGAGTGCTCCACCTCCAACGGTGCTGACCAGATCTCCTGTTCAGGCCTCCTGGGTGCAGAGCATGTGTCTTATGGTCTCTAGGGCGTGGCATCTCGTGGGCCACCATCCATGACAAGTCCTTGTGCCTGTTCTGGAGAGCTGGGTGGGCCGAGTTCCTCCAAACTTGTTTGGCCTCACCTAGAGTGAGGCCAGGAATCGGACTCACTGGTTCCCTGTCCTGAACAAGAGACAATACACCTGTGGTTGGTTAAAATGGTGACACTTTCTTTCTTTAAAGATACTTCTTTAAAAATGCTTTAATATAACTATACTCTCTGGGGAGGTTAAATAAGACTGGGGTTTTCAAATCATCCGGTAAAATCGTCAATGTCCTCAGGTAAGACCCCATCCAGAATCGGGCCATGGCTCCTGTCTTATTTTCACCGGCTGGGGTCACAGCGTAACTGATGTGGAGAGCGGTGAATCGACTGGCTAAAAACAGGTGGGGGACTGGGAGGCCTTTTCCACCATTTTCATGCCTTTTCTTAACCACCTCTTTCTTTATCCGCTCCCATTTAGACCCCCACAAGAAGTAAAACACCGCTCTCTCCAACGTTAAAAAAAAATCTCCTGTTGGGGCTAAAAACAGAACAGACAAGTAAAATCAAAGTTAAAATCACTGCTTTAAAAATTAAAACTTCAACTTCTATTGTCATTTGTCTCAGTCCCCAAAACCCCAGTCGTTGCCTAACTTTCCCTATCAAGTCAGTCCAGTTTCCACTTCCTCCCCCTGCCTTGTCGAATTTTACCCCCAAGATCTTTGTTTCTGCTTTAAAATCCACGTCTAGTCCACTTCTGTCTATGTTTCCCCATGGCCACGAAGAGCTGGGCCTCCAGACTTGCTCCTATTGAGCTTAGCGCCCGAGGCCTCGACCATACCAGTCAGTCAAGTCCATTGCTCTTCGTACAGATAAAACGTCCGTGGCTAAAGGGTCACGTCGTCCATGTATAAAACACAAGTCGCTGTGAGTCCGCCGGATCCTGGGATGGTCAGTCCATTAATCCATTTGTCCCTTCTCAAGATCTGTGCCAGTGGCTCAATGCACGCCACGTACAGAAGAGGAGATAACGGGCAACCCTGATGGACGCCGCTGCGGATATCTACCGCTTTTGTCAAATGCCCATTAAACAAGATTCTGCTGACCAGGCCCCGATACAGCAGTTCCATCCAAGCTATAAACCATTTTGGGAACCCCATTTTTGCCAGAACCTGAAACAGGAACTGGTGCGAGACGCGGTCAAAAGCTTTTTCAAAATCTAAATTTACAACTGCTAGTCGAATGTTTCTGTCTCTCGCATAACAGATGGCATCTCTGATCAGTACCAGGCTGTCTGTGATCTTCCTTCCAGGCACAGCACAAGCTTGATCCGGGTGGATCACGTCCTCTAAAACAGTCGACATTCGTGAAGCTAAAATCTTACTAAAAAGTTTGCAGTCAAAATTTAAAAGGGTTATCGGTCTCCAGTTTCTCAGGTCAGTTCTGTCACCTTTTTTGTACAGTAAAGAAACTGTCCCTGTTCTAAAGCTGTCGGGAAGTCTGTCCAAGGTCTCAAATTCTTTAAAAACAGTCAGTAAGTCGTGTGCTAAAACATCCCAAAAAGTCAAATAAAACTCTAGTGGGAGTCCATCCATACCTGGGGACTTCCCTCTTTTAAAACTTTTAAGAGCGGCTTGTATTTCTAAAATAGTAAAATCATGGGATAAAAGCACATTTTCACAGTTGACCATTTTGTTTAAAAAAACCCAAATTTCCTCCGTCGTTTCCTGGTGTACCTCTTTGGGGCTATATAAATCCCGATAAAATTTTTCAATCCCAGTTAAAATCCCTTGCTGTTGTTCCTCTTCCTTCCCCATAATATTTAGCTTGGTTATAGCCCCTCCCTTTGACAATCTTTTTTTTTTAAATATCGAGTACACCTTTCACTTTCTTCTAATTCTCTTTCTTTAGATCTTAAAATGATTCCCTTGCTTTTGTTTTCTGCTAAAACCGACATCTCTCTTAACTTCAAACACACTTTCCTTAAAATCAAATCCTTCATTTAAAAGAGTAAAATATCTCTGCAATCTTTTTTGCAGCCCCAACATGTCTTTCTTCCTTTTTCTTTTTTTCCTTCCCTTTCTGCCTAAAAAACTATCCCGTCCGGTGTTTTACCATCTCCCACCACAGTGCTTGTGATTCAAAGAAGTCTTGGAGGGTCTGCCATTGGCTGAACTGCTCCTTATACTCTCTGACTACTCTTTCGTCATCTAAAAGGGAGCAGTTCAGCTTCCACAGCCCTCCCCCTACTGTCACACCAGTGGGAAATGAAAGGGTGCAAGACAGCATCATGTGATCAGAAAAGAAGAGAGGCGTTAATGTAGCAGCAGAAGCCGGGCAGTCTCGTGTAAAAATGTAGTCTATTCGAGAGTCTATTCGACAGAGCCCTCCTCTCTTGGATCAGTGTTTTAAAACAGTCTTCTGCAATTTAAAATCTGACTACATTTTAAAAAAATATCACCGTCACCACTGCCTTCCCCATAAACTTCGCATTAAAAGGGCAGACGAACACTCTTGAACCAGGTGAAGCCCTCCTCTCTTGGATGCAGTGTTTTAAAACAGTCTTCTAGTTTTAAATCCCTGACTACATGCTTTATTTTAAGCTGGAAATGCAGAAAAGATACCTCATTAGGGGATGGTGAAGGCCACGCATGGTCTGAATCTTCAGACAATGAAGAGCCAGGACCATATGCTGCCCTTAACTTTTTCTCCTCTGTTAATATCAGAGGAGATCCCGCAGGCCTTTTCTGCACCTGAGCATTTGGGAGTTCACACTCACGCCCACTAGTCTCAACAGACTTTTCTGAAACTGTTAGCAGGGAGGAAGCTGTCTCCTCCTCCATTTCCAACTCCTTTTCAAGGGGGGGGAGGGGCCTCCTCCCTCTGCTTTTCTGACTCCGCCCTTGTGGCCGCCCCACTGCCACCTTGTCCAATCCCTGAGACTGGCTGGGAATTCGAATTTCCAGCCAAAACCTCAGGGTCCGCCTCCTTTCCTGTTAGTAAAATCTTGGGATAAAAGCACATTTTTACTGTTGACCTTTTTGTCTAAAAAACACAAAACTTCCTCTGTCGTTGCCAGGTGTACGTCTTTGGGGCTATATAAATCTTGATAATGTTCAGTCTCCTTTAAAATCCCTTGCTGTTCATCCACTTCCCTCCCCCCAATATTTAGCTTTGATATAGCCCCTCCCTTTGACATGATCTTTTTAAAGAAATACCGCATACATCTTTCACCTTCCTCTAATTCTCTTTCTTTACATCTTAAAATTATTCCCTTGCTTTTGTTCTCTGCTAAAACCGACATCTCTCGTTTAACTTCAACTATATTTTCCTTAAAATCAAATCCTTCATTTAAAAGAGTAAAATATCTCTGCAATCGTTTTTGCAGCCCCAACATGTGTCTTTCTTACTTTTTCTTTTTTTCCCTCCCTTTCTGCCTAAAAAACTGTCTCGTCCGGTCTTTTACCATTTCCCACCACAGTGCTCGTGAATCAAAGAAGTCTTGGAGGGTCTGCCATTGGCTGAACTGCTCCTTATACTGTCTGACTACTCTCTTGTCATCTAAAAAAGAGCAGTTCAGCTTCCACAGCCCTCCTCCTACCGTCACACCAGTGGGCAAAGAAAGGGTGCAAGACAGCATCAGGTGGTCAGAAAAGAAGAGAGGCGTTAATGTCGCATCAGTCGCCGGGCAGTCTCGTGTAAAAACGTAGTCTATTCGAGAGGCTCTGGTGCCATCACCACTGAACCAGGTGAAGCCCTCCTCTCTTGGATGCAGTATTTTAAAACAGTCCTCTAGTTTAAAATCCCTGACTACGTTCTGCAATAAAAGCGATGTCTTATCTAACTTAAAATCTTCCTGTCCTCTCTTCCTATCCTTTCTCGTTAAAACACAATTAAAATCCCCTGGTAAACAAGGGGCGCCCTCCCTAACATGTGGGGCTGCAGGTCTTCTAAAAGCTCATACCTTTCATTTTTGTCTGTAAAACCATAAACATTAAGAATATTAAAATCCTTGTTTAAAAACGTCAGATGTGCTAAAAGTGCTCAACCATCCCTCACCACCGTGCTGCCCTTCACCACAATGTTTGGTTTGTTTACTAGAATGGCAACACCATCTGACTTGTTGCCATTGGAGCCACTCCAAATGGAGGGCCCCGCAATCCACATTTCCTCCCACTTCCTATAATTATTAATAAAAGGCAGCGAACACTCTTGCAATAAAAACAAATCTGACTTAAAATATTTTAAAAAAGATAAAATGCTCTGTGCTCGTAGTGAGGACCTCACACTTCTGACATTGACTGTAGAGATTGTGAGAGCCATGAGCATTCAGGTTTTAAAAGGTATGTGCTTTAAAAATTGTCTCTAAAAACTGCAGAGATAAGACATTAAAATTCATGTTATTTCTTGTGATAACTTGCTCCTCTTTTATCCCCATGGATTGGGGGTCAAGGGACCTAGTACCCAAGGCTTCCGGGGCCACAGAGGGGGTCTCTTGTGGCTCCTTCGGCGATGATGTTTTAAGCTGAAAGTGCAAAAAGGATACCTCATTTGAGGCTGATGAAGGCCATGCATGGTCTGAATCTTCAGACAATGAAGACCCAGGACCATATGCTGCCCTTAACTTTTTCTCCTCCGTTAACCAGAGCGGAGATCCCGCAGGCATCCCCCTTTTCTGCACCTGAGCATTTGGGAGTTCACACTCACTCCCACTAGTCTCAACCAGATATTTCAGAACACTGTTTGCAGGGAGGAAGCTGTCTCCATCCTCCATTTCCTAACTCCTTTTCAAGGGTGAGGGAGGGGCCTTCCTCCTCTCTGCTTGTCTGACTCCGCCCTCATGGCCTGCCTCCACTTCCAACTTGTCCAATCCCTGAGGCTGGCTGGGGAAGTTTGAAATTTCCCGCCAAAAGCCTCAGGGTCCGCCTCCTTTTCCTGTTTGTTCTGTTGGTGGGGCGGCCATCTTTGTTCCCTTTAGCTTGTTGGCAAAACTCTTAGGGCAATCTCTGTAGGTTGGATTCTCCACAGAGGTTACACCGTCTGCCAATTGGTACAACTGTTCAAAACTGTGACCAATTCCTCTGCACTTTCCCACAACACCATTTATTGGCATGCTTCAGCTAAAGTGTCCCATCTTTCCCACACTTTCTACAAAGCTTAGGCATACCTTTATAGTAGATGTAGCCTCGGTTCTCTCCCAACACAATCATTGAAGGCAGATGCCTCAGGTCCTGGTATCCGCCGGCGTCCTCCCATTGTTTAATGGGGATTCGCCAAGAGCAATTCCATATGCCATAGTCATTCATGACCTTGACTGGTTGGCCGCGAACCGTGCAATATCTGCCCAGCCAAGACACGAGATATCCGTCTCCACTCACAGTTTCGATTGAACATTCTGACAATCACTGTTTTAAGTGAGTTGTCAGAAAGTCTCTCCACTGTGAACATGGAGAACTGGGCCTTAACCATTTTCAAACCTTTGCCAAAAAATCATTAAAGCAGGGAAGCAGTCTTGAAAGCTTCAGGTCGAAACCTTTGTTCAGAGAGCAGAGTCATTCACCAAACAGTTTGAGCTCCTCAGGTTTAAAATTTAAGGTTTTCTGGATAAGCTTCCTGGAGAAGTCCAAGACGTGACATCCCCAGGAGCTTTCCATCTCACCTCTTTAAATGAAAAACGCACGCTATGGTGCCTCCTCATGCCGGCACGAGCAGCCGACATTTTGGAGGACCAGTAGCCTAAACAAAAGGTTAAAAAAAGGCTTTTTAAAACGATAATAAATAGGGGTAAAAACTAAATAAATAGGAAATCTAATAATAGGAAAAGAAAAAAAAAAAAAACGCTTTACCTTACAACCACTTAGCCGATGCAAAAAACAAAGTAAATACTCTTTGACAAAAAGAATAAGAAAAAAAGACTTACCTTAACCGCTGTATGAGGCACAATTTACTCTTTGGAGGATTTGTTGGAGACCATCAAAAGAGGCCTCAAACATGAGCCAACAAAGAGCGATCAATGTCTTGGCCAAAAGGCAGAGAAGCGATAACCCGAATCAGGCGACCAGCGTACGAGCACCCCATGCTAAAGCTTTGACTACTGCACGGTAGCTAGTAAGACACCTTCCGGGGGCAAGTGCAAAGTGGTTGCAAAATACAAAACACAAGCCTCTCTAGGCTGATTCTTTTCTTAGACCATAGACAATGAATAGCTTTGCAAAGGCAAAGCCTGCAAAAATAACGTCAACTCATTAACGTTCCTCTCCACGGAAATCTTTAGTAAAAGGCGAAAGATTTATTCGTGAATGAAGAGAAACCCGAGCTATGGTCCAAGTGCCGTCGGGAACGGGCCTGTGCCGACAGTAGATGGGTTGGCCGGAAAGCTGTGACAGTAGATGGGTTGGGGAAAGCTGGGAAAGCTAGAATAGTACAACTTCACTGCTCAGTTGGGTGAAAAAAAAAGGGTGAATTGGGCTGGGAAAAAAGAAAAGTGAAAAGATCAATAAGTACTGGTAAAAAGTGTACAAAAGTCAAGAAAAGAAAAAAAAAGAAAAGAAAAGAAAATAGAGAAAGAAAAGAAAAGCAAAAAAAAA
>JACRUU010000028.1:18613144-18643242 GCA_030449085.1 Kryptopterus vitreolus
GAAGCCAGGGCCGAAGCCTATCCGCTCCAGAAGCTCAAACAGGAAGTCATGTGAGACCCGATCAAACGCCTTTTCCTGGTCAAGGCTTAACAGAGCCAAAGGTACTCGGCGTTGTTCAGCCCATGCCAGTGCATCTCTGACCAGCACCAGGTTCATGCCACACATCCTTCCAGGAACCCCACAGGTCTGATCGGGGTGAACCACCTGGGCCATCACCTCCCTCAGGCGCTGGACCATTACCTTGGCAAGGATCTTGTAATCCGCCGTCAACAGCGTAATTGGCCTCCAGTTTGCCAAGTCTAACTTGTCACCCCTTTTATGAAGGAGAGTGACATGCCCTTCACTGGCGGATGGAGGCAGGGCTCCACGCCTGATTGCTTCACTGTAAACAGCCAGCAAATCTGGGCCCAGCAATGGCCAGAACGTCCGGTGCCATTCCGCTGGTAATCCGTCCCCTCCGGGAGCTACACCTGTTCTCAGGGAGAGCATAGCATTCTCTAGCTCCTCCAGCGAAATCTGCCCCTCGAGTTCCAAAGCCTTTTCCACCAGTAGTTTGCCTGCAACAGTGTCTAAAAAGGCCGCCCCAAGATCCCTTTTCGTTCCTCTTAACCCAAAGAGATCGCTATAAAATGAGCTAGTCACCTCTAGCATCCTCTCAGCCGAAGTTACCACCTGAGCCCCCTGTCTCAGACCTTGCAAATATGAGCTTCGCCGCCTAGTTCTAACGCTATCGAAGAAATAGCGCGTCGGTCGCTCGCCTTCCTCCAAGGCCTGCTTACCAGCTTGTACACAGTAACTGCGCGCTTCCGCCTCATAATGAGCCCGCAAAGCCTCGTTAGCCTCCCTGAGACGCCCCTGATCTGCAGCTTGCCAGCCTTCCTGCAGCACCACAGCCCACTCCTTGGCCTTCTCCCTCCTCCTCCTTGCCATCTCCTGCCCCCACCAGCGACACAAGGTAGCAACCCTCCTTTTAGTATCCTCCCACCACTCTCCATGTGTGGCATACAGCCCTCTCATGCGACGCCAACCCACATAGAGATGGCGGAATAGTCCACAAAAGGTGGGGTCCTTCAGCACTGACGTGTTCAACCACCATGACCCTTTTCCCCTTCGCGCCGCCTCTAACTGAATGACTCCAATCACCATACAGTGATCGGAGCCCCAAAAGGGCGTCAGGTGGAACGCACGCACCCTCGCACTCTCTGCCACAAACAAAAGGTCCAGCCGTGAGGCATCCCCCCTGGAATTCATCCAGGTATGCCCCGGGGCCTGTGGGTCAACCACCCTGAACATGTCCACCAGGCCTGCTCCCCTCATCACCTGGGCCAGCTCCCGTCCCCCATCTGTCTCTATGTCTACATTAAAATCCCCTCCTACAATAAGCAGTCTACTTGTGCACAGTAGTGGCTCTAGAAGCCGGAAAAAGCCCCGCCTCTGCCCTATCCTACAAGGTGCGTACACAGCTACTGCCCTAAACCTCACTCCCCTCCACTTCCCATCCACACAGATTACCCTCCCTGGAACCACCCTACAGTCTTAACCTCCCAATCAAAAGACTTGAAAAGAATCCCTACCCCATCCCCCCTCCCATCCCCCTCACCCTAAACCGAGGGCCCCCACTTCCACCCCATTGAATAGGTCTTTGCCTCAGCTTCCGTACTCAAGTGGCATTCTTGTAAAAACATCAAATCAAAAGATACCGAACGCAAACTCAGGAACACTGCTGTTCTCTTCAGGGGCTGCTTAATTCCTCGTATATTCAAAGATGCCACAGTTATTGCAGTAATTTTTTTTTCACAATTCCAAAAACAAAGTAAACCTTCCCTCCGCCCTCCTCATCCCATCTCCCCCTTTTCCTGCCAGCCCCCCACCCCTGTTATACTGGCACTCCACCCCCTTACTCCACTTCCTTAACAACCCCTACCCAAATCTCGGCCTACATGGATCCCCCTTTGCCCAGGCTTACCCCCCTCAAGAAACCCCATCATGTTGCCCTTTATTTCCCCCTGATCCCTTTCTCCCCATTAGTCTAGACTTCCTAGTGCACTTGAGACCACCCTTCCTCATCTATTGCTTCTTCTTCCTGGTCCATTACCGGAGGTAGGGACCATCCCTCCTCCCTTTGTGCCCCCTCACCTTCCAAATGAATCGCTCCCCTGTTGTCTTCTGCCACAAACAGATGGAATTCGCAGTTCTGCTCCTGCCGGAATCTCTTAGGATTCCTGTCCTCTGCCCCCACCTCTGCTGTCCTTGTAAGAATATTTACAGATGTCTCTGCCTCCTCCTCCATCTCCTGCTCCTCAAGCCTCTCCAGGACCTCCGCCCAACTCACAGGGGTCCAAGCATTCCCCACAGGTTCCTGAACCTGCTTTTTGATTGAGGTTGTGGGCTTATCAATGGTTTTTCCCTCAGGTGGTAGAGTTAAAGTCTGTGCCTCCCGCACCGCTTCAGCAGGGGATTCCCCCCTCCCCTCTGAGGAGTGCTCCACCTCCAAAGTTGCTGACCGGATCTCCTGTTCAGGCCTCCTGGGTGCCTCTCCTGTCACCTTAGCTCCCCTGGAAGCTCCATCCAGATCTACTCCACTCGGACCTGCCTCCTCCTGCTCCCCCTCTCGGGGTACCCCGGAAGCCACAAAGTCCTCCGTGAAGAGACTTGCAAAAGTCCCCCTCTGGGAGGGGCAATTTCGGTATAGATGCCCCTCACTTCCACAAAGGCTGCAGGTCTTTGGTGCACCACATTCAGCTGGTACGTGGTCCTCCCCTCCACATAGGCGACACCTTCTCCCAGTGCAGGCCTCCTTAAAGTGACCCAGGGCACCGCACCGCCGGCAGTAGAGGGGCTGTCCAGGGTAGTGAAGAAAACCCCGATGAGGCCCAATAGCAAAACTGCCAGGGGGGTGCAACAGCCCCCCAGGCACCACTGGATCCACCTTGAGCCTCACCAGGAACCTCCGTTTACCATTCCAGATGCCAAAACGGACACGAATATTCTCTCCAGCCGACACAGATGAGCAGTACCTCCCCAAAAAGGCTTTGATATCTTCATCTGAAACAAACGGGTTGTACAGATGGACGTTAGTGGTACCTCATCCATAGCAAAAAGAGGCACCAGGCGCATTCCACGAAAAACTTCCTCTCCAAGCTTTCTTGAGCACAGGTCAAAAAAAGAAGAGCAGTCCGAGAAGGATGTAAAGGTCAAATCCAGGAATCCGGACGATGTAAAATCCTGAAGGCAGAAAATCTTTGAAGCCGAAATTTTGCAAAAATCTCGCAAAATCCGTAGAACAAGCCAGTCCCATCTGAAGCGTTTCTTCACATCTGCTGACGAATCCTTCAATAGCTCCACTCTTACGGTGTGTCGAAGCCGCACCACTCGGGCCGGCAGTCTCTCGCCTTCTTCGGGCATAATGTCAAGGCCAAGCATGGAAACACTTGATCTTAGCAAAACAGAACAGACAAGTACAATCAAAGGTAAAATCACTGCTTTAACAATTAAAACCTTACCTTCAATTGTCATCTGTCTCAGTCCCCAAAACCCCAGTCGTTGCCTAACTTTCCCTATCAAGTCAGTCCAGTTTCCGTTCCATCCCCCTTCCTCGTCAAATTTTACCCCTAAAATCGTTGTTTGTGCTTTAAAATCCACATCTAGTCCACTTCTGTCAATATCTCCCCATGGCCCGAAGAACTGGGCCTCGGACTTGTTCCTGTTAAGCTTAGCACCCGAGGCCCGACCATATCAGTCAGTCAAGTCCATTGCTCTTCTTACAGATAAAATGTCAGTGGCTAAAAGGGTCACGTCGTCCATGTATAAAACACACGTCACTGTGAGTCCGCCGGATCCTGGAATGGTCAGTCTATAAATCCAGTCGTCCCTTCTCAAGATCTGTGCCAGTGGCTCGATGCAAGCCACGTACAGAAGAGGAGATAACGGGCAACCCTGACGGACGCCGCTGCGGATATCTACCGCTTTTGTCAAATGCCCGTTAACCAAGATTCTGCTGACCAGGCCCTGATACAGCAGTCCCACCCAAGCTATGAATCGTCCTGGGAACCCCATTTTTGCCAGAACCTGAAACAGGAACTGGTGCGAGACGCAGTCAAAAGCTTTTTCAAAATCTAAATTTACAACTGCTAATCGAATGATTCTGTCTCTCGCATAACAGATGGCATCTCTGATCAGTACCAGGCTGTCTGTGATCTTTCTTCCAGGCACAGCACAAGCTTGATCCGGGTGGATCACGTCCTCTAAAACAGTCGACATTCGTGAAGCTAAAATCTTACTAAAAAGTTTACAGTCAAAATTTAAAAGTGTTATCGGTCTCCAGTTTCTCAGGTCAGTTCTGTCACCTTTTTTGTACAGTAAAGAAACTGTCCCTGTTCTAAAGCTGTCTGGAAGTCTGTCCAAGGTCTCAAATTCTTTAAAAACAGTCAGTAATTCATGTGCTAAAAGATCCCAAAAAGTCAAATAAAACTCTAGAGGGAGTCCATCCATACCTGGGGACTTCCCTCTTTTAAAACTTTTAAGAGCGTCTTGTAGTTCTAAAACAGTAAAATCTTGGGATAAAAGCACATTTTCACTGTTGACCTTTGGGTCTAAAAAACACAAAACTTTCTCTGTTGTTGCCAAGTGAATGTCTTTGGGGCTATATCAATCTTGATAAAAATGTTCAATCTCCTTTAAAATCCTTTGCTGCTCTTCCACTTCCCTCCCCCCAATATTTAGCTTTGATATAGCCCCTCCCTTTGACATGATCTTTTTAAAGAAATATCGAGTACACCTTTCACCTTCTTCTAATTCTCTTTCTTTACATCTTAAGATTATTCCCTTGCTTTTATTCTCTGCTAAAACCGACATCTCTCTTTTAACTTCAACTATATTTTCCTTAAAATCAAATCCTTCATTTAAAACTCTGCAATTGTTTTTGCAGCCCCAACATGTGTCTTTCTTCCTTTTTCTTTTTTTCCCTTCCCTTTCTGCCTAAATAACTGTCCCGTCCGATCTTTTACCATCTCCCACCACAGTGCTTGTGATTCAAAGAAGTCTTGGAGGGTCTGCCATTGGCTGAACTGCTCCTTATACTCTCTGACTACTCTCTCGTCATCTAAAAGGGAGCAGTTCAGCTTCCACAGCCCTCCCCCTACTGTCACACCAGTGGGAAATGAAAGGGCTGCAAGACAGCATCAGGTGATCAGAAAAGAAGAGAGGCGTTAATGTAGCATCAGACGCCGGGCAGTCTCGTGTAAAAATGTAGTCTATTCGAGAGGCTCTGGTGCCGTCACCACTGAACCAGGTGAAGCCCTCCTCTCTTGGATGCAGTGGATTTCTCTCTTGGATTTAAAACAGTCTTCTAGCTTAAAATCCCTGACTACATTTTGCAATAAAACCGACGTCTTATCTAACTTAAAAATCTTCCTGCCCTCTCTTCCTATCCTTTTTGGTTAAAAGACAATTAAAATCCCCTGCTAAAACTAATGGAGCCTTCCCTAACATGTGGGGCTGCAGGTCCTCTAAAAGATCGTACCTTTCATTTTTTTCCGTAAAACCATAAACGTTAAGAACATTAAAATCCTTGTTTAAAAACGTCAGACGTGCTAAAAGTGCTCGACCATCCCTCACTACTGTGCTGCCCTTCACCACAATGTTTGGATTGTTTACTAGAATGGCAACACCATCTGACTTGTTGCCATTAGAGCGACTCCAATGGAGGGCCCCGCAATCCACATTTCCTCCCACTTCCTATAACTATTAATAAAAGGCAGCGAACACTCTTGCAATAAAAACAAATCTGACTTAAAATATTTTAAAAAAGATAAAATGCTCTGTGCTCGCAGTGGGGACCTCACACTTCTGACATTGATTGTCGAGATTGTGAGAGCCATGAGCACTGTGGTTTTAAAAGGTACGTCCTTTAAAAACTTTGCTCTAAAAAACTGCAAAGATAAACATTAAAATTCATATTATTTCTTGTGATACCTGCTCCTCTTTTATCCCCATGGATTGGGGGTCAAGGGAGCTAGTACCCGAGGCTTCCGGGGCCACAGAGGGGGTCTCTTGTAGGTCCTTCGGCGATGATGTTTTTAGCTGGAAATGCAAAAAAGATACCTCGTTTGGGGATGGTGAAGGCCACGCATGGTCCAAATCCTCAGACAAGGAAGATTCAGGACCATATGCTGCCCTCAGCTTTTTCTCCTAGGTTAATACCAGAGGAGATCCCGCAGGCCTTTTATGCACCTGAGCATTTGGAAGCTCACACTCGCTCCCACTAGTCTCAACCAGACTATTTCTGAAACTGTTTAGCAGGGAGGAAGCTGTCTCCTCCTTCCGGTTTCCTAACTCCTTTTCAGGGAGAGGGAAGGGGCTTCCTCCTCTCTGCTCTTTTCTGACTCCGCCCTCATGGCCTGCCCCACTTCCAACCTTGTCCAATCCCTGAGGCTGGCTGGGAGTTTGAATTTCCCGCCAGAACCTCAGGGTCCGCCTCCTTTTACTGTTTGTTCTGTTGGTGGGGCGGCCATCTTTGTTCCCTTTAGCTTGTTGGCAAAACTCTTAGGGCAATCCCTGTAGAGATGGTTTGATGACGGACTGGAAGTGGGGAGACGCCGGAGGACTTCCTGGAGCCATTTTTTCGGTCGCAGGGTATGTCTTAGTGGGTTGGTTGTGCAGTCATGGATGAAGATTCGGAGGAATCATTGGTAGATAGACAGGGATTTAATGAAGTATCTTCCAGAAAAAACAAAAATTCAAAACGTATGAAATCTAAGGAGCACGAGGATAGCGAAGATATGATGGAATCTGTACAAGACAAGGTAAATAAAGTCAAAAGATGATCAGGATAAAGCAAGAGTAACAAACTCGTTAAAAATGGGAAGGGATTTAAAATTATGTTGACTTTTGAAAAGGACACAGGGAAGCATTTGCATCCTATTGGACTGTCTAAGGCGATCGATAAGGTTGTTGGTTCGGTTGATTTGGCTAAATGTTTAGGATCAGGGCTGGTCTTGATTGTTGTCAAAGATGAAGGCCAAAAAAACAAACTTCTTAAGCTCAAAGAATTGAATGGAGAAAAGATCTCTGTGAAAGAGATTGGAACAACAAAAGTTGAAAGAGGGGTCGTATTTGGAATTCCAACATATATTTCCACAGATGAAATCCAAAGTAATGTAAGAGGTGGTAAGGTTGTCAATGTGAGGAGACTGTATAAAAGGACTGAAGGGAAGCAGCAGGAAAGTTTGAGTGTGCTGCTGACCTTTGAAGGGAAAATGCCTGAAAGGGTATATATGGGATATATTAGTTATCCAGTGAGAGTATTTGTTCCAATGCCATTGAGATGTTTTAAATGTCAGAGATTTCGCCATGTCGCTGCAGTGTGTAGAGGGAAGGTAAGATGCGCAAAATGTGGAGGGGAGCATGAGTATGATAAATGTACAGAGGAGAATGGGCTAAGATGTTGTAACTGTGGAGGTGCTCACAGTGCAGCATACAGAGGATGCAAGGTACAAATCAAAGCAAGAGAGGTTCAAAAGTACAGATCTGAGCAGAAAGTCACTTATGCTGAAGCAGTGAAAGCCTGCAAGAATAAGGAGGAAAACAGTAAGGCGAAGAGGGATGATTTCAATCCAGACTCTAGAAACACAAAAAAGGGTAAATGTAATGAATCTGAGTGCTATCACCAATGCGCATTAAAAGAGAATGCTTTAGTGATGACTAAAGAAAACTTTTTAGCCTTTATCGTAAAGGTAATCAATGTCAAAGCAATGTTACCAAGTAGATCGAATAATATACATGAAATCCTTACACGCCAAGATCAATACAATGGGATCTTAGATATTTTGCAATGGAATGCTAGGAGTATCTTAGAAGCTGAACAAAAACCATCAGCTCATTCCAAAACTTCAATAATTTCTGGGAATCAAGGGGGAGGGGTAATTCTTTTGTAAATGAAGGAGTTATTTATAGAGAATTAAATGAGATTGATCTTGAGTGTGTCGGTTGAAATATATTTTAGAGAAGAGTCAGTAAATACTTTATAACCCATAAAAAGACAATAGATTTGTTGCAATATAAATAGAAACCAAGGAATTATGGTGCGGGGATTTTAATGCACATACTGGTTGTGGGGGAGTATTGATACAGATTATAATGGTGAGCGTTCACATGGATGATGCAGCTTAAACTCTGGAGAGGGAACTGAACTTAAGAGAGAATCTCTGTATAGATTTAACTCTAGCTCCTGATTTGTGTGATGGAAGGTAAGATCAGTGGGAAGATCACTTCCCAATTTTTGTAAAATAAATATAAATTATGGTAAATCTGAATGTTTGTTACAAAAAAAGTGGATGTATGAGAAAGCAGATTGGAAGTCCTTTAGCAAATACTGTGAAGGAGAACTCAGAAATGGTGGCAGAAGACTCTGTTGATACATTTTGTAATTCACTTACAAAATTAGTATTGGAAGCTGCAACACTGTTTATACCAGTAAGAAATGCAGGCTTAAAAAGCAGGAAAATACCCTGGTGGAATGAAGAGTGCAGTAAAGCTATTAAAGAAAGAAATAAGTTGTTTAAACGGCTCAGGAATAATATGAGTATGAGCAACTTGATGGAATATAAGAAAGCTAGAGCTAATACGAGAAGGATAATTAAGAATGCAAAGAGAGTCGGATGGAGGAGTTTTTGTTCCAGTATAGGAAAGGACACTCCTATTGATAAAATTTGGAATATGATAAGAAATATGAGTGGTAAAGGTAAGAAGTCAATTCAAATTCCAATGTTAATTGAAGAAGATAAAGTGGCTATTACAGATATTGATAAGGCAAATATGCTAGGCAAGGTTTTAGAAAAAGCCCACAGAATAGAGTTGGGAGAAGAATATGAGGTAAGGAAAAGGGATATTTTGGACAAAAATGCAGATTTTATGAGGAAGAGAGATATTGATATAAATTGTTGTATGGATACAGATTTTACAATTACAGAGTTGAAGGTTGCGTTACAGAAATGTGCCAATACTGCTCCTGGTTTGGATAGAATAAGCTATAAAATGATAAAACAGGTGTCTGATAGTACATTATTAAAAATACTTAAGTTATATAATAAAATATGGACCGAAGGAATTTTGCCAGAAATTTGGAAGAGAGCTGTAATAATTCCTATAGTAAAACCAGGTAAAAACCCAATTAATTCAGGTAGTTATCGGCCAATTGCTTTGACCTCTAATTTGTGCAAACTAATGGAAAAGATCATAGTTCAGAGATTATCGTATGAGTTAGAGAAGAAAGGTAAATTAAGTAAGTATCAGTGTGGTTTTAGAGGGAAAAGATCAACTATGGATGCTTTAATCAAGATTAGTAATGAGATAGAGAAGGCTATAGCTATGAAAGAATTCATGACAGTTGTATATTTTGATATTGAAAAGGCGTATGATACAGTTTGGAGAGAAGGTTTGTTAATTAAAGCTTCAAGATTAGGTTTAGGTGGGAAAATGTACAACTGGTTATCCCAATTTTTGTTTGGACGAAACATTTGTAGTTCAAGTAGGAGCATGTCATTCAGCAGTTTTTAAGGCAGAAAATGGAATTCCTCAAGGGAGTGTTATTAGTCCAATTCTTTTTAATATTATGATTAATGACATTTTTGATAATTTAGGATGTGGGGTGGGATGTGCATTATATGCGGATGATGGAGCTATTTGGAAGAGAGGTCGTAATTTAGCACAAGTGATTGCTTCGGGTTCAAGATGTTATTAATAAGGTGGAAGAATGGAGTATTGAATGGAGTTTTAAGATGTCTATTAGTAAGTCGTGTTATATGATTTTTAATAGAAAAAGAATAGATAATAATCATATAAAATTGCTCTTATACGGAAAACCATTGGAGTATGTTAAAGTGTTTAAATATCTAGGTATGTGGTTAGATGAGAGATATTATTGGAAAAAACATATTGTGGAAATTGATAAAAAATGCAGAAGGATTTTAAACGTGATGAGGGCAATTGTTGGGAAAGAATGGGGGGCAGAAAGAGATTCGATGATCTATATTTATCAAGCTTTGATAAGATCTACAATTGATTATGGATGTTTTATTTATGATTCAGCTTCAGAAACATTGTTAAGGAGCTTAGATAAAGATACAGTATAGAGCTCTTAGGATATGTTTAGGTGCAGCAAAATCAACACCAGTCAATGCTTTATTAGTAGAGGCAAATGAAGTGCCATTAAAACTAAGGAGGAATAAGTTATCCCGGGTTTATTGGTCATCTTTAAAAAGTTACCCTGGACAGCATATAGCTAAAGATGTTTTAAATAATTGTTGGGAATACTCTAAAATTAAAAGGAAAGGTTTTGGGTGGAAGATTAATAAGCTAGTAGAGAATTATCAGATTTCAAATATCAAATGTAGTGTGTCACCTGTATGGGGAGAGATTCCAGTATGGATGATACCTGAGGTTAAAGTAGAGTTAGAGATTCTAGATAAGAGGCGGGAGTGGGAAGATAGGGGTTTAGTTAAAGTTCATGTTAATAAGTATTTACAGGAAAATTTTTATGCAAGTGTACATATTTATACAGATGGATCTAAGGATCCTAGAACTGGGAATACAGGTATAGGGGTGTATATTCCTAAGTTTGATATTTCAATAGCTAAACGATTAACATCTAAATTATCAATATATTCTGTTGAAATGGTGGCTATCATAATAGCATTAACGTGGGTTGAGGAGATCGGTCCGGATAGAGTAGTGATATGTTCTGATTCTGCTTCGGTTTTAGCATCTTTGTATTCGAATAATTCTTCTAGGGAAGACCTGATATATGAAGTATTTTTATTATTATGGCGAATCCAAAGGAAAGGTGGGTTGGTTAGTTTTTGTTGGATTCCAGCACATATGGGAATAACTGGTAATGAGGCTGCTGATAAATTAGCAAAAAGTGCTTTAAATAAGGAAGAGGTAGATCTTGAGATTTCTTTAGGTAAAGGGGAAATTAAATCTATTATTAAGCAAAATATTATGAAAGAATGGCAGAAAGCATGGAATTCGGATTTTAAGGGTCGTCATTTATATAATATTAAGAAGTTGGTAGATAGTAAGAAACGTATAATTGGCAGAAACAGGAAAGAAGAGGTTATTCTTACTAGGATGAGATTGGGACATACAGGATTGAACGCATCTTTGTTTTTAGTCAGAGCACACGAATCGGGTTTATGCGAGTTTTGTGGAGAGAAAGAAACTGTGGAACATGTGATATTTTACTGTAAAAAATATGATGAGGAAAGGAAGGATTTAATAGATTTTTTGAATAGTAGAGGTATTGTAAATAAAGATTTAGCTTTTTTATTAGGTTATGAATTTAATAGGGATAGTGTTGGGTATAGAGTGTTAATAAAATTTATTTGTTCAACTGGGTTAAGTGAAAGGATTTAAATTTTTTTTTTTTTTTTTTTTTTAGTGTGGGATGTTTCAACTCGTTCTTGATTCTGGAGATCTGTCCTGGAGGAGCTGAACACGCAGCGCCAGGTGGATCTGTTGATAATGGAGTGGGAAGAAGCATCAAACTATAAGTTATGATGGGATGTATGTGGTTAAGGGAAACAAATTAAAATTTAATTAAATTAACTAAACTAAGGAATTGAGATTAGTAGCATGACTGCACAACAGAACCTGTAGGTGGCGATATGCACATTGTTTGCAAAGCGCCAAAAAACAGAAGAAGAAGAAGATGGTTTGATTCTCCACACAGGTTGCACCGTCTGCCAATGGTACACTCCTCGAAACTGTGACCAATTCCTCTGCACTTCCCACATACAGTTTCTTGACATGCTTCAGCTAAATGTCCCATCTTTCCACACTTCCTACAGAGCTTTGGCATGCCCTGATAGAAAATATAGCCTCGGTTCTCTCCCAACACAATCATTGAAGGCAGGTGCCTCAGGCCCTGGTATCCTCCGGCGTCCTCCCATTGTTTAATGGGGATTCGCCAGGAGCAATTCCAGATGCCGTCCTCATCCAAAACCTTGACTGGTTGTCCACGAACTGTGCAATATCTGCCCAGCCAAACACAAATGTCGTCTCCACTCACCGTTTCATTAAACATTCTGACAATCACTGTTTTAAGTGAGTTGTCCGAGAGTTTCTCCACTGTGAACATGGAGAACTCCACTGTGCCAAAAACCATTAACAGGGAATCAAAGGCAGGTCATTAAGCAATTCATTTCCTCTGGTTTAAAATTTAGGGTTTTTTGGACCAGCTTCCTGGAGAAATCAAGACGTAGGTGGTGGTGGTGACTTGGGCCTTAACCGTGGACTTATACCGTTGCAGGTTCAAAAACCATTAAGCAGGGAAGCCGTCAAAGGCAGAGTCATTAAGCAATTCATTTCCCTGGTTTAAAATTTAGGGTTTTTTGACCAGCTTCCTGGAGAAATAAAAAGGGTTTGGCCTCAGTGGACCAGAAGATGGAAAACCCACCACCACCAGCTTCCTGGAGGGTCTCTCTGGATAAGGGTGTCTGCTAAATGCTGCAAATGTAAATGTAAATGTAAGACGTGACATCCCCAGGAGCTTTCCGCCCACCTCTTTAAATAAAAAATGCACGCTATGGTGCCTCCTCGTTCCGGCACGAGCAGCCGACATTTTGGAGGCACCAGTAGCCTAAAAACAAAAAATAAAACTAGGTTTTAAAATATAATAAATAAGGATAAAAACACAATAAATAGAAAAAAGAAGAAGAAAAAAACTTACCTTACAAGCGTTCAGAACAATTTACTCTTTGGAGGATATGTTGGAGACCATAAAGAGGCCTCAAACCTGAACCTGATAAGAACAGATTTTTTTTTTTTATTATTAAATCAATGCAATCAAGAAAATACAGATCAAACAAATTCGTAGCAATGACGTGGACAAAAAAATATAACAACAAACTAAAGCAAGCCCCATTCACATGCATATTAGCACATAAACCAAAATCGCAAGATATTGCAAAAAAAAAAAAAAAAAAAAAAAAAAAAAAAAAAAAAAAAAAAAAAGAAGAAAAAAAAAAAGAAAATTAAATAAATAAATAGATAGATAGATAAATAAATAAAAATACATAAGTAACAGCAATAATAATAATAATTGCTACATATTAATTCTTATCCTGATAAACAGAACAAAAGGAAAAAAAAACCTTATCTCCCCATTTCCAGTCCTGCACTGCCTGTTCCCTGAAATCACTCCACCCCCCTGCTTGTTCTGGAAATGCGTCTCCAGAACTGGATTGCAACTGGACAGATCCACATTGCATGCTCGACTGTTTCCTCACCTCCACATCCAACTGGGCATAGAGGGGTACGACATGCGCCATGCCGATATAGGCGCTCTCTTACAGGCAGACGTCCCAGAGCCACCAACCAATGCAAATCCTTGCTAGCCCCGTCCAGCCACTTGGGTTGGAGAACCGCCCAATCCCTATCCGGCACACGGGGAAGAGCCATACCGATCTGTGCCACCCAGCAGTCCCTCCACCTCCTGTAGAATTTCCAGTGGTCCAGCACCAAACCATCCTCCAAACACCATGGCGGCTGGTCCCTAATGAGATCAGCTACCTTCTCGTAATGCCATGGGCGTTCGGTTGACCATGGTGCTGTCCCTCTCCAGGGGATTACTGTTCGCAAAGTGAAACCCCCCAAAAAAAACCCCTCCCACCTTTTTCCCGCTCCATATACATTCTTACCCGGGCCACCTGCTCACTCCTTCCTCCCCAGATGGATGTAAATAAAGCACGCTCCAAGCGTCTTCCTGTTACAAACGGGACAGGGAAGACAAACACCACATGATTAAGACCTGCAAGTAGATCAGCATTCGCCACTAGAACTCTACCTGTCAGGGAAAGATCCCTTTTCCCTCATCTCTCAGCCCTGACCTGTAGCTTCCTCAGGGCGCAGTCCCAACTCTTTTGTGCACTGCCAACCCTCCAGAAAACTACTCCCAAAACCTTGAGGCCGTCCTGACACAGGGAGAACCCACCAGGAACATCAGTCCTCCCTGCCCACGATCCTGCATACATGACTGCGGACTTTTTGCGGTTAACCCGTGCTCCCGTTGCCTCAGAGAATGCCTCAAGAACATGCCCTACTGCCCTGAAATCTTCGTCCTGTCCAAGGAACAAAGTGGCATCATCAGCATACGCAGACACCTTAACCTTGGCCCCTCGTGCCCCTGGAACCTGCAGTCCGTGCAGCTCCTCTCTCAAGCACTCTAGCAATGGCTCCAAATACAGGACATAGAGCAGAGGTGACAGTGGACATCCTTGCCTCACCCCTCCTTGCTGTGCAAACCAGTCGGACAATTGTCCATTCACCCTGACATGGCTCCCTGCTCCCACATACAGCAGGCGGACCATGTCAATAAAGTGAGGGCCAAAGCGTGTACGTGCCAAGAGCTCAAAGAGGAACTTGTGCGAGACCCAGTCAAAGGCCTTTTCCTGGTCCAAGCTTAACAGAGCCAACGGTACCTGGCGCTGCTCAGCCCATGCCAATGCTTCTCTGATCAGCACCAAGTTCATGCTGCACATCCTCCCTGGCACCCCACAGGTTTGATCAGGGTGCACCACCTGGGCCATCACCTCCCTCAGGCGCTGAACCATCAACTTGGCCAGGATCTTGTAGTCGGTTGTCAATAATGTGATCAGCCTCCAGTTTGCCAAGTCTAGCCTGTCTCCCCTTTTATGAAGTAGGGTGACATGACCTACTCTAGCAGAAGCAGGTAGGGCCCCACGCTCCATTGCTTCCTTATACACCTCCAGCAAATCTGGGCCCACTTGTGGCCAGAATGTCCGGTACCACTCTACTGGTAGACCATCCCCTCCGGGGGCTACACCTGTCTTCAGGGAAGACATGGCACGTTGCAGTTCCTCCAGGGACATCTGGCCCTCCAGTTCTAACGCCTTTTCCCGTGGCAGTTTGCCGGCAAGTTTGTCCAAAAAGGCGGCCATAAGGTCTCTTCTCGTTTCCCTCAACCTAAAGAGCTGGCTGTAGAATGACCTAGTCACGTCCAGCATCCCCTCTGCTGAGGTTACGAGCTGCTCCCCCTGTTTCAGGCCGTGTATGTAAGAGCCTTGCTGGCAGCTTTTCACACATCTAAAAAAAAGCGAGATGGGCGCTCATCTTCCTCTAGGCTCTGCTTGCCAGCCTGGATAAAATAACCTGCGGGCCTCCGTCTCATAGTGGGCCCGCAAAGCCTCCCTAGCATTTCTAACCTGCCACTGATTTCCATCCTGCCAGGCATTCCTTTAACATCTTGGACCACTGGCTGACCTTTTCCCGCTTCCTCCTTGCCATCTTCTGCCCCCACCATTGGCACAGAGTAGCGACCCTCCTTTTTGTGTCCTCCCACCAATCTGCCTGTGTTGCATACAGCCCTTGCATACGACGCCAGCCCACATGGAGGCGGCGGAACACTTCACAAACACTTTGGTCCTCCAAAACAGTAACATTTAACCTCCATGACCCTTTTCCCCTTTGCCCCCCCCCCGCTACCTGAATCCCTCCCACTACCTATACAATGATCAGAGCCCCAAAAGGGCCTCAGGCAAAAAGACTGCACCCTCGCACTGTCTGCCACCAACAAGAGGTCAAGCCGTGAGGCATCCCCCCTGGAATTCCTCCAGGTGTGACCCGGGGCCTGTGGCTCGACCACCCTGAACATGTCAACCAGGTCCGCTCCCCTCATCACCTGGGCCAGCTCCCCTCCCCCCTCTGACTCTACATCTACATTAAAATCCCCTCCCACCAACAGCAGCCTATTTGTGTAGAATAAAGGCTCTAATTGGCGGAAAAACCCTCGTTTCTGTCCTTCCCTACAAGGTGCGTACACCCCTACTGCCCTGAACCTCATTCCCCCTTCTCCTCCCATCAACACAAATGATCCTCCCTGGAACCACTGACACTACCGTCTCAATCTCCCAATCAAAATATTTAAACAAAATCCCCACCCCATCCCCCTTCCCATTTCCCACACCCCAAACTGAAGGCCCCCACTCCCACCCTCTTGAAAATGTCTTCACCTCTGCCTCTGAACTCAAGTGACATTCTTGCAAAAACATTAAATCAAAGGAAACTGACTATAAACTCAAAAACACTGCCTTCCTCTTCAGGGGCTGCTTGATTCCACGCACATTCAAAGAGGCTACAACTAATGAATCCATTTTCCTAATACATCATAAAATGTAGCATACAACATCCCGCAAACAACACAAAACTCTCCCCCCCCATCCTCTCCCCTTCTTCCCCATCTCTTCCTCCCACCGCTTTTTCACCGTGTTTGTCCCCTGCCCTTATCCACCCCCTATTCTCCCACACCCTACTGTACCCCCAAGCTACTCAGAAGCCCTCTAGCCAGGGCTTCCCCCCTCAAGAAACTTCATCATCTTCCCTTTCAATTCCCACCAGCCCCTTCCTCCCTATTGGTCTAGCTCTCCTAGTGCGCACTTGAGACCACCCTTCCTCATCCACCGTCTCTTCGCATTGAGACCCACTGACCTTTTCCCTGCAATCTATCATCAGAGGCACTGGCCATTCTCCTTCCACTTGGGCCTCCGCTCGGTCAAAAGCTCCTACTCCGCCGTTGTCTTCTGGCAAAAATAAGTCAAACTCTCGGCTCTGCTCCTGCCGGAATCTTTTAGGATTTCTGTCCCCCATTCCTGCTTCAGCTGCTCTTGTCAGGGTGCTTCTGGAGGGCTCTGCCTCTTCACTCTCCTGCTTCTCAAGCCCTTCCAGGACCTCTGCCCAGCTCATGGGGGCCCACACCTCCATCTCAGAGTCTTGAACTGGCTTGTCAGTCACAGTTGCCTTCTTATCCAGTTGTGTAGTGCCCGCCTGTATTATGATCTCAGCTGGTGCTTCGGCGGGGCGGGACTCTGGTCTCTCCCCTGAGGAGTCGTTCACCTCTATTGGCTCCAACTGGCTCTCCCGACTGTTCCCCCTTGTTGACTCTGCTGCCTCCTTAGCTACTCCGTCGGGTCCCTCTTGGTCCCTTTCCGTCGTACCAGCCTCTCTCTGCTCCGCCTCACTTGGCACTCCAGGTGCCACAAAGTCCTCCGTAAAAAGACTCGCGAAGGTCCCTTGCCAGGAGGGGCAGTGACGGTACAAATGTTCCTCACTTCCACAGAGGCTGCAGGTCTTTGGAGCACCACACTCGGCCGCTGCATGGTCCTCCCCTCCACATAGGCGGCACCTTTTCCCGGTGCAGGCCTCCTTATAATGACCCAGTGCTCCACACCGCCGGCAGTAGAGGGGCTGGCCAGGATAGTGAAGAAAACCCCGGTGAGGCCCAATGGCAAAACTGCCTGGGGGATGCAGCAGTCCCCTGGGCAATGCTGGGTCCACTTTCAGCCTGACCAGGTATCGCCTTTTGCCATTCCATATTCCGAAACGGCCACGGATCTTCTCTCCTGCTGACACAGAGGAGCAGTACCTCCCCAAAAAGGCCTTGATGTCCTCATCTGCCACAAACGGGTTGTAGAGAAGGACGGTTAGCGGGACTTCATCCAAAGCAAACAGAGGCACCAGCCGCAGTCCTTGAAGAACTTCCTCTCCAATCCGTCTTGAACACAGATCAAAGAAGGAAGAGCAGTCCGAAAAGGAGATGAAGGTCAAATCCAGAAAAACAGATGCTGAGAAATCTTGAAGGCAGAGAATCCTAGAAGCTGACATCTTGCAAAAATCCCGCAAAATCCGAAGAACCAGCCATTCCCATCCAAAACGTTTCTTGACCTCTGCTGAGGCATCCTTACGTAGCTCCACTCTGACAGTATGTCTAAGCCGCACCACACGGGCCGGCAGCCTGTCGCCTTCGTCCGGCATTACGACACGACCAAGTATCAAAATACACTTTATCTTGATCTACACTTGATCGACCAAAAGGCCGAGAAGCGATAACCCGAATCAGGCGACTAGCGTACGAGTACCCCATGCTAAAGCTTTGACTACTGCACGGTAGCTAGTAAGACGCCTTCCGGGAGCAAGTGCAAAGTGGTTGCAAAATACAAAACAAAAGCCTCTCTAGGCTGATTCTTTTCTTAGACCATAGACAATGAATAGCTTTGCAAAGGCAAAGCCTGCAAAAATAACGTCAACTCATTAACGTTCCTCTCCACGGAAATCTTTAGTAAAAGGCGAAAGATTTATTCGTGAATGAAGAGAAACCCGAGCTATGGTCCAAGTGCCGTCGGGCCTGTGACAGTAGATGGGTTGGCTGGAAAGCTAGCTAAGGGTAAATTGGGCTGGGGAAAAGTGTACTGGTGTGTATAATAAAGAAAAGAAAAGAAAAGAAGAGAAAAGAAAAGAAGAGAAATTAGCATGATCTTGTGGCAAGATACTGAAAATGCACATGTCACAAGGCAAAAAGCTAAATGAATGTCAAGGAGACAACAATGAGCAGGAAGTTGTTTTTAGTTATTTATTTATTTATTTAACATTTAATTGCTGTTTTTAGACTGGTAGAAAAGTGGTGCACCATTCCCGGAAGTACTGCAATACCGGGTCGATGCGTGGAGCGGAGGGAGCAAGCTCCTCTTCCAGCTCCCACGGCCAAAAATCCGCTTAATATGAAGTCCTGATATAGAGGACGTATCAGATATTAAACTGATAAGAACAGATTTTTTTTTTTTTAATTAAATCCAAAACATCATACATTCAGCCAAACCACTGGAACCAACAAAAACACCTCGGACATCGTACCAAGCGTAATACCCAGAAAGCAAAATAAGAACATAAAATAAATAAATATGTAAAAAATAACAAAAAATAACATAAAAAATACACAGACACGCATTCTCTACCCCATTACCTATCCCTGGTTGGCCACCACAGTTTCCCAATCACTGTCATCCCCGAGTAACCTCCCCCCTCTGTTGTTCCCACTCCTACCCTTACCAACCCCTGTCCACCCTCCCCCACCTGTTCAAACCCCAAAAACCTAAATGCCCGGAATAAACTCACCTTGCTGACCCGTGGCGACAGACTTTGGATGCATTCGCACCTCATGCCCCATAGGACGCACTTTGCTACCGAGATGACCTGCCACAACGGCCGCGCCCTCTCCTGCTCCATGCGCTTCAACCCAATGCCGTACAACATGAGATCGCGTTGCAATGCGGCTCCCCCTTCCTTGGACCACCACTCGGAAACACGTCTCCAGAACTGGGTCGCAACAGGACATGACCACATTGAATGCTCAATCGTCTCCTCCCCTCCACATCCAACCGGACAATTAGGCGTACGACATGAGCCGTGACGGTATAGACGCTCTCTTACTGGCAAACGACCCAGGGCCACCAACCAGTGCAAATCTTTGCTTGCCCCATCTAGCCACTTGGGCTGCAGAGCTGCCCAATCCCAATTCGGCACCCGGGGTAAGGCCCCCTCAGTTTGCGCCTCACAGCGGTCCCTCCACCTCCTGTAAAATTTCCGGTGGTCTAAGACCAGTCCATCCTCCAGGCACCATGGCTGGTCCCTAATGAGATCAGCCACCTTCTGGTAATGCCATGGGCGGTCTGTTGACCATGGTGCTGTCCCTCTCCAGGGGATTACTGCTCGCAGAGCAAACCCCAACCAAAATCTTGCGAACAGGGTCGCTCTGTGCCCCTCTACTCCCCTGACCAACCTTACCATGAAGGCCACATGCATTGCCATGGTCTTTAGAGGAGCACAAAGTACCCCTCTCCCACCCTTTCCGTGCTCCCTATACATTGTGACGCGGGCAACCTGCTAACACCCCCCTCCCCAAATAAATGTAAACAAGGCCCGCTCCAGGCGCCTTCCTGTTACGAAAGGGACAGGGAAGACGAAGGCCAAATGAGGCCTGCCAGCAGATCAGAATTCGCAGCCAAAACTCTACCTGTCAAGGAGAGATCTCTTTTGCGCCAGCTTTCTGCCCTGACCTGTAACCTCCTCAGGGCAAGGTCCCAGTTCTTTTGGGCACTGCCCTCTCTCCAGAAGACAACCCCCAAAATCTTAAGTTCGTCCTGACACAGGGAGAACCCCCCTGGGACGTCGGCTCTCTCTTCCCACGCTCCTGCGTACAGGACCGCAGACTTACTGCGGTTAACCCGTGCTCCCGTTGCCTCTGAAAAAGCCTCCAGAACACGCCCTACCACACCAAAATCCTCGTCCCGGCCGAGAAACAGAGTCGCATCGTCGGCATACACCGACACCTTGACACTCTCCCCTTCCGCGCCTGGGACATGTAGTTGGAATGCAGGCTCCTTTCTCAAAAGGCTCCAAATACAGAACATAGAGCAGAGGTGACAGCGGACATCCCTGCCTCACCCCACTTGTGGAAACCACTTGGACACACCGCCGGCAGTAGAGGGGCTGTCCAGGGTAGTGAAGAAAACCCAGATGAGGCCCAATAGCAAAACTGCCAGGGGGGTGCAACAGCCCCCCAGGCACCACTGGATCCACCTTGAGCCTCACCAGGAACCTCCGTTTACCATTCCAGATGCCAAAACGGACACGAATCTTCTCTCCAGCCGACACAGATGAGCAGTACCTCCCCAAAAAGGCTTTGATATCTTCATCTGAAACAAACGGGTTGTACAGATGGACGTTAGTGGTACCTCATCCATAGCAAAAAGAGGCACCAGGCGCATTCCACGAAAAACTTCCTCTCCAAGCTTTCTTGAGCACAGGTCAAAAAAAGAAGAGCAGTCCGAGAAGGATGTAAAGGTCAAATCCAGGAATCCGGACGATGTAAAATCCTGAAGGCAGAAAATCTTTGAAGCCGAAATTTTGCAAAAATCTCGCAAAATCCGTAGAACAAGCCAGTCCCATCTGAAGCGTTTCTTCACATCTGCTGACGAATCCTTCAATAGCTCCACTCTTACGGTGTGTCGAAGCCGCACCACTCGGGCCGGCAGTCTCTCGCCTTCTTCGGGCATAATGTCAAGGCCAAGCATGGAAACACTTGATCTTAGCAAAACAGAACAGACAAGTACAATCAAAGGTAAAATCACTGCTTTAACAATTAAAACCTTACCTTCAATTGTCATCTGTCTCAGTCCCCAAAACCCCAGTCGTTGCCTAACTTTCCCTATCAAGTCAGTCCAGTTTCCGTTCCATCCCCCTTCCTCGTCAAATTTTACCCCTAAAATCGTTGTTTGTGCTTTAAAATCCACATCTAGTCCACTTCTGTCAATATCTCCCCATGGCCCGAAGAACTGGGCCTCGGACTTGTTCCTGTTAAGCTTAGCACCCGAGGCCCGACCATATCAGTCAGTCAAGTCCATTGCTCTTCTTACAGATAAAATGTCAGTGGCTAAAAGGGTCACGTCGTCCATGTATAAAACACACGTCGCTGTGAGTCCGCCGGATCCTGGAATGGTCAGTCCATAAATCCAGTCGTCCCTTCTCAAGATCTGTGCCAGTGGCTCGATGCAAGCCACGTACAGAAGAGGAGATAACGGGCAACCCTGACGGACGCCGCTGCGGATATTACCGCTTTTGTCAAATGCCCGTTAACCAAGATTCTGCTGACCAGGCCCTGATACAGCAGTCCCACCCAAGCTATGAATCGTCCTGGGAACCCCATTTTTGCCAGAACCTGAAACAGGAACTGGTGCGAGACGCAGTCAAAAGCTTTTTCAAAATCTAAATTTACAACTGCTAATCGAATGATTCTGTCTCTCGCATAACAGATGGCATCTCTGATCAGTACCAGGCTGTCTGTGATCTTTCTTCCAGGCACAGCACAAGCTTGATCCGGGTGAATCACGTCCTCTAAAACAGTCGACATTCGTGACGCTAAAATCTTACTAAAAAGTTTACAGTCAAAATTTAAAAGTGTTATCGGTCTCCAGTTTCTCAGGTCAGGTCTGTCACCTTTTTTGTACAGTAAAGAAACTGTCCCTGTTCTAAAACTGTCTGGAAGTCTGTCCAAGGTCTCAAATTCTTTAAAAACAGTCAGTAATTCATGTGCTAAAAGATCCCAAAAAGTCAAATAAAACTCTAGAGGGAGTCCATCCATACCTGGGGACTTCCCTCTTTTAAAACTTTTAAGAGCGTCTTGTAGTTCTAAAACAGTAAAATCTTGGGATAAAAGCACATTTTCACTGTTGACCTTTGGGTCTAAAAAACACAAAACTTTCTCTGTTGTTGCCAAGTGTATGTCTTTGGGGCTATATAAATCTTGATAAAAATGTTCAATCTCCTTTAAAATCCTTTGCTGCTCTTCCACTTCCCTCCCCCCAATATTTAGCTTTGATATAGCCCCTCCCTTTGACATGATCTTTTTAAAGAAATATCGAGTACACCTTTCACCTTCTTCTAATTCTCTTTCTTTACATCTTAAGATTATTCCCTTGCTTTTATTCTCTGCTAAAACCGACATCTCTCTTTTAACTTCAACTATATTTTCCTTAAAATCAAATCCTTCATTTAAAACTCTGCAATCGTTTTTGCAGCCCCAACATGTGTCTTTCTTCCTTTTTCTTTTTTCCCTTCCTTTCTGCCTAAAAAACTGTCCCGTCCGGTCTTTTACCATCTCCCACCACAGTGCTTGTGATTCAAAGAAGTCTTGGAGGGTCTGCCATTGGCTGAACTGCTCCTTATACTCTCTGACTACTCTCTCGTCATCTAAAAGGGAGCAGTTCAGCTTCCACAGCCCTCCCCCTACTGTCACACCAGTGGGAAATGAAAGGCTGCAAGACAGCATCAGGTGATCAGAAAAGAAGAGAGGCATTAATGTAGCATCAGACGCCGGGCAGTCTCGTGTAAAAATGTAGTCTATTCGAGAGGCTCTGGTGCCGTCACCACTGAACCAGGTGAAGCCCTCCTCTCTTGGATGCAGTGGATTTCTCTCTTGGATTTAAAACAGTCTTCTAGCTTAAAATCCCTGACTACATTTTGCAATAAAACCGACGTCTTATCTAATTAAAAATCTTCCTGCCCTCTCTTCCTATCCTTTTTGGTTAAAACACAATTAAAATCCCCTGCTAAAACTAATGGAGCCTTCCCTAACATGTGGGGCTGCAGGTCCTCTAAAAGCTCGTACCTTTCATTTTTTTCCGTAAAACCATAAACGTTAAGAACATTAAAATCCTTGTTTAAAAACGTCAGACGTGCTAAAAGTGCTCGACCATCCCTCACTACTGTGCTGCCCTTCACCACAATGTTTGGATTGTTTACTAGAATGGCAACACCATCTGACTTGTTGCCATTAGAGCCACTCCCATGGAGGGCCCCGCAATCCACATTTCCTCCCACTTCCTATAACTATTAATAAAAGGCAGCGAACACTCTTGCAATAAAAACAAATCTGACTTAAAATATTTTAAAAAAGATAAAATGCTCTGTGCTCGCAGTGGGGACCTCACACTTCTGACATTGATTGTCGAGATTGTGAGAGCCATGAGCACTGTGGTTTTAAAAGGTATGTCCTTTAAAACTTTGCTCTAAAAAACTGCAAAGATAAACATTAAAATCATATTATTTCTTGTGATACCTGCTCCTCTTTTATCCCCATGGATTGGGGGTCAAGGGAGCTAGTACCCGAGGCTTCCGGGGCCACAGAGGGGGTCTCTTGTGGCTCCTTCGGCGATGATGTTTTTAGCTGGAAATGCAAAAAAGATACCTCGTTTGGGGATGGTGAAGGCCACGCATGGTCCGAATCCTCAGACAAGGAAGATTCAGGACCATATGCTGCCCTCAACTTTTTCTCCTCTGTTAATACCAGAGGAGATCCCGCAGGCCTTTTATGCACCTGAGCATTTGGAAGCTCACACTCGCTCCCACTAGTCTCAACAGACTTTTCTGAAACTGTTAGCAGGTAGGAAGCTGTCTCCTCTTCGGTTTCCAACTCCTTTTCAGGAGAGGGAAGGGCTTCCTCCCTCTGCTCTTTTGACTCCTCCCTCATGGCCGCCCCACTTCCACCTTGTCCAATCCCTGAGGCTGGCTGGGAGTTTGAATTTCCCGCCAGAACCTCAGGGTCCGCCTCCTTTTCTGTTTGTTCTGTTGGTGGGGCGGCCATCTTTGTTCCCTTTAGCTTGTTGGCAAAACTCTTAGGGCAATCCCTGTAGAGATGGTTTGATGACGGACTGGAAGTGGGGAGACGCCGGAGGACTTCCTGGAGCCATTTTTTCGGTCGCAGGGTATGTCTTAGTGGGTTGGTTGTGCAGTCATGGATGAAGATTCGGAGGAATCATTGGTAGATAGACAGGGATTTAATGAAGTATCTTCCGGAAAAAACAAAAATTCAAAACGTAATGAAATCCTAAGGAGCACGAGGATAGCGAAGATATGATGGAATCTGTACAAGACAAGGTAAATAAAAAGTCAAAAGATGATCAGGATAAAGCAAAGAGTAACAAACTCGTTAAAAAATGGGAAGGGATTTAAAATTATGTTGACTTTTGAAAAGGACACAGGGAAGCATTTGCATCCTATTGGACTGTCTAAGGCGATCGATAAGGTTGTTGGGTCAGTTGATTTGGCTAAATGTTTAGGATCAGGGAGGGTCTTGATTGTTGTCAAAGATGAAGGCCAAAAAAACAAACTTCTTAAGCTCAAAGAATTGAATGGAGAAAAGATCTCTATGAAAGAGATTGGAACAACAAAAGTTGAAAGAGGGGTCGTATTTGGAATTCCAACATATATTTCCACAGATGAAATCCAAAGTAATGTAAGAGGTGGTAAGGTTGTCAATGTGAGGAGACTGTATAAAAGGACTGAAGGGAAGCAGCAGGAAAGTTTGAGTGTGCTGCTGACCTTTGAAGGGAAAATGCCTGAAAGGGTATATATGGGATATATTAGTTATCCAGTGAGAGTATTTGTTCCAATGCCATTGAGATGTTTTAAATGTCAGAGATTTGGCCATGTCGCTGCAGTGTGTAGAGGGAAGGTAAGATGCGCAAAATGTGGAGGGGAGCATGAGTATGATAAATGTACAGAGGAGAATGGGCTAAGATGTTGTAACTGTGGAGGTGCTCACAGTGCAGCATACAGAGGATGCGAGGTACAAATCAAAGCAAGAGAGGTTCAAAAGTACAGATCTGAGCAGAAAGTCACTTATGCTGAAGCAGTGAAAGCCTGCAAGAATAAGGAGGAAAACAGTAAGGCGAAGAGGGATGATTTCAATCCAGACTCTAGAAACACAAAAAAGGGTAAATGTAATGAATCTGAGTGCTATCACCAATGTGCATTAAAAGAGAATGCTTTAGTGATGACTAAAGAAAACTTTTTAGCCTTTATCGTAAAGGTAATCAATGTCACAGCAATGTTACCAAGTAGATCGGCCAAGATCAATACTATCTTAGAAGCTGCATCAGAATTTCTGGGAATCTCTGGAGTCTCAGTAAATAATATACATGAAATCCTTACACGTTCACATGCAGTTGAACTTTCTCAGGCTCCTGATTAAGATCAATGGGAATAAATATTTTGCAATGGAATGCTAGGAGTATTGTAGCAAATGGTCAAGAGTTCAAAAAATTTGTTTTAGATCTTGAACAAAAACCAGATGTAATTTGCGTACAAGAATCCTGGCTCATTCCAAAACTTCAATATGTTATACCAGGATACAGCTCTGTTCGAAAGGATAGAGTTGGTAAGCAAGGGGGAGGGGTAATTACTTTTGTAAATGAAGGAGTTATTTATAGAGAATTAAATGAGATTAAGGATCTTGAGTGTGTTGCGGTTGAAATATATTTTAGAGAAGAGTCAATTGTAATATTTAATCTTTATAACCCATGTAAAAAGATTGCAATAGATTTGTTGGGCAATATAAGATTAGAAACCAAGGAATTATGGTGCGGGGATTTTAATGCACATAACTGGTTGTGGGGGAGTATTGATACAGATTATAATGGTGAGGTAGTAGAACAATTCATGGATGATAGATCACTAGTATGCTTAAACTCTGGAGAGGGAACTAGATACAATATAAGAGAGAATACTGTGTCCTGTATAGATTTAACTCTAGTATCAAGTGGCCTGGCTGATTTGTGTGAATGGAAGGTAAATTGTGAGAATTCAGTGGGAAGTGATCACTTCCCAATTTTTTGTAAAATAAATATAAATTATGGTAAATCTGAATGTTTGTTACAAAAAAAAGTGGATGTATGAGAAAGCAGATTGGAAGTCCTTTAGCAAATACTGTGAAGAGAACTCAGAAATGGTGGCAGAAGACTCTGTTGATACATTTTGTAATTCACTTACTAAATTAGTATTGGAAGCTGCAACACTGTTTATACCAGTAAGAAATGCAGGCTTAAAAAGCAGGAAAATACCCTGGTGGAATGAAGAGTGCAGTAAAGCTATTAAAGAAAGAAATAAGTTGTTTAAACGGCTCAGGAATAATATGAGTATGAGCAACATGATGGAATATAAGAAAGCTAGAGCTAATACGAGAAGGATAATTAAGAATGCAAAGAGAGTCGGATGGAGGAGTTTTTGTTCCAGTATAGGAAAGGACACTCCTATTGATAAAATTTGGAATATGATAAGAAATATGAGTGGTAAAGGTAAGAAGTCAATTCAAATTCCAATGTTAATTGAAGAAGATAAAGTGGCTATTACAGATATTGATAAGGCAAATATGCTAGGCAAGGTTTTAGAAAAAGCCCACAGAATAGAGTTGGGAGAAGAATATGAGGTAAGGAAAAGGGATATTTTGGACAAAAATGCAGATTTTATGAGGAAGAGAGATATTGATATAAATTGTTGTATGGATACAGATTTTACAATTACAGAGTTGAAGGTTGCGTTACAGAAATGTGCCAATACTGCTCCTGGTTTGGATAGAATAAGCTATAAAATGATAAAACAGGTGTCTGACAGTACATTATTAAAAATACTTAAGTTATATAATAAAATATGGACCGAAGGAATTTCTGCCAGAAATTTGGAAGAGAGCTGTAATAATTCCTATAGTAAAACCAGGTAAAAACCCAATTAATTCAGGTAGTTATCGGCCAATTGCTTTGACCTCTAATTTGTGCAAACTAATGGAAAAGATCATAGTTCAGAGATTATCGTATGAGTTAGAGAAGAAAGGTAAATTAAGTAAGTATCAGTGTGGTTTTAGAGGGAAAAGATCAACTATGGATGCTTTAATCAAGATTAGTAATGAGATAGAGAAGGCTATAAGCTATGAAAGAATTCATGACAGTTGTATATTTTGATATTGAAAAGGCGTATGATACAGTTTGGAGAGAAGGTTTGTTAATTAAAGCTTCAAGATTAGGTTTAGGTGGGAAAATGTACAACTGGTTATCCCAATTTTTGTTTGGACGAAACATTTGTAGTTCAAGTAGGAGCATGTCATTCAGCAGTTTTTAAGGCAGAAAATGGAATTCCTCAAGGGAGTGTTATTAGTCCAATTCTTTTTAATATTATGATTAATGACATTTTTGATAATTTAGGATGTGGGGTGGGATGTGCATTATATGCGGATGATGGAGCTATTTGGAAGAGAGGTCGTAATTTAGCACAAGTGATGCTTCGGGTTCAAGATGTTATTAATAAGGTGGAAGAATGGAGTATTGAATGGAGTTTTAAGATGTCTATTAGTAAGTCGTGTTATATGATTTTTAATAGAAAAAGAATAGATAATAATCATATAAAATTGCTCTTATACGGAAAACCATTGGAGTATGTTAAAGTGTTTAAATATCTAGGTATGTGGTTAGATGAGAGATATTATTGGAAAAAACATATTGTGGAAATTGATAAAAAATGCAGAAGGATTTTAAACGTGATGAGGGCAATTGTTGGGAAAGAATGGGGGGCAGAAAGAGATTCGATGATCTATATTTATCAAGCTTTGATAAGATCTACAATTGATTATGGATGTTTTATTTATGATTCAGCATCAGAAACATTATTAAGAAGCTTAGATAAGATACAGTATAGAGCTCTTAGGATATGTTTAGGTGCAGCAAAATCAACACCAGTCAATGCTTTATTAGTAGAGGCAAATGAAGTGCCATTAAAACTAAGGAGGAATAAGTTATCCCTGGTTTATTGGTCATCTTTAAAAAGTTACCCTGGACAGCATATAGCTAAAGATGTTTTAAATAATTGTTGGGAATACTCTAAAATTAAAAGGAAAGGTTTTGGGTGGAAGATTAATAAGCTAGTAGAGAATTATCAGATTTCAAATATCAAATGTAGTGTGTCACCTGTATGGGGAGAGATTCCAGTATGGATGATACCTGAGGTTAAAGTAGAGTTAGAGATTCTAGATAAGAGGCGGGAGTGGGAAGAAAGGGGTTTAGTTAAAGTTCATGTTAATAAGTATTTACAGGAAAATTTTTATGCAAGTGTACATATTTATACAGATGGATCTAAGGATCCTAGAACTGGGAATACAGGTATAGGGGTGTATATTCCTAAGTTTGATATTTCAATAGCTAAACGATTAACATCTAAATTATCAATATATTCTGTTGAAATGGTGGCTATCATAATAGCATTAACGTGGGTTGAGGAGATCGGTCCGGATAGAGTAGTGATATGTTCTGATTCTGCTTCGGTTTTAGCATCTTTGTATTCGAATAATTCTTCTAGGGAAGACCTGATATATGAAGTATTTTTATTATTATGGCGAATCCAAAGGAAAGGTGGGTTGGTTAGTTTTTGTTGGATTCCAGCACATATGGGAATAACTGGTAATGAGGCTGCTGATAAATTAGCAAAAAGTGCTTTAAATAAGGAAAGAGGTAGATCTTGAGATTTCTTTAGGTAAAGGGGAAATTAAATCTATTATTAAGCAAAATATTATGAAAGAATGGCAGAAAGCATGGAATTCGGATTTTAAGGGTCGTCATTTATATAATATTAAGAAGTTGGTAGATAGTAAGAAACGTATAATTGGCAGAAACAGGAAAGAAGAGGTTATTCTTACTAGGATGAGATTAGGACATACAGGATTGAACGCATCTTTGTTTTTAGTCAGAGCACACGAATCGGGTTTATGCGAGTTTTGTGGAGAGAAAGAAACTGTGGAACATGTGATATTTTACTGTAAAAAATATGATGAGGAAAGGAAGGATTTAATAGATTTTTTGAATAGTAGAGGTATTGTAAATAAAGATTTAGCTTTTTTATTAGGTTATGAATTTAATAGGGATAGTGTTGGGTATAGAGTGTTAATAAAATTTATTTGTTCAACTGGGTTAAGTGAAAGGATTGTGAAATTGGTTTTTTTTTTTTGTTAAATTTTTTTTTTTTTTTTTTTTTTTTATTATTTATTTATTTATTATATATAATTTTTTTATTTTTTTTTTTTCTTTAGTGTGGGATGGTTCAACTCGTTCTTGATTCTGGAGATCTGTCCTGGAGGAGCTGAACACGCAGCGCCAGGTGGATCTGTTGAAAATGGAGTGGGAAGAAGCATCAAACTATAAGTTATGATGGGATGTATGTGGTTAAGGGAAACAAATTAAAATTTAATTAAATTAACTAAACTAAGGAATTGAGATTAGTAGCATGACTGCACAACAGAACCTGTAGGTGGCGATATGCACATTGTTTGCAAAGCGCCAAAAAACAGAAGAAGAAGAAGATGGTTTGATTCTCCACACAGGTTGCACCGTCTGCCAATGGTGCACTCCTCGAAACTGTGACCAATTCCTCTGCACTTCCCACATACAGTTTCTTGACATGCTTCAGCTAAATGTCCCATCTTTCCACACTTCCTACAGAGCTTTGGCATGCCCTGATAGAAAATATAGCCTCGGTTCTCTCCCAACACAATCATTGAAGGCAGGTGCCTCAGGCCCTGGTATCCTCCGGCGTCCTCCCATTGTTTAATGGGGATTCGCCAGGAGCAATTCCAGATGCCGTCCTCATCCAAAACCTTGACTGGTTGTCCACGAACTGTGCAATATCTGCCCAGCCAAACACAAATGTCGTCTCCACTCACCGTTTCATTAAACATTCTGACAATCACTGTTTTAAGTGAGTTGTCCGAGAGTTTCTCCACTGTGAACATGGAGAACTGGGCCTTAACCGTCTTATACCGTTGCCAAAAACCATTAAGCAGGGAAGCCGTCAAAGGCAGAGTCATTAAGCAATTCATTTCCTCTGGTTTAAAATTTAGGGTTTTTTGGACCAGCTTCCTGGAGAAATCAAGACGT
>JACRUU010000028.1:18644242-18674874 GCA_030449085.1 Kryptopterus vitreolus
GTGGAGTATGGGGGCCACGTTTTTCTTCATTTATCCCCAATCTTAAAATGTTACAGTTATTTTGGTGGAGTATGGCGGGCCACGTTGCTCCTTTATTTTCCCCAATCTTAAAATGTTTCAGTTATTTTGGTGGAGTATGGCGGGCCACGTTGTTCCTTCATTTATCCCCAATCTTAAAATGTTAGTTATTTTGGTGGAGTATGGCGGGCCACGTTGTTCCTTCATTTATCCCCAATCTTAAAATGTTAGTTATTTTGGTGGTGTATGGCGTGCCACGTTGTTCCTTCATTTTTCCCCATTCTTAAAATGTTAGTTATTTTGGTTGTGTATGGCGGGCCACGTTGTTCCTTCTTTTATCCCCAATCTTAAAATGTTAGTTATTTTGGTGGAGTATGGCGGGCCACGTTGTTCCTTCATTTATCCCCAATCTTAAAATGTTAGTTATTTTGGTGGAGTATGGCGGGCCACGTTGTTCCTTCATTTATCCCCAATCTTAAAATGTTAGTTATTTTGGTGGAGTATGGCGGGCCACGTTGCTCCTTAAATTTTTCCCCAATCTTAAAATGTTAAATCGTTTTGGTGGGTTGGCGGGCCGCGTTTTCCTTCATTTATCGCCAATCTTAAATTTGGTAGTTATTTTGGTGGAGTATGGCGGGCCACGTTGTTCCTTCATTTATCCCCAATCTTAAAATGTTAGTTATTTTGGTGGAGTATGGCGGGCCACGTTGTTCCTTCATTTATCCCCAATCTTAAAATGTTACAGTTATTTTGGTGGAGTATGGCGGGCCACGTTGCTCCTTCATTTTCCCCAATCTTAAAATGTTAGTTTTATTTTGGTGGAGTATGGCGGGCCACGTTGTTCCTTCATTTATCCCCAATCTTAAAATGTTAGTTTTATTTTGGTGGAGTATGGCGGGCCACGTTGCTTCTTCATTTTTCCCCAATCAGTTAATAATGTTAGTTATTTTGGTGGAGTATGGCGGGCCACGTTGTTCCTTCATTTATCCCCAATCTTAAAATGTTAGTTATTTTGGTGGAGTATGGCGGGCCACGTTGTTCCTTCATTTTCCCCCAATCTTAAAATGTTAGTTTATTTTGGTGGAGTATGGCGGGCCACGTTGTTCCTTCATTTATCCCCAATCTTAAAATGTTAGTTATTTTGGTGGAGTATGGCGGGCCACGTTGTTCCTTCATTTATCCCCAATCTTAAAATGTTACAGTTATTTTGGTGGAGTATGGCGGGCCACGTTGTTCCTTCATTTATCCCCAATCTTAAAATGTTAGTTATTTTGGTGGAGTATGGCGGGCCACGTCGTTGCTCCAATCTTCATTTGTGAGTTCCTTCCCATTATCCCCATCTTAAAATGTTAGTTATTTTTGGTGGAGTATGGCGGGCCACGTTGCCTTCTTCATTTTTACCCCAATCTTAAAATGTTAGTTATTTTGGTGGTGTATGGCGGGCCACGTTGTTCTTTCTTTTTTCCCCAATCTTAAAATTTATTTAGCTTAAAATTTAGTTATTTTGGTGGAGTATGGCGGGCCACGTTGTTCCTTCATTTATCCCCAATCTTAAAATGTTAGTTATTTTGGTGGAGTATGGCGGGCCACGTTGTTCCTTCATTTTTCCCCAATCTTAAAATGTTAGTTATTTTGGTGGAGTATGGCGGGCCACGTTGCTCCTTCATTTTATCCCCAACGTTGTTCCTTCTATACCCAATCTTAAAATGTACACGCATACACACACAAGCATACGCACACACACACATACACCCACCACACACATACACAAACAAAAAAACATACAATCCACAAAAAACATAAACACACAGATACACACAACATACACCACACAACAAACACCACATACACCACACACACACAACATACACCACATCACACCCACACAAAATACAACACACACAAACACACACACATACACACACACACACACACACACACACACACACACACATACAGCAAAAGCTGTGTGTCAAACACTGATTTTGATGTTCAGATGTGACATTTTGTGATTTGGTATGTTTAATTTGAATCAGTCATGAATACCAATTTGTTTACCTTTTATAGATACTGGTATACAGTTACACCCACAAATGTTTCATTTTTAAATTGCTCTTAAGTGTTGCTGAACACAATGTTTTATATATAGTACTTTCTGAAATTCTTTTAGAAATTTTTGTGTGAAGGCTAAAATGTTTGCAGTGTAGGGGGATGGAGTTATACAGCATTTAGTAACGTGTGAACACACCATTGTTCTTGGTTTTCAGGAGTTTTTTGCTACTTTAAACCTGTTTAAATACTATTTCAGGATATGGACAGTGGCATTGGTACAGGAAAACAGTATCCTTGTTGGGGTATGGTCCTACATAAGTGTCATTTTCAGCATGAATAAAATAGTGTGGATAATACCCTATCTCAGCATTAGCCAGACTAAATGCAGTGGGTATCTTTGCGAGCCACACACACACACACACACACACATTCCCACAACAACAGGACGTAGTCTGTTTTACCAATACGAGAAACATTAACGACATGGCTCACAGATTCTGATGGCACTAAACAGAATCTCTTTGGGTAATCACACACACAACACACACACACACACACACACACAACAAACAGAAAGGTTTTAACCCCCCTTTGAACAATACCATTGCTTCCCCCAGACACACACACAAACACACACACACACCTACCATCCACACATCCTCAAACACACAGACACAAGGACATAGTCTGTCTTCCAATACGAGAAACATTAACGACATGGCTCTTGTGACACAGATTCTAATGACCACTTAACAGAATCTCTTTGGGTAATCATCACACATACACAAACAGAAAAGGTATTAACATCCCCACCACCCTTTGAACAATAGCAATGCTTCACTACTATTACATTTTGCTAGTGAGTGAGAAAAACTAGATGACTTTTCAGAAGGCCAGTAAACAGACCCCACTCATAAACACCCGTCCACGTGGTCATGGACGGGTCATAATTCTTGACCTATGACCCGCTCCCATCATAAATTATGTTTTGACGTTTCGTTTCCGATATATACTACTGAAGGGCTTTTATTTTCTCTTAGCCTAGATAAATACATTTTTTATATAAAATTGGACATTTAATATGCAACTAAATGTATTTATCTAGACTAAGAGAAAATAATTTGATGTCATTAAGATGATGTTTGCTACTATTAAACAAAACAAAATCAAACAAAAAAAAATAAACAATTAAAAGTAAATAATTGTTTTGCAAAATACTGACAAACTCAACATAAATTCCTGACCATTGGATATTATGACCAGTGGATGTTACCTGTAATAAACAGAAGCCTTTTGCAATTAAATAATTGCACAGGACCATGGTGTAATTTTATTTTATTGTTTGTGATTAATTGTGTAGCACTATTCATTGTGAATGTATTGTGCATACAGTATGTTAATCATACATAAGTTAAATATCGATTATTTGCTTGGAATATTATATGCTAAACATGCATAAACTGATTCGGTGTTTTATTCATGTTACATTTTAAGGAACACAAACTATTTTACCACATGGTTTTGTTCATTTTGATTGAACAGATGAACAAAGAACAAAGATGTCATCCCCCTAATGGACAACAAGGATCTGGCTAAATACATTCCCTCTCATATGGAGATCGGCTGGCATTGATAACCTTCTGCAGAAATGAAAGACCACTTCAAAAAATGAAGAGTTCTTTTAGAAAAGCTCAGGGTAAAGCTCCAAATGAAAAAGGAAGCTGAGGCAAATAAAACAAATGATCAAGTGCAAAACACAATCTCCAGGTCCTACAAGAAAGAAAGAGAGAGCTACTCATCGCAAAATTGAAATAGGGTGGCTGCACTGTCAGAGTGGACAATTAAATCAAATGAGAGCTAAACCAGGAGGAGGTACAAGGACAGTAGCGGTGGGAGTAAAATGTGGCATGGATGCTGTTCTACAAAAAGGAAAGAATCTCTTCTTTCCAAATGGAATGTCAACCAAAGGCCATGAAACTGATTTTAACTTTCAAGTGTGGGATTATAAACGAAATCAAGTCAATGAGGATGTAACCATTGGTGTTTAATGTATAATACTCTCTGCATGGCCAGGTTACATTTTTATATTGCTATTTTCCCCAAGGAGCAGTTACAAAGTGATAGTGACACAGGGGAAAAAGACAATGATGAGGTAGAAGAGTTAAAATAATGGTGATTTTCAGGAAGAACATACCTTCCTGATATATGGACAAGATGATGAATCCCTGAATATTGTCATAGAAGGAGAGAAACTGGACCACCCCTCATTATTGGTCACTGACTCTCATGGTATTACAGGTCCTCACGACATCTCTGATCACTACTATAGTGTAGCAGATAAAATTCAGATCAATATTCTGTTGTCAACTTACTTTTATTATCCACGGAACACCAGGAGTGTTGGATATCTTTTCAGCAGTAGTCTTTATTGCAGAAGAGCCCACACGTCAGAGCGTACTGCTTTGGCTCTGCAGTTATCAAGTCTTCTTTCAAGTTCTTAGTACTGTAATTCTTATTCACATGTTGGAGGCATCCCTTCTCCCAAGGAGAACAAAAGAACTTGGGTGATAAGTGAAAAACAAAGCATGTAGGGGAAGTAGCTGTTCTGGATAAGATCACTCCCTCCCTCAGACCCCTTCATTATCATAGGGATACCCAAAAGGTTCACTCTAAGCTTAGATCTTTGATAACATCATAACAAAAATGATTTGGCAGCTCCCACCCCCAACCAGCACCCTGTTTTTACATCATCATGTAATTTATGCTGTAAATCCATTTGTCTCATAAAGGCATATAACGTATATGTATAAGTTTGACAATGCAGAAGAAAAATAAAACAACAATGTAAAAAATGACATTCCTTCAATTCCTTCACTTACACAACAGTCACTCTACACATTATGTTCAATAAATATATTGTAAATGAAAACTATTTTCCATCTTGAGGTGGAATTAGATTGCAATACATTTGATCTGTCTCTGCTCTACAATCAGAATTTTGCATTTATTGTATAACCGATGTTTATGTTTATGAATGTATCAGGAGAAAAGTTTGGGGAAAGAAACTGATATGTCAGGTTGATTCATTACATATAAAGACAACAGTAACAACATGTAATAATGGGGATGCAGTAGAGCGCCTGATAAATGGGTACAACTACAGCCCAGTTTGAGATATTTTCAAGTATCGATGTTTTTAGTGAGAATGCAAGAATGACTGAAACCATCAATATATCCATGTAATCCAATACCATATGGCTTCAACTTGTCATAGGAGTCCATATGCCAAAGAGCATTAGATCATTTTGTATTGCATTTGTATTGTTGATTGATTAATTTAATAATCTTTCAGATTGTGTCAAACAATCTGTTGTACAACAAATCCACTTTGTATTGAGCGTTGATGTAACCAGCGATAACCTTGCGTCTGTCCACTGCGTTGTAGTTCATGATAAACAAAGGCAATCATTTCATCCAAGTCAGTATGGTGTATTCTTCTTAACAGGCTCATCTTACTGCAATGTCTTTTCAAAGTTCGGATGCTTATAATGATCTGGTGAGTCTGGGCTAAAAGAACAAGTATTTCCTTGTTGATAAATCCAAGTGAAAAGTAAAGCTTTATTATATCTTCCACTCCAGGCATAATGCAAAACAAGTGACGTGTGCCCGACCCTGAATTGTGTATGTGCCCTTTGATTCCTTGATAGACAAAAAAACCCTAAACCTAACCCTATCCCTGGCTTGCCTACGGTAATACCTGTGACATCTTTTGGCTTTGGCTGTGTGAAGTATATGCCGTGTGTCTTGATTTTTTCAACATGAACTGCAGAAAATTGGCAAAACATCATATTTAAGGACAGTACACAGTTTACTCTTTTCCCACACACGTTCCAACTTTCTCATGCTGCAGTCTGTTTTACTGGATGTATAACTTGAATGACTGGTGCCGAGTCCAATGACCGGTAATTGATCCAATCTCAAACTATACCTCCCTTTTCCACTTTGTCCTAATTGTTGTTGTCTTTTCAGATTTGTTAATGTGTTTCTGATTTTGTTATTTTGTTCATGTGATTTTGGATTTTTGATATTTAGTTTTTGGATTTGTTATTTGTTTTATGATTTGTTAATATGTTTTGCACTTCTCGGCCACCAAACATTTGAATGAACAAACACTCATCCACTTAGTTCCTCTTTTTTTGGTTTGAGCCACTCACCTTAGGTGAATGTGAAAGATCCAAGGCAGGGCTCAATTAATGTGAAAACAAAGAGCTTTAATGAAGGGTAATGAAGTTACCAGGAGGTTGCACACATCTCCGAGGTACAAGAATCAGGAGAGAATAATAATTCCGAAGCAAATACCCGGCAGAGTGTAAAACGCCATAACAAAACCGGAACTTGCCGTGAAACCAGAGGATCCTAACAGTTCCTGCTATGTGTAATAAGACATATTTTAAGAAATAAAGTTGTTTTTGAGGAGACGTACTGTAGTTTCTGTCATTGGAATATTTAAGGAGTAATATTTACACCTGCAGGGCTTTTGATGAGATTCTGTATATTTCTAAAGAAACAATCCTGCATTGTAAAATCCTGCAATGCACCACAAATAAACTATTTCAGTGCTAATAAACAAGCTTAATGTAAATACACACCTGCAAAGACAAATTCTTTCTGTGCCTAAATTTAGAACTCCATGGAGACGAATCTCTATCTTTTTACAGACTTTTGGCACCATAGTGGAATGAACACTGCATGAAGGCTCAGACTGGAGAAAAGATTCAGGAGATGAACTCATCAGCTGGGTTTCATCAACATGGACCATAAGATCAATAAATAATTTCTGTGAAAGTGGTTTTAGAATGCTTAAATATTATTCTGCATAATATTTAAGCATACTAAAACCACTTTCACAGAAATTGTCAGTTGCATCATCTGATCTCATCACTACAGAGTGTTATGAGGGGGTGTGGTCAAACTTCTGGTTTGGGAACAGAAGTTGGAGCCAGGACAAAATGAATAATAAGAATCCTTCACCTGAATTGTACTGAAGAGAGTTTCAGTGGGGCTCATTTCTATTTATGCCAAGGACTTGATTTCGATTTGTACTGCCAAGGTTTCGATTTGTACTGAGGACCGATTCATCATCTACCATCACAGGTTCTCACAATAAGACACTTACCGTGACACATCACACCATAAACATCGAAATGGTACAAGACCTGTAATAGTGACAAAGCTGAAGTTGGACAGGTTCCTTATTGTTAATATACAACTGCATTATTAATATATTCTAACTGTAAGAATTCTAGTTCATCTGCTGTAAGATCCACTAAGAGTTTCCTTCGGTATACCGGAGTGGAGGATAGTCAATCACTTGGACAAGTGCGCTTGGGAGTACAAAGAACACACCAAACTCGACTGAAGCAAAGTGTGGTTTATTCTTGGACCTCAAAGAAGCACGGTTACAGACAGTTTATATATGTTCCCTGAGAGTATGCGTGGGAGGTGCGTTTACATGCAAACAACTATGAACAACTATGTGTGTGCGTTAGAGAGCTTCCGTTGAATTCAAGCTAAGTCTGCATAAGAGAAGATGCAGGTGTGAAGGTTTTGGTTAGCCATATTCTGAGTACATGCATGCAGCTTTGCATGTATACAGGACATGGTTCCTCTATTCTAATAAAATGTACAAAAAAACATCAGGGCACCTGGGGGTCAGAAAGAGCAGCAAAGGTTACAAGGAGAGAAACACATTCTAACACTAACCTTTTGTAATATTAGCCATTTTATTGGGACAAATGAACCTGCTAATAATAGATAAATAACTATTAGATAACTATTTATAAAAAAAAAAAATATATATATATATATATATATATATATATATTATATATATATATATATATATATATATATATAATGGTGGAAAATATTTTTCAGGGTTAGAACTGTATAAAAGTGTCTGGTCTGTGTACAGAGAAAGATATTGGGGTCTGCCCTCAGTCACTATAGACACTATACTTTGAATGTTACTAAAAGCCAGTGGTTCCATGGATTTTATAAATAAGAAAGGCAATAGAGGGCATCCCTGTCGTGTGCCCTGATACAGCTGCAACTACATTAGAACTGTCTTGATTTCTTATGACCCAGGCTACTGGATATGAATACATTATTTTGCTCCATCTGATAAATTCTTGAACGAATGCAAATTTCATTAGAGCTGTAATCATGTGTTTCCATTCTATCTGGTAGGAGGATTGTTGAGCATCTCGTGAAATGTGAGTGTTTCTTGTTATTAATTATGCACTGTAAAACCTTTATAAATTTGTGCAACGCAAACCATTTGAGGAAATTGCTTTAAATGATTGAAGTTAAATCAGATATTTCTTATTTTTATAACTTAAGTTAAAAGTATGAATTGCATTAAATGAAATGAAATGTATTAAGTCATATAAATTGCGTTTATATTAACTTCATTAAAACTTGTTTAAGTATTTATTCTAACTTGAATTACATTTCTTCATGTCAATGTTCCCACTTAAATTGAATATAGTTATTCCTTTCCACAACAAATAATGATTACCGTAAATTCTGGACTATAAGCCGCTACTTTTTTCCATAGGTTTTGAACCATGCGGCTAATAATAAGGTGCGGCTATTCTGCAGATTTTTTCCCGACCGCTAGGGGCTCTAACCGGAATTAGAATCAAAACTAACACAAAATAAATGCAAAGAAGAAGAATGCGCTAGTTCCTCTTTATCAGATATAAGTGGGTAGAAGCGGATAGAAGGAGGACAAACTCTATCTTTACAAGGTTAAGGTGACGTCATTTCACACACAGGAGAAATGAAGGTAAATACTGTAAATAGCGCTTATTTTCTCTTGGTTCTGTCCCGTTTTAATCAGCAAAGTTGCTGCTCGGTGCTCTCTCTCTCTCCTCTGCTCTTTCCCCCCCCCCCCCCCCCCCCCCCCCCCACCCCCCCCCCCCCCCTCCCCCCCCCCCCCCCCCCCCCCCCCCCCCCCCCCCCCCCCCCCCCCCCCCCCCCCCCCCCCCCCCCCCCCCCCCCTCCCCCCCCCCCCCCCCCCCCCACCCCCCCCCCCCCCCCCCCCCCCCCCCCCCCCCCCCCACCCCCCCCCCCCCCCCCCCCCCCCCCCCCCCCCCCCCCCCCCCCCCCCCCCCCCCCCCCCCCCCCCCCCCCCCCACCCCCCCCCCACCCTCCCCCCCCCCCCCCCCCCCCCCCCCCCCCCCCCCCCCCCCCCCCCACCCACACACACACACACACACACACACACACACAATACAGCCTCAGCTATTCCTGATTTTCCCTCTCCCGATATAAGCCTGGTTCACTCTACAATCCCCGTCCGGGCTCGTAGCACATACCTAGTGTCGCGACACGGACGCTCGATATATGTTTATGCCTAACCTTTGTCTGTTCCCGATTCCCGGACTCCTGCTCTCCGGTACTCCCGGTACCACGGCACGCAGAGCGCAAGGCTTCCTAGCCTGTCTGGCCGCTCCATATGAGCGGCGTCTCCTGAAGTTCTTTATTCTAATAAATCCTGTTTTGTATGAATTCCGGATCTCCGCGTCTCTGTGCAGCGTCCACCGTTACACCGTGTTAAAATACAGGTTAGGAAAGGATCTATTTAAGGTACATACATGTACATTTACAATTCAAAAGCGGATGCGGCTTGTATGCAGGTGCGGCTTATTTATGATTTGATTTTTTTGGGGTTTTTTTTTAAATAGAGCGGATGCGGCTTATATGCAGGTGCGCTTTATACTCCAGAATTTACGGTACATTCTAGTTGCCAAAACTTTATCTTTTGGTGTTTCTCCTCATTTCAATTGAGGAAATGAACTCCTTTAAACCATGTAACCACTACTAACACAATATAAAACACCAACAATCTGAAACAACTCAAATCCTTTATTTTGCTGAAGCCTGAACATTTTTTTAAAAATACAAAAACAAAAAACATTCAATGTAAATAGTTTGTAAAACATTTTATTACTATACACTTATATTTAACTTCAAATACACCATGTATATAATCATTAGTATTTTTGGGATGAAATGTGGTGCAGTATTTATTAAAACAGTTGGCACTTAAAATTACTCAATGTACAACATATTTAAGTGAGTTCATAAATGAAATGCTATACATATGTTGAAAAAAAACAAGCCTTAAACAAATAAACACTTAACTAAAAATGTGTAATGCAAAAATGTAGCATAGCAGTCGAAAGTTTTGACATGCCACATTCTTCTTTATTTTCTTCTTAATGTTGATGTTGTACATTAACATGGAAGAATCCAAACTATAAAAGAACATATATGGAGTTCTCTTTTGTAGTAAACCAAAACGTGTTTAAAAACAAACCACATTTTTATATGTATTTATTTTATTTTTTATTTTATTTATATTTTTATATTAAAAATTGTCAAAAGTGAAAGTTGTTAGGCTTCGATTGAGCTTCAGTGCGTCTCACCTGGAATAAGCAAAATGAGCTTCTCTGACAAATCCAAAATATGAAACCAAATCTGGTTCAAATTGATTTAGTACACCTTTATTTAGTACATAACGCATGTTTAACGCATGTTTAATAGTTTAGATATCTTCAGTGTTAATGTAGAATGTTGAAAATGACAAAAAAAGGAAAAAACTCTAAATGAAAAGATCCAAACATTTGAAAATCAAAAAAAAACCTTTGTGAACTAACAAAAACATGTAACTTATCAGCTTCATCTTAAATGTTGAATTAATAAGCAACACTTAAAATGAGAAACACATTTAAATACACTTATAACAGTGAAGTTATACGTTCACAACTTTATATTTGAGTTAACTTAATGCTAATGAGTGGCTCTAATGTTAACTTTATTATTTTATTAAGATGCAGTGTTTTACATTGTGTTAAACAGCATTCTCTAATTACTTGCAGCTATTGGGAATAAAACCACTCTGTTTTTATCAACATTTTAAATAGATTTCTTCAGTCTGTTAGCTAAAATTGCACTTATAATCTTTAATTCGACAGGTCTAATGGAAATCGGATGATAGGACAACATTTGCAGTTTATTCTTTCCAGGTTTTGGAAGGAATATTATCCTTGCTAGATACATTAATTCTGGAAATTTACTATGTGCACTTTGAATCAGACGACGAATCAGTGGAGCAAGATTATACTTGAATTTTTTCTAAGCAACTATTAATTTTGTTTGGATCAACGAGAATCTTTCCATTATCTGATTTTATTTTATATATTGCATGTGTTGCCTGAGAACGGCTCATTTATCATGCAAGTAATATTTGGGGCTTTCACACATATTTCAATCTGTTTTTGTTTGATAAGTACAAGTTGTCTTGAAACATTCTTAGAATATCAAAAATGATATTCTCTTCACAGCGTAACTATCATTTTAAGAGTAGACTCACATTTAGTTGATCTATATTCCGTCACAAAATGTTATATTATGTTATGATTTTCAGATTTACAGAAACTGTGCTGATAACTTTAATGTGCCGGTAGTGTATTTGAACAATCATATTGCAGGGGTTTGGATCTTGCCAAGCGCAGAATGCACTCTTTTCCTTGCTAATGATGGATTTGGACAATAAATGCTCGAGAGCGGCGATCTCTTGGAGGCTGTGGAGATCGGTGTGACCTGTCAATCTTAATTGGACTCTCGGAGTTCCCTTCATCCAATACGTGCTCCAGTTTCTTCATGAACTCTACAGGCTTCCATAAAATCTGTATAAATCACCTCCATAACTTTTATGCTATGCGGATCAACATCGTTCAGCAACTCCTCTGGAGTGTTTGTAGAACTTTCCTCCTCTTCAGTGCTCAAATTTTCCACTTTCTTCTGCCTTGTCATCATTGTTAAGGAGAACCGGGAAGTACAAATGATGATTTGTAAAAGATTACAAGGTGTTTAAGAATGAAATGACTGAAGTTAGAGGAGAGCTACTAGAAACACGTTTACTCCATTCAATGTCAGAAGCACACCCACTAGACAAATTAGATTTAATAATGCAGCACATATTTTACTTGAAGCAGCTCAGTGAGGAGGCACAGTAAAGCTGGAGAAAAAAAGAAAACAGGCTAAAAGACAGCAAAAGGAACTAGGATCTACTAGGAAAGAGTCCAGCAAAAACATAAGCACAGGATACAAAATCCAAAAAGTGAGTGATACAATAAAAGTAAAAATGTAACATACATTAAAAATAAAAAAAGCATGGATTATCATACTGACTTCTATATATCTTTAAGTTTAGTTAATATACTTGTATTAAAGCACACAGGATTGAGTGAGAAATTGATAATGAAATCAATAATTCATTATGATTCCTATTATAATTAGCACAGGGAAAAAATTGCACCTTTTACACATTTTCCTCACGTAGGGTGCCTGAAATATTTCACCAAACAGCTGTGAGATCCAGTGGGTGTATATGTATTGCTGTATAATGTGGGACTAGTAATTATGATTACTTTATTATTGGTGATGCTACCTGAAAGTTTTCTTTGATGTAAAAAGTCGATGGCAAGGACGGATGGATAATGCGTCAACACCTCATCTGCTGCTGATGAGCATTGCTTCACTTCAGTGTGGGACCAGCGGAAGATGTTCTATCCAACTATAGACTCATGGCTCACCTCACTTGGGTTTTCTTCATGAAACATTTACACAAGACACAGCAGTATTGCAGAACAGACACAGAAACAACTTGGCTTCTCACTAACACAAATTAAAGGAGAAAAGTTGGGTTAAAAACAGACATGTTAATGCTCTTTTTCTTTAGTTGTTTAGGTTTAATGATGGTATAAATCACTACAGTAAAAGGCTACCACCTTTCCCTGCCTAACATGGGTCCTGTCCACCGAGAGGAGGATGGAGCGCTAATCGCATAGTGGGGAAAAGGGAATCTTCACTTCGAGTTTAACCCCCGCGGCCTAAACGCCATCGGATCCTCTCAAAGCTCTCCTCCCAGAGCCACCCAGACTTTCCCTAGTTAGATGGTAAAGCCACTTTACAGTGTTGGGCATGTACACACGTCTACAGCACTGCCAAATCAGTCACTGTACTTCAGCTGGGAAAATACCTGTGCATTTCTACTCCAATCAATCATCAGAGTCATTTATGATCACCACCCTCTGTCCTGATAAATGAACATCTCCCTTCTTCAGGTACAGTCCATGTATTCTAGACATGTTATAGTTAATAACTTCACTAAGCTCATCACATTCTGCACATCTGCTTGACTTGATTGATTGATTGACTGTGTAAGGTAGAACAGTTTGGAATGGCCGGAGACTGACCTTCTTGTTTACCTGCAGCTGCTGAAAAATACATTATCACCAGGTACTTTCTAAATCACCTGACACCTCAAATCAAATCCAAACTTCAGCACCTTGGACAGAGAATTGATCAGAGAGACACCTGAGTGATGACTGCATGTAAAAAGCAGACATTAGCACCCTGCATCCATCCCAATGTTGGGCTGAAACACCTGTAAACAAAACTAGGTCTGGATCTTCCAGATGCATTTCAGAAATATGTCAAAGCGGTGGATGTGACAACATCATACAATACACCTTCATCTTCTGTGTCAGACATTTCAGTCCTCTTTAATGATGAAGGATTAACAATCCATTTTCAGGGGAATGCTGGGTGCTGTAAGAACATTGAGCCAGTTGTTGCATCTCTGGGAAGTGACTATCACACAAACTGATGCTAAAAGAGAGAACAGGGTCCATAAAGTGCCTTTAATGTCCCAACCAGAATCACTCAGTCATCGATACCATAAGGAAAAAAGAATGGCCAAACATTTACACACATACAAACACAATGATAAGTATCTTCAATATCTGTATTTCTTATTTTATACCATTTTCTTTGATTGGATGTATGGAGATATGGCATGTCCCTCACACTTGTGTAAAGTGAGTGTAAAAAAATAAAGGATAAATGACATAAAATAAAAACACATTTTAATCTTCTTTTTGTCCTCAACAAGTTATTCGATAAAATAATGTATCATTTTGATTGTTTGGATTCTTTTTTCATGATAAAATGCATTTTGTGAATGTCCCTGAAATTGCTGTCCATCCTGTCATAATGTGTTAAAGAAACCCCCTAATGCACTCAGTGAACTCTCTCCACCATTTTGCTTTTCTTCAGTACAGGTTAAAACATCTGTTGCACACAAATGAAGTATCTATACCAGGGATCTCAAACTCAATTTACTTGGGGGCCACTGAAGGCAGAGGCTAGGTGAGGCTGGGCCGCATCAGGATTTCCACAAGAAAAGCGCTGATAAATCATTCCAATGTTCTCAAATATCTTTATTTTTAACACCACGGACATATATTGCGAGCTGGGCAGTGTCTGTGATGTCTGTGGTCTCATCAAGAACCACTGAATATACACTGACACATTTTGCTTTCTCACACAGTTGATCATAAATGTCACTTGACAGGTCAGAAATGCGCTCTGCCACAGTGTTGGCAGAAAGGCTGATGTTGTTAAACTGACCTTTCTTTTCTGGACAGACAATATGTGCAGCCTGTAATATGCACTTTTTTTACAAATTCACCTTCTGTGAATGGCTTTCCTGCTTTAGCAATCATCTCGCTAATGACGTAGCTAGCTTCGACTGCTGCATTATTTTCTTTGGTTGCTTTCTTAAAGAAATCTTGTTGCCTCAGTAGACGTGTTTTAAGACTGGCAACCTGGTTGGCTCTCTCATCTCCCTGGTATTTTTCATACTCTTCAGCATGTCTAGTTGTATAATGACGTTTCAAATTGTATTCCTTGTGCACCGCAACTTTTTCAGTGCAAATAAGGCATGTTGGGTGCCCCTGTGCTCAACAAAGAAATATTGCACTCCCCATTTTTCTTAAAATTGTCTGTGCTCATCACCGACCTTTCTCTTCACTGCAGGCTTTGAAAGCGACATCTTTGGGGCTGTGTAATATGTGATTCCACTACGAGTCAGTCTCGGGTTTAACTTTGACTTTCAGTTGCACGGGGCTGTGGCGCATGCGCACTTTCACTTTCCGATCGTTATTAGAGAAAGGCGTATACATGGCAGAGAGATCTGGGCAGCTATATCGGATCTGATAGCGGCAGTTATCCGAAATTCTAAAGTGTCATATAAACGCATTTAGCTGAGAGGAGCGGAGGACTGTGGGCTTCTCCTCCGCCCAGCTTACTGGAGGAATGAATGAATGAGTGAGCGAGGCACTGGAAAGCCCAGCCGATGTCCCGCCCTCCAGAGCCATATACCTCACCGTGATTGGTTCGTTCAGCTCCGCACACAACAAGACGTGTGTGTGTGTGTGTGAGGGAAGGAACCATGAGCCAGGCTGATGTGTGCAGCCATGGCTCTGGTTCGGGGTATGAGTTCGATGTATTGTCTTTAAGATGACTTGCTTCTAGGTTACACCTGGGCTGTTAAAATAAAAGTTCTTCTAAAGTCAATTCTGCTACCTCTGCTTCTTCACCGCTTGCCGTAACAACAATCTTGCGGGCCGCACTGACATCAATCTTTCTTACTAAAACGGGGGCCGCAAATTATCGTCCCGATTGCCGCATTTGGCCCGCGGGCCGCGAGTCTGAGACCCCTGATCTACACTTACATTTTCATAATTAGTAGTTGTAGTGGAATCTTGTAGTTGTCAATCTTAACATTTCCACCTTTTCATAGTGAAATATTAACTATATACAAACTCTTTTCATCTTTTCATGTAAAATAGACATTTTAAACAGTGTACAGTCAGCTTCTACAGTGAATCACTTTGCTGGCTGCAGGTTCAATGTGTCTTGATTAAATGCTAACTTCAATCAAAAATGTCTTCCCTGACCACAAGCCTTACATGACAGGGTGGACATGTGCATTGTTTTTGTCACATTTTGATGTAGATGTTATACTTGAGTTGAAAATATACTGTAGATGTTTGTGGCAATATCTGGATCAGTCCATACATGTCTGTTTAAGAGGGAGGAAGATGTATTGGACTGCTCCTGCTTTAAAGTCTATCTGATGGTTCACATTCATCTGATACGTCCCCAACTAGTGGAAAGACAGAAGACATCGAAATGAGAGCAGAAATGGAACTGAATCAAAGCACATGAGACAGTGGTGTGTTGTGAGTTATGACATTGAAGGCTACCCAGGATGTGGAACGGCACAGTATTAAAATGAGGCATTTGCACTGCAATGGTAAAAACAACTTCTTTTGGCCCGGTCCTCGAGAGGATATTAATGGGTACCATGATTGGGGGATACTTTGCTTAATGCCAGAACCACAAACTCTGAATAATCGCTGTATACAAATTGCTAAGTCTGTTTGGAGGTAGATAGGAAATCCATTAAATTGATGCAGAAAATGAATTTCTGAGATGTTCCCCTTGTCTGCATTCACTTATTTAAGACACCCTGTGATGCCATTCTTATTGTTTACCCTTTCATCTTCATCTTATATAAAATAAACAAATTATTCTAACAAATTAGCATGAGATTTCATAATAAACAAGATCCAGTTAGTATTGTTTGAAAGTTTTACTAAATATCTTTGCTATTAAGTTTACTTTTTAAATAATATGCAACTATTGTATATTTTATTGGACAATGACAATTTAGCTGTAATTTCATTATTATTAAAAGACTTTCCCCATTATCTAAAATGTTTTATTGGTATAGGGACACGTTATTTTTGGGTAAGTATACATTTTAAAAACACTTTGTAATTAAAATGTATTTATACTACATTACATTTGACATCGTTTGTGGTTTGTTCATAATTTGTTCTTTCTGGAGCAAATATGAGGTGACACGGAAAATATCAGATTTTGTTTTGGAAGTCTCAAAGGCACTTTATAGTGATTTTGACCAACAGCATGAGGATGATTTGGTGCACTCATTAACATTAGGGTGTGAAATAAGAGGGCGGATAATCAGTGCAGTTACAATAACAGATAGAAAGTGATTTAGGACTAAAATATTAACAAACAGGCTTAGTCATGTAATGTGGAAATTTTCTCCAGATTCTACAGAGAACATTGTTTATTTTAGTTGGTTAAAGGACACAAGTTGTAGACATTTTGATGGGATTATTGATGCTTCTGCTCCTGTATCGATCAGAACTCTGGAGTTGGTGATGAAGTTCTCAGCTTCAGCTGATCTAGAGACAGACACGCTCATCATTTTAAATTACAGTGTAAAATACTGAGTTATGAGCAGCTTTTCTCTGAATGATCAATTAGAAGCAGCAGCAGGCAGTGGTTAGAGTGAGAAAATTCCATAGTGAATTTTATATTGCTAGTCTGAGGTGTGTGGTCAGGTTAAAGCTAAGCCTTCCACTCTCTCCGCCTGCGGTTACACGCCTCATGTACAACTGGCTACAAATAAGCTCTCACAGCAGTGTGTGTGTATAAAGAATGAGGGACAGGGGAAGGAGAAGGGGTGGAGGTAAAGTGTCTGAGTGACATTGTATCAGCTGAATTAAATCTCCTCCGGCTCTGGAGAGAAAGTCCCGCCCCTCGGATCAGACTGAAAGGCTACGGAGGTCGGAGCGTATTTCTCACTCTGCCTCTGTCTGTCAGCTCTTTTCCTACAGCACACACACTCCTGATGCCTCTGTGTTAGACAATGTCGATTTAATTCTTGTTGGAAAAACCTAGCATCCACATTTGCTCTCAGCAGAGCAGGGACATGCATTTTCATAGACGGGTCTTTCTCGAATGTCCAGAGGCAACCAGCAATATCACAGAGTCTCAACTTACGCCAGTCAGCTTTCAGAATTGGCAACACATCACGTAAGTCAGCTCTTAAACCCTCAGCCCACCGACTAACAGCAGCACGGCTTTCAAGAACATCAGTGATGGAATTCATACAGTACCCTGAATACAGCATAAACACCTGAGCGTAACGCAGCGTATATTCCATCAGAGGCTCCTTTTTTTCCTGCTGGCATTCAACAACTTTACACCAACTCACACTGCTGTCCACAAAGCCATGAATGATCTCAAGAATACCATCGATACATTCCTGTACTTTTCTAGCTGAAGTGAGCAACTGCTAATCTTCACAGTTGATATAGTACGCGGTCAGCTTCTCCACTTCAGTAGGTAGAAAAATCTGAGAGCAGACGGTGATGATATCCCGAGGATGTAAATTATAAAGCTGAATTTTACATGTCATCTGAGTCAGAAATGGTCCCATGCCCATTTCCATAGAATGCTTCAAATCCGCTGCTATGCGCTCGATTTGCTCAGAACTCAGAGGATAATATTTCATTAACACTTTTCCCTCCCTTTCCTTTTTAGACTTCAACTGTTTCATTGGGACTCCCTCGATAGCTGCTATTTGTTTTGATAAAACCTCAATCCTGGTCTGGAGAGAATTATTACACTGCTGTAGCTCTTCGCACGTTTTTTGAGCAGAAAAAGCAGCACGTTTGTGATCATCACACTTCTGCATCAACTCAGTGATTTTCTCATCTCTATCTCGTATCCTCTCATCTCTACTGCGGATTAGGAGACCATGCCACTGTCTGAACACCTGCATTGCTGACTCAAGCTCTTTATTCTTAGCACAATTATCCAAAGCAAAGAAACATTCCTCTTTACTCCTCTTTATTCCACTCTGCCTGTTGGGAAAATCCAAGCTCTTTACACAATTTCTCCTGCTTCCTTCCACAAAGCTCGTCTAGCATCTGCCCTAACTCCCTCTCAAAGATGAGATTATCAGCATGAGGCAAGACTGAATCCCCACCTGGTGAGGAAAACTCTCCGACACACTCCTGATTACTAGCTGCCATATTGTAGATACATCTCAAAGCAACTCCTTCATTACCAAGTAACTTCACCTGAACTCCAATGAAACTTCCTTCATTTACACACAACAGATAGAAGTGATTCATCCTTCAGCAGAGTTCTGTGATAAGACGCCTCACTCACCCGTTCTGACAGGCTTCTCAGGACCACAAGATCTGACCAATTTCTTTTAGAAACTCTCAGTAAAAAGCTTCAAATCTTCTGTGTCTTGATGTGAAAAAGGAGATTTTTATTAAACAGGAAAAAAAACAGCGTAACAGAATAACTCTGTAAAAGCCCTGGATCTTGCTTTTATACACATCTAATTCGCTCATTCGCTCATAATGGATTTTGTCCCCTCCTCTTCCACCATCCCTTTGGTCAAGTCGCTCTCCTGCAGCTTTGTTCGCAGAGGAACCACGCCCACTCAGGCACTTTAAGCAGCACTCCTCTTAGATCTCCCTCAGCTTTTATTTTCAAGATTATAATTAGATTGAGAAAATGTGATAAGAAAATGTTTTTATGCTCAGTTTATTCCACACATGCTTCTGTGTCTACTGTCTACTGTTTTTATTATTATTATTGTTCTAGATTTACAGTTATTTTTCATGTATTATAGAATATATTATTACATACTTTATAAACATTTGTTATTTTATTCCAATCTGAAAATGGTTTAAAGCTTTCTGAGGGAGTTTGATCTTTTTTCTGATTTTCTGTTGTTGTTGTAACTATTTAGATCACATCCTAGAAACTAAATCTCTGCACTTTTTTTTACATTTTACTTCTAAATAAAGTGTGTGTGAAGTAACTAGTTACGTGTAACAGTGATAGGTAATTTAATTATAAAATAAATGTAACAGTAATGTGTTACAGTTACTGACAAAAAATGTGTAATTAAATTACAGTTACTTATGAAAAATGTTAAAGATTACAAATCCCCCGCCCTCCCCCACTCGAAAATAATTCCACCCAAATCCAAGCAGTACAGGAAGAGAACATCATCTTTACTTTCTATGTGGACACTTTGTGGCTTTTATTTCAGATAAAGAATGATGTTTCGTTTTTGTGTAAATGTTCAGAGACTCTAGAAGAAGCGATACAGGGATGAAAGGATGAAGAAGTGTAGATGTTCATATTGAGGTTCATACACCTGCAAATACAAGCTGTTGCAGGCGTGGGACCGGCCATGTTTATTTATCGCTTAGTGAATCTCCTGTATCTGATTGCACACTCTAATAGCTGTGGCGAAATGAAGAAGAAGAATAGTCTTTATTTGTCACATATACATTACAGCACAAATTGTTTCTTCACATATCTCATCTTGTTTGGAAGCTGGAGTCAGAATGCAGGGTCAGCCGTGATACAGCACCCTATGGAGCACAGAGGGTTAAGGGCCTTGCTCAAGAGTGGCAGCTTGGCGATACCGGGGCTCGAACCCCCGACCTTCTGATTAGTAACACAGCGCTTTAACCACTGAATCAAACCAACATAAATCGAGATTCATTCGTTGTATTTCAGTTCCCTTTTCTAAAAATAAATACACTAAAGCAAGTATTTTAGTCCCCCGAAATATAGCGATTTGGAAATAGGGAAATTTTGCGACGTAACATTTGGTACATAACTGTATGTATATAGCGCATGTATCAAAATATCACAAATTTGCAGACTCCTGATTTTCAATAAATTATTATAAACAATTTTTTTCACTAACAAATTTGATACAATTTTAAAACATATTCTTGTATTATTCGTATCGAGTATTAAATAAAGTTTAAAGTAACCCTCGACATTTCCAGGGAACTCCGAGGGTGGTTATTATTATTATTATTATTATTATTATTATTATTATTATTATTATTATTATTATTATCATTATTAATATTATTATTATTATTATTACATAATCCTGCACTTGTTTTAATGAAATTGAGGATGTTTCTTCAACTAAGAAACTGAAATGAGATGAACTGCAGCATCACTATGATTGTCACTATCAGCAGGAGTCTCCCAGGGACAGAGACGACAGGAACAGTTAGTAAATACACAAAACATCACCTACATGAGGATGAGGATTTTTCTTTGCCACAGTCGCCCCAGGCTCAACAGGGATAAATCTACATAAATCATGTATATTAAATGTTTTTGTTGTTCTATAATGTGTACATTGTGTAAAGCTGCTTTGAGACAATTGTGGAAAGCGCTCCAGAAATAAACTTGAACAAAATGACTGAGCGGCGCCGCATGAGACGGTTTAGTTGTGTTTATTTTTGTCGTAACTGCACCCTCTAGTGGCCCTCGTGCGCTCCTACACCAAGTCTTTACCAAATTATTTCTGTTTTTTTACAACATTTTAGAACTGATCAATCATAAAACTAATAGAAGTATTGTGAAAATAAAATAATATGAACATCAACTAAAAATGATAGTATATGACAACATATCATTGTACTAACAAACACTTTCTCACTCATATCTTTTTACAGGGCCATGCAGATAGGGCGTGGCCTCATGGCTAGAGTTACCGCCCCCTCTGCTCTCATCGTGCTTTCTTTTCTTTTATTTGTATATTTGTAACAACTACCCACCATCTCACTGCACCTTTTTTTGGTTTGGGCCACTGCTCCTCAGAATGTCTGTGCATGGAACTGTTTGAAACAGGCGCAGAGCTTCTTGGGACTGATTATCTACAATGGGTCTGTGACTGTGCACTTCATGACAAATTGTAGCATCTTGTAAATTATTATATTATTATACTAGCCTTTTCACCTCAGAAAACATAAATATTAAGCCTTTTCCTCAGCAGCATACAGCTGTAGTAGCTCAGTGTACATGCTAGACGTTATTGATCTAGATGATATGATGGTCTTAAACACAGTGAGCAGGAGACCTCTTGTAGACCTGAACTTTTGGAGACGGATTACCTCCATGGTGATGGATCATGTTTGAAGCTCTCTGAAAACAGTGACTCTATGCACAGATTCTAAGTATGCTCGTTGTGTTGTCCATGATTTTGGTGAAACAGCACATTCTCATCTCATAGGCGAGCTTATAAATGCTGTTCAAATACACATCAAAGTGGCAATAGATAAGGACATACTACAGGATGTCACATATGATGAAAAAACACAAAAGCTACAAATAAAGCCTTCAATAAATAACAATAGTTAAAAATGATCGATCAAGCATCACATATTAAATGATACAGAGCGTCAGTGTTGCTTCCTTTACACCCCATTTACCCTCTAATTCATATACGTTTCTTGTCATTTGATAACATTTATGTTCTACAGTATTTTAACTCAGGACTTAACCAGAGCAATAAAAAAGTGCATACGTTTATGTTTTGACCTCCAACTGCCTTCAATCCTTTGAGTCCTCCAAATGGATATTTTTGCTTTTTTCCAAGTATTCTTTGTAGTAAAGCGAGCGGCTGTGCCAATCTACAACATTCAATAAAAACATGGAAAACACTCTCTGATACAGAACAAAACAAGTGATAAGATGGAGAACTTATGTTAACTTTACATACAGACTTGGAGTGCAGGGAGCTCTACTGAAGACCTTTGTGGACTTGGTGGAGGTTTCATCCATATTCTAAGGTGTGGTTTGCTGGAGCAGTTGCATCTCTACTGCAGACAGGAAGAAAGTCAACAAGTTAATTTGGAAGGCCAGCTCAGTTCTGTAGATTCCCCTGGACACAGCACAGGAGGTGGAGATGCAGTATTCAGGATGTTTTAGAGCATCCATTTTCCCATTCAGACAACAAAAAGTTACACTCTTCTACCTTCTGCTCAACCCCACAGGATGATACATGTTTCTTATCTCTTCATCTGACCTTATTACTGATTATTTAGTGCGTATTTAAGGTCTTTACTCAATATATATGATGCATATTATTAGAATTATAATAAATATTGATTCAGTAAAAGCAGAAATTTCCAGATAAAAAAATACAATTGACCACATTTTACTGTATAAAGAAGGAAAAATATCTTCATTATCCCAAAGTGTGTTAATAAATATTTTACATTTTATTAATATAGTGCTTTTCACAATGTGCATTGTCTCAAAACAGCTACTTTACAGCTGACGATTATTATATTTATTTTCAAATGGATCTGCATCACTGCATCTATTTTGTCCGTCGCCATGATTCCTGTGAGTTTAGCGCGTTGGATTTCCCACCCAATCAATCAATCATTGTGGTGGTTACCGGGGTGTGATTATTTATTTATTTATTTATTTTTACTTAGTAAGGAATATGATTTAAAATGTGGCGAAGTACAATATTTAAAAATATATACTTAAGTAAAATTACAGATTTTAAAAACTACTTTAAAAAGTAAAAGTACACAAAAAACTTCTCAATTACAGTAACGTGAGTAAATGTAATTCATTACTTTCCACCTCTGCAAGTGGCCATGACCAAGAAATAAGACGCTTCATTTTTTTTCTTTCTTTTTTTAGTGCCGACTTTATTTCAAATGTAATTAATATCAGAGCCAGTTCCAGAAAAATGATATGAGTTCAGGCTAATACAACAAATAGGTCAAAATTACAACATTTGGCAAACACCCTTATCCAGAGAAACTTACAACTGAGCAATTGAGGGTTAAGGGCCTTGCTCAAGGGCCCGACTAGTGTCAGCTTGTTGGTGTTGGGATTTGAACCTGCGATCTTCCGATTCAGAGGCCAATGCCTTAACCCCTGATACATCAGCTCCCTAAATGAGAAAGGGGAGGGAACGCAGTCCCCCACTATCAGAAATGATAGAGTCGAGATTCCCACATATCGCGAGTACCATGGCTTCCTGATCAAACCCACTTCCTGATCATGTTATTGCCCCTGCCAGGGAAGAAATTACATTCCTATGTCCTAAACATATACAAGCTGAGGCCTTTGTGCAATTTACAGCAAAAATCTGTGAATGTAAATAAAAAATCTCTGCTTATGGTTAGAACGTCTTTGTAAGAGCCTTTTAGCTGAACTTTTCAGACATGTGTGACTGCAAGACCTTTCACTAGAAAACTCTTTGTAGTAACTTGTAACAAAATTGAACTGACTACATGAACCAAAGGTCAAAGTTCAGCAGAAACACAAATCAGCCAGTGAACGAGCTTTGTTAAAAACATTGCAGGACTTTTATTTCACAATGAAAATACAGAAATGCAGCACTGCTGTAACTCACAAATACTGAACTGTAGGAGCTTCTGTTCTCTTTCATGATTTATTAACACACATTAATCACATTAGCAAAAATACACAAAATACTGCATTTTGTAGCAAAATAAACAAATACAACCTACCAAATAAAATAATTTCATTTTATATTTAAATAAAAAGCAGTATGCACTTGAGTAAAAGTTAGAAATACAGTAGGTAAAATATTACTCAAGTAAAAATGCTCCTTTAAAACATTCACTTGATTAAAAATAAACAAGTTTCCACCTTTAAATGTAGTTAAATATACAAAGTACTATTATTTATTACAGCTATAATGTTCTTATTATCATTTTTATCACATGATTCTTTTCAACTCAGTTTATGTGAAAAAAACTCCAATGTTATTCTTAACACACCAATATATCAGAATAATAGTGACTCAAACACTGCCATCTATTACAATTATCATGAGCAAAAAACAGAAGCACTACTTCAAAATAATCACATAAATAAAGCAACTGTATAAACTGTTACAGTGTCCTAAAATATAAATACTTCAGTAAAATACAGATACACAAAATATTTAATACAATAACAGATTACATGATTATTGTTCACCACTGAAACCATCAATGAAAACATGTCACGTAATAATTGTAAATAGAAATTTGACAACATATTTAGTTTTCAACATTTGAAAGCAGTTTGGCAGACCTTCTAAACAAACACTACAATGTAATGTAACACGATCATAAACAGATTCATGTGCAGAAAATAATATCATTCTGAAATCTGAAATAAACAAAACAGAAAAAACCACCTACAAACCAACAAAGAACAAAAACAAACATAAATATGAGCAAAACTAACAGTATCATTTGTTTATCTGTTTCATGATGTACAAGTGATCTGAGATCAGACCGATCACAACAAACGAACAACAAGCCCCAAACAACCAGTACTACTGCTTGCATTTTTATCATTATTGTAAACCAGTATCCCCAATTTCCACATGCTAATCCAAACCAATCCCAAGACTGCATGTCCATTCCTGCATTTCCAGTCACTTCCTGTTTAAGTTGCTGTAGTTTATTCATAGCCTCAGTGAAAATGACTTCAGCTGAAGTGTTATTAGGGATATAAGTACAACACTGTTCTCCAAATAAAACACACACTCCTCCTGTTTCTGCCAACAACCACTCAAGCGCTTGTGTCATTTGCCACGTCATCCTACTGGTGGCGAGAAATTGTTCTCCTGATGCATTTAAAGAATTCTCAGTGTAGTTAATGAATCTCTGCTGACTGTAATACATATAACTGATCCATTCCATGGTGTTGTTGGGTTTGATCCTTTCCAACAGACATTTTAATCCTGACTCATCTCCAGTTTTATATGTATTAGCTATACCTCTTGGTTGTGCTACTGAATCTATATTTACACCAGGTTGTGGTAGATTAGCTCTCTTAACACTACATGTTCTGTCTAGAGGATTAGAAGGTTGGTTTACATTCCAGTTCACTATTGTGATTTGCTGAAGTAATTGTACTCTGGCACATATCCCCGTCCATGCAGCAGGTAAAGTGGCTCTCAAACGCGTTCCTCCACAAAGCCAGAAATAACCTGCTACTGCTAGACTTTGTTGTTTGTAAGGGAGAATTAATGGGAAGTCTAAAGTTTGCTTAGTGCAACCTGATGATATCACTGTCGTCATATTCCCCTTTACTGTTGCTGTTGCATGGATCATATTTTTCTTCAGAACATCAGTCTGCCAAAATGTGTTACTGTCTAAGTGCCATATGACAGCACAGTTACCTCTGAACTGACCCAAATCATGGATGCCTTGTGTATTGTTAAAACATTCATATTCCAGTTCATAGTCCATCTCATATTTTAAAAGAGATTCCCTTTTTTTCACATCTATGTGTATGTCCATGTGCTGGCACCACTTTCCCCACCTTGGTGAATTATACTTGTTTTGGAAATATGGGTTAGCTAAAAAGGATAAACACTCAGCAGGACAATATGGTCTTTCATTAAAGTACAGTTTGCAAAACTGTTTGTTAAACTCAGCACACTGTTTATAATCATACTGATTAGGCACTACTGTGAGCTTTTTTAAAGGAGACGGCGTGCAAAACAGACAATTGCTGATTTGTAATTCTTTAGCCGTATTCATGGCCCACAGATACCAGCCATTATCCTGTGCTGTTCTTAATAACTTCTCCTTCTCCCTTATTTTTTTGTGCACTTCTTTCCCACTAATGTCCTTCTTTTCTGAGAGTTTCTGCCCTAATTTATTCGTACTGTCTAATTCTACGTTCTGTCCTTTACTTTTCTCATAGTGTGTTGAATGCACTGTGCTGTTCTCAGTACCCTGGAGGCCAATGCAAGACTGAGAGGTCAGTTTTGGAGAACTCTCGGATTTGTGTCTGATGGCTGCTGCTTGGGCCAGATTCTGGTTGTTTATCATCCACAGCAGGAAAGCTGATATCAGCAGCATGCTTAGTATCACACTCCTGTCTTTCACCCGTCCCTGCCTCTTCAGTAGGACGTACCGGCTCTTGTCCATCTCTCTGATCACTTTGTGCTGCAGGAGGAAGTTCTGGTTCTTGTTTTTTTACCAGGCAACCTTTCCGCTGTCTGCTCCTCTGCCTCTTCTCATTTCTCACTTTCGTCCATCTCTCAATTATCCTCCTTTCTGCCTCTCTGTTTTGGTACATAAACACAGTGATTCAGATGGCATTAAGTAGCACTGATTTACACTTGTACTGCTCTTGGGGAAGTTCTTAGCACTTAGAACCACCTTCTCTTGTGGGTGTGTTCCACTTCCTCCTAAACTCGCTCACTTATAGTTCATCTCCACTTCCTGGTGTTTCCTGGAGTCCTCTCTTACTTTCTGCTTCTTACCCTGTGAAAGATATTATGTACAGTATTCATGTAATGGTCAGTATTTGAAATGGTCTGCAACGAGAGTCTCTTGTGTTATAGTAAAGCTCTTAGTGCTACTAGATCAGCATCTTTTTATACACTCACAGAAAATAACAAAACATAATCCTCAATTTTTATTCAGTACCACAGCAAAACAAACAGAGAATAAAAGCACCTCCCAAACATGCACACCATCAATAAATACTGATGATTTGATCAACTTTTTGATAAACAAATGGAAAATATCAGGCAGAAAATACACACTATTAATATTCTTTATCTTTAAACATCTTTAAATCTGGTACTGTACAAGTTAAATGGCATATTGCTGCGATCTGTTTCATGCACCTGGAAAAATACCTTTTCACATCCTACAAACACCTCTTACACACCTCTTTTCTGTACATCCCTTTTGCACATCCCACGTCCACACAGAAAAAACCTTTCCATATTCTATACGACTTTATTCATATGTAAAATTCCTATATTGTAATTCATGTAAACAGTTGTAGAGAGAGAAGAGAAATGATCTTTTGATACCTCTGTATGTCTTGCACATATGGCATCATTGACAATAATGAACCTTGAAACTTGAACCTTGATATCATATATTTATAGCACAATTGTAGTCGTTACATGTTTACTCTCAGTGTGTACTGATTCTAATAATGTGCTACTGAAAAGACACTGATTCTAAATATAAAACATCATTTTTATTTTGAGTAAAGCTCTTTCATGTTTGTTCCTGTTAATCTTATAAGTGTATTTTCTGGAAGCATTTCCACAAAACAGTATATAATCTAAAAGATAAAATTCATTCATTCATACATCTTCTACCACTACCGCTTTATCCGATCTTCCCTCGGGTCACGGGGAGTCTGTGTCTATCTCAGGCGTCTATGGGCATTAAGGCAGGATACACCCTGGATGGAATGCCAACCAATACCCACACACACACCACACACACAACACATTCATACACTAGGGACAATTTTCCAAGGTGCCAATCAACCTACCGTGCATGTTTTTTTTGGACCGGGAGGAAACCGGAGAAACCCGGAGAAAAAAACCCCTGAGGCACGGGGAGAACATGCAAACTCCACACACACATGGCCGAGACGGGACCTCTCTGTCTTATATAAAATATAATATAAAATTATTTCTTCATTGTTGATCCCAATGATTCATTATGAGGGGGAGGGGGATTAAGAAGGACATTGTGAAGAACTTTATTACAATTGTAGTGTTGCAGGTGAAGTTATCAGATGGAGCTGTAAAGATACAGACGTGACTTTGAGGTCTGCAGAGACGATCCCACAGAAATGATTCCTCTCTTTATGTGAACTCGGGGTAATGAAAGCTTAATTATTGTGTTGTGTAGTGAAAATATACAGCATTATAATCATTTAGATGTGGATCTCCTCTGATACTCTGGTATATATTTCTTTTATTTAAATTAATCAACAAAACCAGAATAATCTGATAATTTAGATAATAAACAGATATAAAGCAAAATCATCAGTCCCTCCATCCTCATTGTCTGTGTTTCTAAATGTAGAGATGTACAGCACCACTTCATCAGGGTATTTTTATATTCATCTTCAATATAATTTCATATATACGTCAGTGGCTGGTGCAAAAATTCCTTCTTACTCTCTTTACTTACTATAGGACGTCTAACTATGGGTTTCTACAAGTTCTCTGTTCTGTGCACTGTGTGTAAGACATGACTTTCTTTATCTCAATCACATCAAGACATTTAATCAAATCATCAAATATCCAACAAAATCAACTCTGTGTAATATTTTCTGTTAATAAGAAACCTGTGAATGAAATCTGTGAGGTGACAAAAACCTGCAGAACCAATTCAGGGGTAAATGTTTACTTTTAGTTCCCTTAAAAATAACATTCATTCATTTATTTACCAACTTCTCTCCAGTCTGATACCAGCTGCATCTCTCTGTATACAAACGAGGGGTTTTGTGTTTGTGAACCCTCACACACAAATATACACCGTCTCTTATTCTCTCTCTCTCTCTCTCTCTCACACACACACACACACACACACACACACACACACACACACACACACACACACAAAACTAGTAAAGTGTACAAAAGCTTACCTTGTAAAGTTAAGGAATTGTTTGTGTAACAGTCTGCAGCTCTTCCACTTTTATTACTTTTTCCGTCCCACTGAGTGTGATTTATTTCTTCAACTCTCTCTTTAAAAAACAGAAAAAAATATCAAGGTCTTGATTCCATTAAGCAAACAAAAGCGGAGTCGGTCTGCGGAGCAAATCCTCACTAGAGCCATGGTACAACCTTTTATACAGTTGTAATACTCCGATCTCCTCCTCCTCTTTACCCACCACCACCTTTTCTGTCACGTCACCATCCTGCACCTGCACCAAAAACAACACATGCTGTAATATCTACTGTTAGTGTTATTTCTTACCTGCAGATGATACTTATCATGGTATCACATTGTTCAGCTTTAAAAGGGGATATGTTCATATACCCATACTGAGGAATATTTGAATGAAAGCCAGTTTAGATAAACAGGTTTAAATCACATGGTGTTTTTAATCCACATTCTTCATTAATTACAACTTCAACTAATTACTGCTCCAATTTATGGATCTATTTATCTACTCTGTCCTTCAAGACGTTACCTTTCAGTCTTTGTCATCTATTATTCTGGACATTTATTTTATTCTAACTTCAAAATCTCCTTACACTTATTTATCTACATACATATCATTATCCCCTTTAGAAAGACATTGATATTATCTATTATAAATATAACCTGTGGGACACTGTGTAAAATGTCATTCAAAACACAATGCAGTGATTTACAAATATCATAAAGCCACATTTCATTCACAATAGAACATAGAAAACATATATATGTAATCTCAAGAATCTCTATGAACTTTATTTGGCCAATCTTTTAGAAAAAGTGGGTAGAGATGTGACTAATTGGATGGATCTACTTACATTAATTGGTCGAATAAATGTGGTTAAAATTAATGTTTTGCCCAAATGTTTATGTTTCAATCTCTTTCGTTTGCCATGCCTAAATCATTTTTAATTACTATTAAAGGATTGATTAGATCATTCATTTGGCACTGTAAAATTCCATGGATCAGCCTTGCTAAATTGGCTTTAGGACTGAAGCTTCCCAATCTTAAATTGTATTATTGGGCGGCCCAATCCAGGTACTTGGCCCGGAAAAGATTCCATAATCAATAAGGTGCAGGAGTGAACTGTTTTATAAAATTTGGGACCCATTTCTGAACTATATGAAAAAAGTACTATAGGACATGATGTCTGCTAAATGTTAATCCAACATATTGCATCTTCTAAATACTGTAATGTTGGAGACACGGACGTTGCAGACTGTGGATATCGAACAGAGTCTTTATTGAAATGAAGAACACTAGGAGGGAGAAAGACCAGGAGAGGAGAAAACACAAAAATAAGCACACAGGGAACGGACGGGATCAGCGAGGGAACGGAGCACACTGGAACGGGCGGAACTGGAATGGAACCAGACGGAAATGGGAAACTGGAATACAAAGAGCAAACAGGTTAGCGCGGACAAACAGACACAGGTGAGGGAAAACAGGGAAGT